>CM055910.1:46690627-47135627 GCA_029582155.1 Panopea generosa | reverse complement strand
TATGGTATCGATCATAAGTCTGATATATGGTATCAATCATGAGTCTTATATATGGTATCAAGCATGAGTCTTATATATGGTATAAGTCTGATATATGGTATCAAGCATGAGTCTGATATATGGTATAAGTCTGATATATAGTATCAAGCATGAGTCTTATATATGGTATAAGTCTGATATATGGTATCAAGCATGAGTCTGATATATAGTATCAAGGATGAGTCTTATATATGGTATCAGTTTGATATATGGTATCGATTATAAGTCTGATACATGGTATCAAGGATGAGTCTTATATATGGTATAAGTCTGATATATGGTATCGATCATAAGTCTGATATATGGTATCAATCATGAGTCTTATATATGGTATCAAGCATGAGTCTTATATATGGTATAAGTCTGATATATGGTATCAAGCATGAGTCTGATATATGGTATAAGTCTGATATATAGTATCAAGCATGAGTCTTATATATGGTATAAGTCTGATATATGGTATCAAGCATGAGTCTGATATATGGTATAAGTCTGATATATGGTATCAAGCATGAGTCTTATATATGGTATAAGTCTGATATATGGTATCAAGCATGAGTCTGATATATGGTATAAGTCTGATATATAGTATCGATCATAAGTCTGATACATGGTATCAAGGATGAGTCTTATATATGGTATAAGTCTGATATATGGTATCGATCATAAGTCTGATATATGGTATCAATCATGAGTCTTATATATGGTATCAAGCATGAGTCTTATATATGGTATAAGTCTGATATATGGTATCAAGCATGAGTCTGATATATGGTATAAGTCTGATATATAGTATCAAGGATGAGTCCGATATATGGTATAAGTCTGATATATAGTATCAAGCATGAGTCTGATATATGGTATAAGTCTGATATATAGTATCAAGCATGAGTCTGATATATGGTATAAGTCTGATATATAGTATCAAGCATGAGTCTGATATATGGTATAAGTCTGATATATAGTATCGATCATAAGTCTGATACATGGTATCAAGGATGAGTCTTATATATGGTATAAGTCTGATATATGGTATCGATCATAAGTCTGATATATGGTATCAATCATGAGTCTTATATATGGTATCAAGCATGAGTCTTATATATGGTATTAGTCTGATATATGGTATCAAGTATGAGTCTTATATATGGTATCAAGGCTGAGTCTGATATATAGTATCAAGGATGAGTCTGATATATGGTATCAAGGATGAGTCTGATATATGGTATCAAGCATGAGTCTGTTATATGGTATCAAGCATGAGTCTGATATATGGTATAAGTCTGATATATAGTATCAAGCATGAGTCTGATATATGGTATCAAGGCTGAGTCTGATATATGGTATAAGTCTGATATATGGTATCAAGCATGAGTCTGATATATGGTATCAAGCATGAGTCTGATATATGGTATAAGTCTGATATATGGTATCAAGCATGAGTCTGATATATGGTATCAAGCATGAGTCTGATATATGGTATCAGTCTGATATATAGTATCAAGCATGAGTCTGATATATGGTATCAAGGCTGAATCTGATATATGGTATAAGTCTGATATATAGTTTCAAGCATGAGTCTTATATATGGTATTAGTCTGATATATGGTATCAAGTATGAGTCTTATATATGGTATCAAGGCTGAGTCTGATATATAGTATCAAGGATGAGTCTGATATATGGTATCAAGGATGAGTCTGATAGATGGTATCAAGCATGAGTCTGTTATATGGTATCAAGCATGAGTCTGATATATGGTATAAGTCTGATATATAGTATCAAGCATGAGTCTGATATATGGTATCAAGGCTGAGTCTGATATATGGTATAAGTCTGATATATGGTATCAAGCATGAGTCTGATATATGGTATCAAGCATGAGTCTGATATATGGTATAAGTCTGATATATGGTATCAAGCATGAGTCTGATATATGGTATCAAGCATGAGTCTGATATATGGTATTAGTCTGATATATAGTATCAAGCATGAGTCTGATATATAGTATCAAGGCTGAGTCTGATATATAGTATCAAAAATGAGTCTGATATATGGTATCAAGCATGAGTCTGACATATGGTATCAAGCATGAGTCTGATATATGGTATAAGTCTGATATATAGTATCAAGCATGAGTCTTATATATGGAATCAAGGCTGAGTCTGATATATGGTATAAGTCTGATATATAGTATCAAGCATGAGTCTGATATATGGTATCAAGCATGAGTCTGATATATGGTATAAGTCTGATATATAGTATTAAGCATGAGTCTGATATATGGTATCAAGGCTGAGTCTGATATATGGTATAAGTCTGATATATAGTATCAAGCATGAGTCTGATATATGGTATCAAGCATGAGTCTGATATATGGTATAAGTCTGATATATAGTATCAAGCATGAGTCTGATATATGGTATAAGTCTGATATATGGTATCAAGCATGAGTCTTATATATGGTATACATCTGATATATGGTATCAAGCATGAGTCTGATATATGGTATAAGTCTGATATATGGTATCAAGCATTAGTCTTATATATGGTATAAGTCTGATATATGGTATCAAGCATGAGTCTGATATATGGTATAAGTCTGATATATGGTATCAAGCATGAGTCTTATATATGGTATACATCTGATATATGGTATCAAGCAGAGTCTGATATATGGTATAAGTCTGATATATGGTATCAAGCATGAGTCTTATATATGGTATAAGTCTGATACATGGTATCAAGCATGAGTCTTATATATGGTATACATCTGATATATGGTATCAAGCATGAGTCTGATATATGGTTTAAGTCTGATATATGGTATCAAGCATGAGTCTTATATATGGTATAAGTCTGATATATGGTATCAAGCATGAGTCTGATATATGGTATAAGTCTGATATATGGTATCAAGCATGAGTCTTATATATGGTATAAGTCTGATATATGGTATCAAGCATGAGTCTGATATATGGTATAAGTCTGATATATGGTATCAAGCATGAGTCTGATATATGGTATAAGTCTGATATATGGTATCAAGCATGAGGCTAATATATGGTATCAAGCATGAGTCTGATATATGGTATAAGTCTGATATATGGTATCGATCATAAGTCTGATACATGGTATCAAGCATGAGTCTTATATATGGTATACATCTGATATATGGTATCAAGGATGAGTCTTATATATGATATAAGTCTGATATATGGTATCAAGCATGAGTCTTATATATGGTATACGTCTGATATATGGTATCAAGGCTGAGTCTGTGTATGGTATAAGTCTGATATATGGTATCAAGCATGAGTCTTATATATGGTATAAGTCTGATATATGGTATCAAGCATGAGTCTTATATATGGTATAAGTCTGATATATGGTATCAAGCATGAGTCTTATATATGGTATAAGTCTGATATATGGTATCAAGCATGAGTCTTATATATGGTATACATCTGATATATGGAATCAAGGATGAGTCTTTTATATGATATAAGTCTGATATATGGTATCAAGCATGAGTCTTATATATGGTATACGTCTGATATATGGTATCAAGGCTGAGTCTGATATATGTTATCAAGGCTGAGTCTGATATATGATATGAATTATTAGTCTGATGTATGAAATCAAAGGCTTAATCTGATAAATGGTATCAAAGCTGAGTCTGATATATGTTATCGAGGCTGAGTCTGTAATATATTATCAAGGCTGAGTTATATATATGGTTTAAAGACTGAGTTTGGCATAGGGTATCATGGCTGAGTGTGATATATTGTATCAAGGCTGAGTGTGATATATTGTATCAAGGCTGAGTCTGAGATATGGTACTAAGGATGAATCTGATATATGTTATCAAGGTAGAGTCTGATATATGGTAGCATGGCTTAATATGATATTTGATATGAGGCAGATATAGATTATGGTATCATGACTGAGTCTGTGTATGGTATCAAAACTGGATCTGATATATGGTATTAAGGGTGAGTCTGATATATGGTACCAAGGCCGATTCTAATATATGGTATCAAAGCTGGATCTGATATATTGTATCAAGGCTGAGACTGGTATATGCTATCGAGTCTGAGTCTGATATATGGTATCAAAGCTGGATCTGATATATTGTATCAAGACTGAGACTGGTATATGATATCGAGTCTGAGTCTGATATATGGTATCGAGACTAAGTGTGACATATGGTATCGAGGCAGAGTGTGACATATGGTATCAAGGCTGAGTCTGATATAAGGTATCAAAGCTGAGACTGATAAAATGTATCAAGGCTTTATCTGATATATGTTATCGAGTCTAGGTATGATATATGGTATCGAGGCTGAGTGTAACATATGGTATCAAAGCTGAGTGTGACATATGGTATCAAGGCTGAGTCTGGTATATGGTTTCATGGCTGAGTCTGATATACGATATCAAGGCTGAGTCTGATAAAAGCTATCAAGGCTGAGACTGATATAAGGCATCAAGGCTGAGTCTGATATATGGCATCAAGGCTCAGTCTGATATAAGGTATAAATACTGAGACTGATAAATTGTCTCAAGGCTGAGTCGTCTGATACCAAGATACAAACTCTAACAATGTATACTCGTTTTTATAATACCAAGATACACACTCTAACAATGTAGTATTCATTTATATAATACCAAGACACAAACCCTAACAATGTATAATACATTTTTATAATACCAAGATATACACTCTAACAATGTAGTATTTATTAATATAATACCAAGACACAAACCCTAACAATGTATAATACATTTTTATAATACCAAGATATACACTCTAACAATGTAGTATTCATTTATATAATACCAAGACACAAACTCTAACAATGTAGTATACATTTTTATAATACCAAGATACACTCAAACAATGTAGTATACATCTATATACTACCAAGATACACTATAACAATGTATAATACATTTTTGTATTACCAAGATACACACTCTTACAATGTATAATACATTTTTATAATACCAAGATATACACTCTAACAATATAGTATACATCTATATAATACCAAGATACACACTCTAACAATGTAGTATACATCTATATAATACCAAGATACACTCTAACAATGTATAATACATCTATATAATACCAAGATACAAACTCTAACAATGTAGTATACATCTATATAATACCAAGATACACACTCTTACAATGTATAATACATTTTTATAATACCAAGATACACACTCTAACAATGTATAATACATTTTTATAATACCAAGATACAAACTCTAACAATGTAGTATTCATTTATTTAATACCAAGATACAAACTCTAACAATGTGTTATATATTTATAGAATACCAAGACACACACTCTTACAATGTAGTATACAAGATACAAACTCTAACAATGTAGTATACATCTATATAATACCAAGATACACACTCTAACAATGTAGTATACATGTATATAATACCAAGATACACACTCTAACAATGTAGTATACATGTATATAATACCAATATACACACTCTAACAATGTAGTATACATTTATATAATACCAAGATACAAACTCTAACAATGTAATATACAAGATACAAACTCTAACAATGTAGTATACATCTATATAATACCAAGATACAAACTCTAACAATGTAGTATACAAGATACATACTCTAACAATGTAGTATACATCTATATAATACCAAGATACACACTCTAACAATGTAGTATACATTTATATAATACCAAGATACACACTCTAACAATGTAGTATACATCTATATAATACCAAGATACAAACTCTAACAATGTAGTATACATTTATATAATACCAAGATACACACTCTAACAATGTAGTATACATTTATATAATACCAAGATACACACTCTAACAATGTAGAATACATCTATATAATACCAAGATACACACTCTTACAATGGAGTATACATCTATATAATACCAAGATACAAACTCTAACAATGTAGTATACATTTATATAATACCAAGATACAAACTCTAACAATGTAGTATACAACATACAAACTCTAACAATGTAGTATACATCTATATAATACCAAGATACAAACTCTAACAATGTAGTATACAAGATACAAACTCTAACAATGTAGTATACATCTTTATAATACCAAGATACACACTCTAACAATGTAGAATACATCTATAAAATACCAAGATGCACACTCTAACAATGTAGTATACATCTATATAATACCAATGATTTTATGCGCGATTAAATAGTAACACATAATACATTGTTACAGTTTGTATCTTGGAATTATATAAATGTAAACAACCCGGAACTAGTATTTTTATTGTTATTAATTGTTATTCAATTGAAATGTTTTGTATAACAAATATTAATTAGCAATTTAAAAAAAAAGAATCCCCAACTGGCAACCGGTTTGAAGCTGGGGATACAGCCGATTCAGATTAGATAAACTAATCGTCTGGGAGTCCTCGATGCCATAACGACGCTTATTATTCAAACACAAGGACAAATAAACTTATAATTTAATAGCTTTTACTATCGGAGATCTGGAGTGTCTAGAACTAACAAGAAGTAGGTAAAGTTCATATTAAACTATGTAAGTGTATACTTGGTGTACGTAAACTAACCTCTAATTTTGCTGTTTACTGTGAATAAGGAAGTATTTATTATCTGTAATTGCTAAAGAGAGGTCATTAACAGTCTGGTTGAAAATAAAAAAATGACGTTAACTCACCTTTATATAACATGTACGAGGGGGGATCAGAAAGTTAGTAGACTTTTGCCATAACTTATTTATGTCAATTATACAATACACAATAGTATTATTGTATTTGAAATAAATGTATATGGGACATATTTTGAAAATTTTAGCATGATAGGTCAACTATTAAGAAAATAAGGCACTATTCAAAGCATAGCAGTTAGATATGTCGGGGCAAAATGATGACGTTGTATTCAACAAAAATGACGTCTATATTTTAAACAGGTACTTATGAGATGCACATGATTAGTGTCATTTTTTTAAAGGATGTAGACAAGCATACAATACAGCACACTTTGATATTTTTTATTTAAAAATAAAACCCGTTTTGGCAACGCTACGCTTGTTTAAATAGTAGCGGTAGGAAAAAAGCAAAAAATGCCCCGACTACGTAAATTGACGTTTCCATAGTTACTATAGAATATAACCTAATGATGAAAAATTATCAATGTTTTGCAAAATTACTGCAAATATATAGCGGCACAGGCTCCCTGAGAATTATCAGAATACAATGATAAATAAAAAAAATAATGGCAAAAGTCTACGAACTTTCTGATCCCCCCTCGTATATTGATGTTCTTAACAATGTAGACGGTAATTGTTGGGCTAATCATATAAGTACTAGTATCGATAACCTAGGGTTTTCAAATGTGATAAACGATTTTAACAGTAACACTGATTATTTACCTTTATTTAAAAGGCGCGTACAGG
This sequence comes from Panopea generosa, assembly GCA_029582155.1. Classification (NCBI taxonomy): domain Eukaryota; kingdom Metazoa; phylum Mollusca; class Bivalvia; order Adapedonta; family Hiatellidae; genus Panopea; species Panopea generosa. The sequence continues at coordinate 47,128,112 of CM055910.1, read as the reverse complement.
ATATGGAACACTGTTGTAAATAATTGTCATCGACTTGATTACTACGTTAAATTCGAAAAAGATTTCTGTTACGAGGATTATTTAGATAAATTAATAATGATAATTCAAGAAAGTTATTTTCTAGCTTGAGATTAAGTTCACGCTCTCTTGAAATAGAAACCGGTAGATATAATGGAACTGACCGTTCAAACAGATTTTGTAAATTATGTACTCAAAATGTAAATCTAATCCTTTAATGGCTTCCAAGAATAAACTTTTGTTATATAAAGTCTCCAAATTTATTAGAGAAGCATTCGATATTCGTAAAGCTTCTGAATGATTTAATAACTTTATAAAAAATAATGATATGTTTGTTGTTTATATTATACATATACTTAATTTGTAATTCTGTATGTATTGCTGTCTTTGCCATTTCTCATGTAATAATATTTTGTAAATGGCCAAAGGTATTATGTTGCCGATTTGCTAATAAAAACTTGAAACTATAAGATTTTAGTGTTCTACGTTTTTTTATTGTACTGTTATTTTATGAATTAAACACATATGTAACACGGTTATAACAGAGAGAGTCCGGTCTCACTTCACATTTGCACGGTAATAACAGAGACAGTCCGGTCTCACTTCACATTTACACGGTAATAACAGAGACAGTCCGGTCTCACTTCACATTTGCACGGTAGTAACAGAGACAGTCCGGTCTCACTTCACAGTCGCACGGTAATAACAGAGACAGTCCGGTCTCACTTCACATTTGCACGGTAATAACAGAGACAGTCCGGTCTCATTTCACAGTTGCACGGTAATAACAGAGACAGTCCGGTCTCACTTCACATTTGCACGGTAATAACAGAGACAGTCCGGTCTCACTTCACAGTTGCACGGTAATAACAGAGACAGTCCGATCTCACTTCACAGTCGCACGGTAATAACAGAGACAATCCGGTCTCACATCACAGTTGCACGGTAATTTCAAAGACAGTCCGGTATCTATCAATAGCTACCAATTGGCTTACGTTCTTCAGCAAACAAACATCTTTAACAACAGCTACCAATTGACTTAAGTATTATTATTTTTATATCGTTATGTCTTTTGTCCGATTGACTTAATTAAGACACATACTTGTATCATTTTATGTTTAGCTGTTGATCTATTGTTGCACCAGAGCTTCACACACTCGTGGAACCTTTTTCTCAAACACCACTTACATATGCTGTCTGCAAAATTAGAGGATATTGCAGTAGGAACACAGCCTATTCCTGTATATTTCTTTATTGACTGTCCAGCAATTTTTCCACTACGGCCGCTTTTTGCCCCTCGTATGACATTTGGCCTAACAACCACGACAGCGCCACCTGGACATGTAGAAAAAAACATGGAGTAACAATGAACGCATACACTGGTCTGTATAGCAGAAATATTAAATTGTCAAACCTGCCTTAAGCAGCTTGTTAAAGTATATAAAGATGGGGTAACAATGACCTCATACACTGGTCTGTATAGCAGTAATAATATATAGTCAAACCTGCCTTAAGCAGCTTGTTAATGTATATAAAGATAGGGTAACAATGACCTCATACACTGGTCTGTATAGCAGTAATAATATATAGTTAAACCTGCCTTAAACAGCTTGCTAATGTATATAAAGATGGAGTAACAATGACCGCATACACTGGTCTGTATAGCAGTAATAATATATAGTCAAACCTGCCTTAAGCAGCTTGTTAATGTATATAAAGATTGGGTAACAATGACCTCATACACTGGTCTGTATAGCAGTAATAATATATAGTCAAACCTGCCTTAAGCAGCTTGTTAATGTATATAAAGATTGGGTAACAATGACCTCATACACTGGTCTGTATAGCAGTAATAATATATAGTGAAACCTGCCTTAAACAGCTTGCTAATGTATATAAAGATGGAGTAACAATGACCGCATACACTGGTCTGTATAGCAGTAATAATATATAGTCAAACCTGCCTTAAGCAGCTTGTTAATGTATATAAAGATTGGGTAACAATGACCTGATACACTGGTCTGTATAGCAGTAATAATATATAGTCAAACCTGCCTTAAGAAGCTTGTTAATGTATATAAAGATGGGGTAACAATGACCGCATACACTGGTCTGTATAGCAGTAATAATATATAGTCAAACCTGCCTTAAGCAGCTTGTTAATGTATATAAAGATGGGATAACGATGACCGCATACACTAGTCTGTACAGCAGTAATAATATATAGTCAAACCTACCTTAAGCAGCTTGTTAATGTATATAAAGATGGAGTAACAATGACCTGATACACTGGTCTGTATAGCAGTAATAATATATAGTCAAACCTGCCTTAAGCAGCTTGTTAATGTATATAAATATGGGATAACAATGACCGCATACACTGGTCTGTATAGCAGTAATAATATATAGTCAAACCTGCCTTAAGCAGCTTGTTAATGTATATAAAGATGGGATAACAATGACCGCATACACTAGTCTGTACAGCAGTAATACTATATAGTCAAACCTGCCTTAAGCAGCTTGTTTTTGTATATAAAGATGGGATAACAATGACCGCATACACTGGTCTGTACAGCAGTAATAATATATAGTCAAACTTGCCTTAAGCAGCTTGTTAATGTATATAAAGATGAGATAACAATGACCGCATACACTGGTCTGTATAGCAGTAATAATATATAGTCAAACCTGCCTTAAGCAGCTTGTTAATGTATATAAAAATGGGGTAACAATGAGCGCATACACTAGACTGTATAGCAGTAATAATATATAGTCAAACCTGCCTTAAGCAGCTTGTTTTTGTATATAAAGATGGGATAACAATGACCGCATACACTGGTCTGTAAAGCAGTAATACTATATAGTCAAACCTGCCTTAAGCAGCTTGTTAATGTATATAAAGATGGGATAACAATGACCGCATACACTAGTCTGTACAGCAGTAATAATATATAGTCAAACCTGCCTTAAGCAGCTTGTTAATGTATATAAAGATGGGATAACAATGACCGCATACACTGGTCTGTATAGCGGTAATAATATATAGTCAAACCTGCCTTAAGCAGCTTGCTAATGTATATAAAGATGGAGTAACAATGACTGCATACACTAGTCGGTATAGCAGTAATAATATTTAGTCAAACCTGCCTTAAGCAGCTTGCTAATGTATATAAAGATAGGGTAACAATGACCTGATACACTGGTCGGTATAGCAGTAATAATATATAGTCAAACCTGCCTTAAGCAGCTTGTTAAAGTATATAAAGATAGGGTAACAATGACCGCATACACTATTCTGTATAGCAGTAATAATATATAGTCAAACCTGCCTTAAGCAGCTTGTTAATGTTTATAAAGATAGGGTAACAATGACCGCATACACTATTCTGTATAGCAGTAATAATATATAGTCAAACCTGTCTTAAGCAGCTTGTTATAATAGATAAAGATAGGGTAACAATGACCTGATATACTGGTCTGTATAGCAGTAACAATATATAGTCAAACCTGCCTTAAGCAGCTTGTTAAAGTATATAAAGATAGGGTAACAATGACCTCATACACTGGTCTGTATAGCAGTAATAATTTAAAGTCAAACCTGTCTTAAGATGCTTGTTAATGGAAGTAGTAAATGTTGTCTTTTAAGACAGGTTGTTGCTCAATACAGATTCATTTGCTCTGAAAGCACAGAAATTTGAAATATCAAAGGTTGCTGCTTAAGACAAGTGGCTGCTTAATAGAAGTGACCGCTTAAACAAGGTTAAATTTAGTACTATATCATAGCTCATTTTGATATCGTTTTCATGGGCCAATATCATCAAGAAACATGCCTATCTGTGTTTATAACATGTCTAGTTTATGTGTCACTTACGTTAACTATAATATGTAATTGTTAAAACATTGATTTAAAATTTTCGTCGAAGTATGCATTATTTAGATCTATTTGTTTATGTGGATATATTTATCTATTTATTTATTGAGAAATATTTCATTAATTAAGACGAATTAAGTATAAATTTTTATTTTACATGATTCAATTATTATTGACTGAAACAGTCAAACCTGTGTTAGTGGTCTCCTTTATTAAGCAATTTGTCTTAAATAGCCACATTTTCTATTTACTGTTTTACTGAGTAAGTTTACCTTGAATCAACCTGTATCAAGCAGTTACCCGTTTTAATGGGTCAGTTTTGCATTATCTCTTGAGTGGCTGCTTAAGACAGGTTTGACTGTAATTACAAACACTACATTGTACTATATTACATTTACTTGGACAAAAACTCTTGCGTCAGGTCAGTTGTACACATCATCCCTTTCATTAAGTTAACCGCACATGTAATGACTCTCACCTAATTCATTACAAAGATGAAGCTATTGATATAAGTATACATAAAAAATTACTTGGAGTTATGATTGATAATACGCTGTCTTGGCATACTCAAGTCAATGTTATAAAGAAATATAATGCAGTACTTTATCTTCTATCTCGCATCAAAGTATTTCTTTCTGTACCAAAGCGTAAGTTGGTTTGTTTTAATGCTTACATTTTACCACATTTAGATTACTGTTGTGTAATTTGGGGAAATTGTAATATTTCACTTGTAGATAAAATTGTTAGGTTTCGAAAAAGAGCTGTTAGACATATTCTCGATAATAATTACGATACTTCTTTTACGGAATTATTCAAAGAGCTATAATGGATGACGTTTCCTGAAAGAGTTAAATTTCAAAAAGTAGTACTTATATATAAGTCATTTAATGACCAGGCTCCTGCATATCTCAAAGATTTATTTACTCTAACAGATAATGTGCATACACGCACACTACGGTCATCCTCTAATCTACAATTGTATTCTCCTAAGCCTAATTCTGAAATGTTTCGAAATGTGTTTGCTTATACGGGCTCTTCTTTGTGGAACTCTATTCCGTCTTATATGAAAACTGCAAATTTTATTAACCAGTTGGAGGCTTTATAGTTACGATGGAGTAAAATTTCTTAGCAATTCTAAATAATAGGGTAGTATTCTTCAAAACTAATATACATTCACACACACATATAATTATATATATATGTTTGTTTATATATATATATATATATATATATATATATATATATATATATATATATATGCTTGTTTACTACTTTTGTTTATATGTTAAACTAATGTTGTACTATGTAAATATGTTGAGGGCCTCACGAGTTCTCTCGTTAATAAAAGTCTTTATTAATATTATTATTATTATTATTATTATTATTATTATTATTATTATTATTATTATTATTATTATTATTATAACTTTAAGTTACAATTGTTTTGTCAAGCATCCAAGCTTAGTTATAAACCCTCCCTCGTGACCAAGCGTTTCTTATATAGAACTACAGACCGCTTCCGGAATAAAATATTAAATAGAAATATGAAGATAAAGTTTGCAAAGGTCACTGGTTGAAAAATAAACAAGTTAGACAAACAGGAATAGTCAATTGTCCTAGAATCTAGGCATAGAAGTAATGATACCTTTGCTTTTAGCCGACTTGGGCCTCCGATATTTGGGCAAGTATCGTATGAGCTTCCTATTGGCCGAGCCCTTGCACCAAATCCGTATACATGTAGGCCATCTACTCCCACCTGACATTTTATGTAGTCTTTTAACTGAACGGAACAGCTACCCCCAACGGACTTTTTTTTCTCAAAAAATACCAAAGAAAGTAATTTCCTTACAATAACAAAGACCAAGTCTATATTGTTTAATACATAAAAGTTTTAAAAGAGCACTTATCTCTGGAGAAACTAAAAGATCCTCAGTTATCCATTTAAATAATTTAAATGGATAACTGAGGATCTTTTAGTTTCTCCAGAGATTTAATTGAATATACACTTTAACAATAAACGCACGTGAAACGTGATTCAAGTAACAGATATTACACTCCAGATAACGCAATACACAAAAGGTAGTTATTGTATCACATGTGTCAGGCGAGATTGCGCTCTTCAATGTCTCACTTAAGAATTACTTCCCTTACATGACGGTAGCAAGATTCTTACGCCCAATATATTAGAGCTGTGTAAAGCGGTTGGGCAATTTTTTTTTTTTAAAAATGCATCAAATGTCTAATTTTCATGATTTCTGCAAAGTTTGAATGAATTGGGAACTGTTTGGTGATGCTATAACAGTTTAAAGATTTACACTGCAACAAACGGGTGGAATTGTCAAAAATGAAAGGGTGTCATCAAACCATCGAAATTGTGAAAAAGCAACCCGGTCAACCCCATGTTTTTTCTGCATAATTGGACCAACTGAGGACTAACTATGGCAACAAGGCACTTTTAGAACCATTGGTAATGTATTCGGTGTTCCAGAAATGCATGTCTCTATATGTAGAACAGTACAAAATTAATTCCTGTGTAAGATGTTTAAACAAGTAATATAAATTCATTGACCGTTACTATGTATATGATTATTTTATACATAATATATATATTAAACAATGAACAAAATTAATCAACATTAAAATATGAGCAAAACATTAAGCTATGCTTGTATGTACGTTTATTACATGCCACCGTTATGTTATGATAAAGTAGAAAGTATATTGATGCTGATGCTGTTTATATGAACCAAAGCGTAAATAAACTAATTGAAAATTGAATTGAAAATTTGACAGTCATTGAGTATTTGGAATAAGTTCATTTGTTTAATTAGTACGCTACTCATTATTTTGACGAAGATGATTGGAAATTTAAAAGTGGCGGGTTAGCTATTCCGTTCAGTGAATATAAATTCAATTCAGTAAATTTCATTGCAGAAAGTGGATATACTCCTGTTCCTTCTTAATGACAATCATAAAAGTTATCATTTTCTGATAAGTAATTTAACGGATGCAAAGAATACATTAATTTATATATCGGTGTATATACTTGGCGACTGCTAGTATGCAATTTAAATTTTCTTAAGGTTGGCCTTCTTCAAAAAATATGGTTTTAAATATTTCGTAAATCTCCATATTTCCATAATTTGCGAGGCTTTAATATTTCTGAAAAAAAATAAATAAGCGTAATACACCTCACAAGGCTGTCAACAAACACTAGGCGGAGCGGTAGTGCAGTGTTAGCCGCTCACTAATTAGTGCTGAGCAAACGTAATACGTGGTGCGATTCTTTTTTGTGTTAAACTATTCAAACAGCCATTTTGAAGAAATGCACGCCTGATTATTTGAAGGATGTTACCGATTATAACAAATTACTGTCAATACAAAAACTAGCAATATGATATCATTTTGGTTTGCTTGTATTAATTTAATGTTAACTCCCCAAGTTTGCTCATATTGCTGTACAGCGTTTTTAGCATAGAACGTAATGCTTTGGGGGGATACGCAAATAGACAAGCACCATCTTTAAAAGTATCATGAATCATTTAATTTCTTCTAATTTTATATAATGAATGATGTTATGTCAAGTGAATGAAAATTTAGCAACAATTGACATGATACAGTAGAACTTCTACGGATCGAACCCGGCTGGACTTGACAATATAGTTCGAGTTAAGGGTTGTTCGAGCCAAGTATTGTTCAATATCATACCATACATGTATATGTATATACCAGGAAATAGGGATCGGCCGAGATCATGATTAATTGAGTATTTTTTTTATGCCATCGAGGGCTAACAGACGATCAGTTAACCTAGCCATTGTTTCCTGGGATCCTGGAAGGTTAACCAGTACTCGAGCACAGCCCATCACCGCAAGTAACTGATAACTTTCTCACTTGAATCAGCAGTGAGAGACATATGATAATTAGTCGCAATGTCGTATATCACTGAATCATCAAGGAGACTGTGACCGAGCGGGGATTAGAACTTACGACCCCCGGATTGATAGTCAGACGCGCAAACAACTGAGCTAATCGGAACCGGCTGGCCGGGACCAGATAAGTGATTCGAGCTATACGTGGTGTTCCATCCAACCGTGTTCGAACCAACAAAGTTCTACTTTATCTATTTAAAGACATACACACCTGCTGGTTTAGGTCTCGGTTTCTTGAGACCCACCTTGGACTTACTGTCAGTACTCCCGATACAAAATATAAAGATGACAAGCAACACAATTACTATCTCAGGTCTCATAGCTGCCAGTAGTTTAATCCATTATAAGCATGCTGTCAACATAACGTCTTATTATATATGCGGTTACTTTATAAATGAAGTCCTTCCAGACTCACACCACTATTACCTCTGTTAAATATTCCGGACCTACAGATAAAGGAGCTAGATATATAACTTTAGTTCTCTTTTTCTTCTGTGATTTATTTGTTCCTACCATGTGTTAAAAAGGTCAGTATTTTAGAATTCACCACTAAAATTTGACATTCGTACCAGATTTCTGGGCAATTCTGATTCATTTTAGAAGTGATGATTTGAGCCGCATTTTGCCGAATAGTTGACATATTATTACTCAAAATCTTGAGTATCACAAAACCATTGAATTAAAAAAAAAGGTCAATGTATGCTTTTTTGTTTCTTAAAAATTGCAGATCTTGAACCAGTGAAGAATATGAGCGCAGACGGATGCTGCAGATTTGATTTTTGACTGTGTTTCTGACAAAAATGTTTCAATGGAATCCTACAGGTAAATGTAATAGTGGTGTGAGACGTTCGCATTTATCGATGTTAATGAAGCTCCACATGAATGATTGAATTACGTTCGTCTTGTGGTGAGTATCTGAAGATAAGGAAAATAAAATAAAAACAAAGTTGTTTTGTTCGTAAAACTGTATTTTATTTAACTAATAATAACCAACACAACACGGCTCGTCAATGTTTATTTAACTGTTACTTGCCAACACAACACGGCCCGCACGCCAAGCTGTATTTGACTCTGCATTGTGAAACGGATTCCCTCGACCCATGTGGTCTTGGGTAAGATCGATATCTGAAGAGGGATAGCAAAGGGGCAGATCCAGGATTTTAGTTTAAAGAGTAGCGCAACACATAGTCTGAATGGACACGTATTTTCTTCAGTAGAATATAGTAGATTTTAATAAAATATGGAAGTTTAGGGGTATGGGGCGTGCTCCAGGATTTTTAATAGAATAGATTCGCCACTGAGTAGTAGGAATTCTCCAAATGGTTGCATTTTCCATTTTCATTATTGTGGTTAAATTAAATGTAACCCTCTGTGGTTACAAATAAGTGGTGGCAGGCAAGAATAGGACCCTGCACTCCATACAGTACTCAATATGACCACACTTAAAAAAGCACTTAAAACTACACACATGGAGGCAACGGTTTGTTTATTTGAATATTTAGCGTCGTTTTTATGCCATCGAGGATCAGTTAACTTAACCAATATAGTCTGGGATTCCAGAAAGTTAACCAGTACGATTCTCTAGAACACACATCTGATGATATCCGCAAGTAACTGTTATCTTTCCACTTGAATCTGCGGTGAGAGACGAATAACAATGAGACACAATGTCGTAGTATGACAAGTAAAATATAAACGTCTGTAACATTTCCTTAATGTCAATCAAAATCTTGAAAAATGCAAAGTCAATAAAAATAAATCATGTTTAGGGTGGTCATTACAAAGATATAAATGTACAAATGATATAAACTCTGATCAGCCACCGAATAAACTTATCTATAGTGCCCATGGTTTTAATGCACAAACCTTCATTTGCATTGCTTAATGCAATTACAATGTATGATTATTTTTATATAAACATTATTAGGCAATTTGTTTAAAAACATTCATTGAAAGACTATTCAGAATTATACTACATTAATATTTTAATTAATCAACTGAACATTGAATATTGAAAATTGTTTATAATAACATTTAGCTAATACCTATCAACTCTTTAATTAGTTATTTATTTTACTTCGTTTGTGAAACAAGTTCTTACAACTTAGATAAATCACGCTCGAAATCTTCCTGGTTAGAACCGGTTCGTGTTTTGCTCAAGGACACCACGCATAGCCGCGGCGGAGGACCGAACCCACGACCCTTCGATCATGGGTTCGGTGCTCTACCACTGGACCACGCGCATCGCGTAAACTCTTTTATCGATGCATTATAAAGAATGAATGTATATATGTATTATGTTTCTTTACTGTATGTTTTGTTAACCGCCTAGTTCAAGTCAAATACACGTGAATATGAGGCGAGCACAGCATATGAGTGACGAATGTAAATAATAAATAGTGTGTCGTATAGACATACCATTGGTAGTTCAGTTATACAGTTGAAACACATGCATTTTGTTGGTATGGATTGTTCATTCCCTGAAAATACGATCTTGCAATTCAGTTTATAAATAAATTATAGAAATGACTAAATAATCTCAGTTGTGAAGCAGTACATAAGTACAAAGTTTTACAATATAAAAAAAGTGATGCGTTTAATAGATATACTCATACTGTGTATTTATTATATTCTTTTCGATATTGAAATATTTAAAATGTAAAAACACCTACCGTATAAACCGCCTGGGTGTAAAAGGCAATGGACATTGCCTTATAAAGAATTGATATAAGTAATGCCAACAAACTATTGAATTGAATTGAAATTGGTCATTTTTTGCTTCTTCTCATTTACTTTAATGCATACTCGCTTATTAATTAGACACGACACGTGTTTGAGTAATTGTCTGTTCAACACGTTTTACTCAATTAACTGTCAATCATATAAAACAACTCTATTAATGAGTTGAGGGAAGTCTTTAATTGATAACGAGTTCATTTTAAACTGAGTAATTATGACAAACTAAACTCGCACAATTACGGATACGTACATCGTATAGTGACTAATTACATTGCTTACTATTAAATAATACCTAAACACATTGGTCAATTAAAAAACTGTTGACTCGTGTTATCGTTCTGACAAATTAGTGAAATAAAGATGGCACGTTTCACATTTGGTAAACTTTAATTGCTTTAATTGATTGAGTTATTGTAGACGTTAATTACGTCCACGAGTATAATGTCATGTGCAATCACACGTGACGCGTGCATGCGATATAAGGTCTGGTCTTCCATTCAAAATTTAAAACAAAAATATTCTCAGGAAAAGCAAGATTCCACAACGCAGTATTGTATTGATAACAAGATGGTCGGAATTCGTAACTCCCCCACAGAGGTATCCTCCTATCTTAGAAAGGTTAGTCTGCATTCAGTTTATGTTATTTTAGTTGTCTGTTTTAACATGCATCCAATAACGAATACGTTAATTACTTTTACACGTCCACTTATTTACGGATAGAAAGGAATAGTTTATTAAACATCTTTTTTTAAATGATAAATAAGTTGCAGACTTTTCTTTTTACTGCGCAAAAGTCTGCTCTTTAGTAACATATCACGAATATTATATTATATTGATATTGATATATTGATATTGATATTGATATTGATATTGATATTGATATTGATATTGATATTATTGATCTTCAAGTAAGATGTTAATAAAAAAAAAAGCTATTTATGAATCAGTTTATCAATTTTTAAAGTTTATAGCAATAGCAAATCTTTCGAGTCATAGCTGCTGTTCGTGAAGAATCTTTAAAAAAACATTGTATGGGTTTGTATCTTATTCAGAAAATGTCAGTTAAGCTTGTACGGTTACAAATCACAATACAAACCTATTATAACGTATTTGTTATATGAATAATGTAAAGAATGTTTCTGTTTCAAGACCTCAACACATACATGCATACCGAAATACAAACCGTTACTTGTATCACTTTCATACATACATACATATACCTACTTATACATTTGTAAATATGCCAAAAACCACATTCAGAAAAGGCATTGACATTATTAATTATTACTCTTTTGATCCTTTCTAAAACAGATACGGAAACCGTTGAATGAAAAGAAAAGAAGAGAGAGAATGAACGACAGTATCGCACAGCTGAAATCGTTGATCGCCGACACAATCACAAACAATGTAAGTGTATAGTTTCCCTTCTTTCTTTAAGATATTTATACCTAATTAGTAACTGCAATCTACGACGGGATCTTTTTTTTCTGAACATCCAGACCAACTTACGGTTCTCCGTGACCTAGTGATCTAAATCGCCTCAATATCATCTATCTCTTACTACCAAGGTTGTGTGTTGGAGCCCAGTTCGGTCCGAACACTGTATGTAACATAATGCGTTTATAGCTACATCATGGCGCTGTTCTCCATACTTTGTTTCTTAGTTCATTATTTTAGTATTCTTTTAGACTTTGATGTATAACCAACCTGGTGGTATAACAGAGTCAAGATTAACAGCGACGGCCCAATTCTTACTCAGTTTGTAAATATTGTTTTACTCTTTAACAGTGATCTTGACGATGTGGTATAATTGATGCTCTTACAATTCTTATATAATGACATAGTATATGAATGTGTTAATGTTATGTTAAATTGTAAATGTTATATGTTTATACTATGATGTAACTTAAATAAAAGATATATATATATATATATATATATATATATATATGCCGTTCTATTCGGAATCATGTAAATATGCATATTCACCCACCAATAAATGTGTTTGCTGTATACATTATATATATATAAACTGCAATCTGTTTAAAATGGCGTTAAATTGATGATTTAATATATGATAAAATTAAAACAATAAGATAACAATGACCCACCTTTAATTATCTTATAAATATTTGATAATCTTACAAAATAGGCTATCAAAACATGTACAAATGATGAAATGTTTTATATGCAGCGTCTGATTATGTTGCTGAAAATTTAAACCATATTGGCAACAACTGATAATGTTAATGTGTCAACAATTACTAATAGTTTAGGTAAAAAATTGACATTGGCATTAAACCAGTTACTTCCTTTTTAGGAGCGAGGGACGGGTTAATATCACTGTTTATATATTTTACACGCTTGTACTTTTATTTCAGACCGCGCCCATGACACGTGTGGACAAAGCAGACATCCTCGAGCTCACAGTTACTCACTTGGCTCAGTTACAAGACCAACATAGAGCTGCCACCATGGCAACAGAGGTTGCTGCATACAACGCTGGTTTTAGAGATTGCGCAAGGCACACCGTTAACCTACTATCAAATGAGAAGCACATGGACGAGAGGTCAATAAGTCAACTTAGCAACAACCTCCATACCGTATTCATGGCAAAGTCAGGACACTTCAGGCCTTCTCTAAATACCAGAACTATGTCAACGCCAATGCGTGCACGAGACTTTAAAACGATATTCCAATCAAGTCATGTTCCCGATTACTCACCAATTCAAAATCGCGGCCAGCTTCCGGCGGAAGTGTTGTCTTTCTGCTTGGGCAGTAAGCAACACAAGATGACGCCAAACGACAGTAATTCATTTGATTCAGGTATACACAGTTCTTGTGACAATTCTAGTAGTTTTTCACCTGATTGCAGTATGAAGAGCACTTCAGATGGGAGTGATACCTCGGAGTCGGGCGTGAATATTGATGTAGTCAGCATTGGTGAAGGGAAGGACAATACCGTCGGTCACGTGATTAAAGATGTGATGTGGAGGCCTTGGTAACTTAAAGAAAAGAAGACAAACACACAGATAAATATGTCTGCTACCATATGTATTTTATTTAGCATACAGCATCATTTGAACCATTACCCAATGGGAGCAATGTTCTTTTATTGTCGTTCAGGCCTTCATCCGACGATGGGTGAGAATAGTCAAGCGTTTCATTGATTGCGCAAATAGGACCAGCAACCTCTCCGATTATCCTAATACCGATGGCGGAATATGCACGAAGGATGACGGAATAGGCCGAGTATGTGCGTTTGCAGTATTGCACATTATTGTGAAGTTTTTGTTACAGTTAATTTGTTAAATTTAAAGTTATAGGAAGGTTTTGTCATTGTAAATCAAGCGTTAAACTGAGAAACTATAAAAACAGCCACGAAACAGCGTCCCTTGATCGAGACCCATACTGCGTGTAATGTAAAACCGCAATAATATATTCTCCATCGCTAACCATACATCTCATAGACGGATCTAGGATTAACAGGGGTGGGAAGTTTAATGGTTTTGTTGGAAATCTCAGAGTGGTTCGTCCCAAAATTCCAAAGAGGCTACAAGTTTTTCACCATTTTCACTAATAAATATATAGTACTATTCAGTAGCCTGCCTCGATATAAAAGATCAACTGTAAAGTTAAACAGTGGACATTATATATGTATTATCACAAATGTGTACGTAAGGGATATTTATAGAGTTCTTATACAGCAAGATGTTTAACTTCGTTTTAAATCTATTTTCTATAAACGATTCTTTAAGTTTAAATCCCATTTGTTTCATCAAAACGCCATTTAACTGATATATTGTATCTATAAGAAAACGATTTTTTTGAGTATGCAATTTTGAGTTCATTGTTGTGAAAACGTTAATGGTATATTTAAAATATTATTTGGTGGGAAGCCTGTACGACTTCAGTCAACGAGAACCACCAAATTTGTAGTTGAATATATGTGCTATGTAAATCTATTATGTCTTGTATGGACCTATAAATATATTAAAATGTATTATAAACTGACCAGTGTTACTCTTTGCCGTGTTATTCCATTAATAAGTGTTTGCTCATTAGACCGATTCGCCACGCAAGACTCGGGAGTATAAAATAAACACGAGCTTATCAATAATTGATTAAACATCATTATCAATCATACACAGGAAAATACTGCAAATTTACTAAACTTAATGATGAGCGATACAGTTTCCCCTTCAAATGAAGTTTAAACATAAAAGAGAATGAATGAATGAATGAATGAATGAATGAATGAATGAATGAATGAATGAATGAATGAATGAATGGATGGATGGATGGATGGATGGATGGATGGATGGATGGATGGATGGATGGACGGACGGACGGACGGACGGACGGACGGACGGACGGACGAATGAATGAATGAATGGTGTTTTACGGCACGTCGACACATAAATAGGTCATTTTGTGCGCGCAAAATAATTGTAACAGTTATTACTTTAGTAATGCTTTGTTTTTTTTCTGTATCCATATTATTCATGTTTATACTTTTTTTTCCTTTCTGTCTTTCTCTCTGCGTATTGTCATTTTCCTACGTAATATACATGTACCAGGACAAGGTAAAACTATGTTTAAAATGTTTATGTTGTATCCCAATCTCCGCTAGTAACTGATAGCATCCCCACTTGAATCAGCGATGAGAGACGAAATAATAATGAGACACAATGTCGAATATCAATCATTACGGAGACTGTGGCCGACTCGAGCGGAGATTCACAACCCTTGGATTGATAGTCCCACTCGCTACCGACTGAGCTAACCTGACCCGCTATGCATACAATTAAGTTCCTTTTGCAATTTTGCAGCTTTGGATTTAATAGTTTATTAACGTTTCATCATATTGTACATTTACACAATACAGTTTATAAAACAAATATCATGATACAATAAATGCCAATTTACATAAGAATTATATAAGAGACAAAAATAGACACTGTTTTATAACTTATGATATCTAATAACCATACAAAAAATAATTTGATATGGTCGCTTGGATACCATATTTACTTAATTATAAAAATTGAAAAAAAAATACTGCTTATCTTGACTTTAGGCTTAAAAATTATAAAAATAGTATTAATAAACTTTAACAAATGTTTATAGACACTTTTGCGCATCTTACAAAATGTCAGTTTTCAAAAAATATCACCTCGAATCAGATTTGGAATGGACTGATAAGCAGTAAGTTTTCACACAAGCATAAACATATTTTGTGAATAGCTAAGAAATTAAACAAACAATTTTTATATAAGTAAGAATTACGATTTTGTAATATTTTAAAACAAGTTTTGGCACATGATCTAATCATATCGTTATAAGAAAAACATGATTTTATCACACATTTAAATCATCGAAATCCGTACATACACATGATAGGGAATGTGCTCTGAGCATTATATTACAGCAGTGGCATAACGGACCATAATAATGAATCAAACACTTTTGTGTATACAACATAGGGCATTCAACCTAAAATTTTATATTTGGTTATTAATCAACCTAATGCAGGACCAGCACTTTGAACAATAGCTTAAGCTGTTATATCATAATTAAGATGCTTGGTCAATAATACATACTGATCAGTTAAATTTATATCATAAGAGCCACATAAAATACGAAAACTAAATGTTTCACTGATATTGGTCGGAAATGAACAACTTTACTTTTATCAACATTGATGGACATGCTATCGATATTGCACCAACTGTTGGTCGGTAATGAATAACTTTACTTTTAACAACATTGATGGCTATGCTATAAATATTGCACCAATTGTTGATCAGAAATGAAAAACTTTACTTTCATCAACATTGATGGACATGCTATCGATATTGCACCAGCTGTTGGTCGGAAATGAATAACTTTACTTTCATCAACATTGATGGACATGCTATCGATATTGCACCAATTGTTGGTCGGAAATTAAAAACTATACTTTTATCAACATTGATGGACATGCTATCGATATTGCACCACCTGTTGGTCGGAAATGAATAACTTTACTTTTATCAACATGATGGACATGCTATCGATATTGTACCAGCTGTTGGTCATAAATGAATAACTTCACTTTTTATCATCATTGATGCACTTGCTATCGATATTACACCAGCTGTTGGTCGGAAATGAATAACTTTACTTTCATCAACATTGATGGACATGCTATCGATATTGCACCAATTGTTGGTCTGAAATGAATAACATTTCTTTTAAAAACATTTATGGATAATCCTATTAATATTGCACCAGCTGTTGGTCGGAAATGAATTACTTTACTTTTATCAACATTGATGGACATGCTATCGAAATTGCACCAGCGGTTGGTCGTAAATGAATAACTTTACTTTTTATCAACATTGATGGACATGCTATCGATATTGCACCAGCGGTTGGTCGTAAATGAATAACTTTACTTTTCATCAACATTGATGGACATGCTATCGATATTGCACCAGCTGTTGGTCGGAAATGAATAACTTTATTTTCATCAACATTGATGGACATGCTATCGATATTGCACCAGCTATTGGTTGGAAATGAATAACTTTACTTTCATCAACATTGATGGACATGCTTTCGATATTGCACCAACTGTAGGTCGTAAATGAATAACCTTAGTTTCATCAACATTGATGGACATGCTATCGATATTGCACCAGCTGTTGGTCGGAAATGAATAACTTTACTTTTATCAACATTGATGGACATGTTATCGATATTGCACCAGTTGTTGGTCGGAAATGAATTACTTTACTTTTATCAACATTGATCGACATGCTATCGATATTGCACCACCTGTTGGTCGGAAATGAAAAACTATACTTTTATCAACATTGATGGACATGCTATCGATATTGCACCACCTGTTGGTCAGAAATGAATAACTTTACTTTTATCAACATGATGGACATGCTATCGAAAATGCACCAGCTGTTGGTCGTAAATGAATAACTTCACTTTTTATCATCATTGATGCACATGCTATCGATATTACACCAGCTGTTGGTCGGAAATGAACAACTTTACTTTCATCAACATTGATGGACATGCTATCGATATTGCACCAATTGTTGGTCTGAAATGAATAACTTTTCTTTTAAAAACATTTATGAATAATCCTATTAATATTGCACCAGTTGTTGGTCATAAATGAATAACTTAACTTTTATCAACATTGATGGACATGCTATCGATATTGCACCAGCTGTTGGTCGGAAATGAATTACTTTACTTTTATCAACATTGATCGACATGCTATCGATATTGCACCACCTGTTGGTCGGAAATGAAAAACTATACTTTTATCAACATTGATGGACATGCTATCGATATTGCACCACCTGTTGGTCGGAAATGAATAACTTAACTTTTATCAACATTGATGGACATGCTATCGATATTGCACCAGCTGTTGGTCGGAAATGAATTACTTTACTTTTATCAACATTGATCGACATGCTATCGATATTGCACCACCTGTTGGTCGGAAATGAAAAACTATACTTTTATCAACATTGATGGACATGCTATCGATATTGCACCACCTGTTGGTCGGAAATGAAAAACTATACTTTTATCAACATTGATGGACATGCTATCGATATTGCACCACCTGTTGGTCAGAAATGAATAACTTTACTTTTATCAACATGATGGACATGCTATCGAAATTGCACCAGCTGTTGGTCGTAAATGAATAACTTCACTTTTTTTCATCATTGATGCACATGCTATCGATATTACACCAGCTGTTGGTCGGAAATGAACAACTTTACTTTCATCAACATTGATGGACATGCTATCGATATTGCACCAATTGTTGGTCTGAAATGAATAACTTTTCTTTTAAAAACATTTATGAATAATCCTATTAATATTGCACCAGTTGTTGGTCATAAATGAATAACTTAACTTTTATCAACATTGATGGACATGCTATCGATATTGCACCACCTGTTGGTCGTAAATGAATAACTTTACTTTTCATCAACATTGATGGACATGCTATCGATATTGCACCAGCTGTTGGTCGGAAATTAATAACTTTATTTTCATCAACATTGATGGAAATGCTATCGATATTGCACCAGCTGTTGGTCGGAAATGAATAACTTTACTTTCATCAACATTGATGGACATGCTTTCGATATTGCACCAACTGTAGGTCGTAAATGAATAACCTTAGTTTCATCAACATTGATGGACATGCTATCGATATTGCACCAGCTGTTAGTCGGAAATGAATTACTTTACTTTTATCAACATTGATGGAAATGCTATCGATAATGCACCAGCTGTTGGTCGGAAATGATTTACTTTACTTTTATCAACATTGATGGACATGCTATCGATATTGCACCACCTGTTGGTCGTAAATGAATAACTTTACTTTTATCAACATTGATAGACATGATATCGATATTGCACCAGCTGTTGGTCGTAAATGAATAACTTTACTTTTATCAACAGTGATGGAATGCTATCGATATTGCACCAGCTGTTGGTCGGAAATGAATAACTTTACTTTTCATCAACATTGATGGACATGCTATCGATATTGCACTAGTTATTGGTCGGAAATGAATAACTTTATTTTCATCAACATTGATGGACATGCTTTCGATATTGCACCAGCTGTTGGTCGGAAATGAATAACTTTACTTTCATCAACATTGATGGACATGCTATCGATATTGCACTAGCTGTTGGTCGGAAATGAATAACTTTATTTTCATCAACATTGATGGACATGCTATCGATATTGCACCAGCTGTTGGTCGGAAATGAATAACTTTACTTTCATCAACATCGATGGACATACTATCGATATTGCACCAGCTGTTGGTCGGAAATGAATAATTTTACTTTCATCAACATTGATGGACATGCTATCGATATTGCACCACCTGTTGGTCGGAAATGAATAACTTTATTTTCATCAACATTGATGGACATGCTATCGAAATTGCACCAGCTATTGGTCGGAAATGAATAACTTTATTTTCATCAACATTGATGGACATGCTATCGATATTGCACCAGCTGTTGGTCGGAAATGAATAACTTTACTTTCATCAACATTGATGGACATGCTTTCGATATTGCACCAACTGTAGGTCGGAAATGAAAAACTTAACTATTATCAACATTGATGGACATGTTATCGATATTGCACCAACTGTAGGTCGGAAATGAATAACTTTACTATTATCAACATTGATGGACATGCTATCGATATTACACCAACTGTAGGTCGGAAATGAATTACAGTCAAACCTGTACTAACGGTCACCTGTTATAAGCAGCCACCTGCTTTAAGCGGCCAGTTTCAGACCCTCCCGTCGAAATTTACTATATAATTTAACTGCAATAGGCGGTCACCTGGTCAACGCGGCCAGCGGCCAACATTTTTGGTCCCAAATGCATTAAAAACCTCCTAAAACGGCCACCAAATTAACAAATTTAACCGTAAAATATCGATTTTGGCATATAAGTTTCATTACGGCCACAGAATTAATATTTAATTAAAGTACTAAAAACCAAATCAATCAAATAATTATAATAAATCTTTAATTTAAAATAAGTTTCTTTTAGTTCAAACTTTCTTAATTGGCCGTAAACAAACCAAACAAAGCTGTTATTGTGGTCTACATAATCGCCATTTTTCTGACTCCAACCAAACAAAGCTGTTATTGTGTTCTACATAATCGCAATTTTTCCGACTCAAACACGAGTGTAGTGCATGATAATTTTCACATCTCTATTTTTAGCTCGCGTCAGATCAAAGTGTTTTGTGTAAACACGTTAACTGTGAAAAAGTCGGCATATAAAAAGACTAAAGAAGCTAACGTTTTTGAGACGATAATTAGAATGGCAGTTTGTTCGTGCTTTTAACGAACGATAAGGAATTAACTCATTAAGTTCACACTTGTAAAAACCGCTAATTGTGGAAAATATAAAATTTGGAAATGATTTATTGTGACTTAAATCATAAACGTTTTGATTGTCAGCGTGTTAGCAATGCCACCAAAACGGAAGTGTTTGACTTTGGATGAACGTGTTGAGGTTGTGAAATTGTGCCAATATACAAAAATACTTCGCTAATCTGGGTGAAAATTGATGACCCTGTAGTAGGCAGCCACCTGTCTTAAGCGGCCAATTTGGCCCTTTCCCTTGGCTGGCTGCTTAAGACAGGTTTGACTGTACTTTACTTTTATCAACATTGATGGACATGCTATCGATATTGCACCACCTGTTTGTCGTAAATGAATAACTTTACTTTTATCAACATTGATAGACATGATATCGATATTGCACCAGCTGTTGGTCGTAAATGAATAACTTTACTTTTATCAACAGTGATGGACATGCTATCGATATTGCACCACCTGTTGGTCGTAAATAAATAACTTTACTTTTCATCAACATTGATGGACATGCTATCGATATTGCACTAGCTGTTGGTCGTAAATGAATAACTTTATTTTCATCAATATTGATGGACATGCTATCGATATTGCACCAGCTATTGGTCGGAAATGAATAACTTTACTTTCATCAACATTGATGGACATGCTATCGATATTGCACCAGCTGTTGGTCGTAAATGAATAACTTTATTTTCATCAACATTGATGGAAATGCTATCGATAATGCACCAGCTGTTAGTCGGAAATGAATTACTTTACTTTTATCAACATTGATTGACATGCTATCGATATTGCACCACCTATTGGTCGTAAATTAATAACTTTACTTTTATCAACATTGATAGACATGATATCGATATTGCACCAGCTGTTGGTCGTAAATGAATAACTTTACTTTTATCAACAGTGATGGACATGCTATCGATATTGCACCAGTTGTTGGTCGTAAATGAATTACTTTACTTTTATCAACATTGATGGAAATGCTATCGATAATGCACCAGCTGTTAGTCGGAAATGAATTACTTTACTTTTATCAACATTGATTGACATGCTATCGATATTGCACCACCTATTGGTCGTAAATGAATAACTTTACTTTTATCAACATTGATAGACATGATATCGATATTGCACCAGCTGTTGGTCGTAAATGAATAACTTTACTTTTATCAACAGTGATGGACATGCTATCGATATTGCACCACCTGTTGGTCGTAAATAAATAACTTTACTTTTCATCAACATTGATGGACATGCTATCGATATTGCACCAGCTGTTGGTCGGAATTGAATAACTTTATTTCCATCAACATTGATGGACATGCTATCGAAATTGCACCAGCTGTTGGTCGGAAATGAATAAGTTTACTTTCATCAACATTGATGGATTTGCTATCGATATTGCACCAGCTGTTGGTCGGAAGTGAATAACTTTACTTTCATCAACATTGATGGACATGCTATCGATATTGCACCAGCTGTTGGTCGGAAGTGAATAACTTTACTTTCATCAACATTGATGGACATGCTATCGATATTGCACCAGCTGTTGGTCGGAAATGAATAACTTTACTTTCATCAACATTGATGGACATGCTATCGATATTGCACCAGCTGTTGGTCGGAAATGAATAACTTTACTTTCATCAACATTGATGGACATGCTATCGATATTGCACCAGCTGTTGGTCGGAAATGAATAACTTTACTTTCATCAACATTGATGGACATGCTATCGATATTGCACCAGCTGTTGGTCGGAAATGAATAACTTTACTTTCATCAACATTGATGGACATGCTATCGATATTGCACCAGCTGTTGGTCGGAAATGAATAACTTTATTTTCATCAACATTGATGGACATGCTATCGATATTGCACCAGCTCTTGGTCGGAAATGAATAACTTTACTTTCATCAACATTGATGGACATGCTTTCGATATTGCATCAACTGTAGGTCGGAAATGAAAAACTTTACTATTATCAACATTGATGGACATGCTATCGATATTGCACCAACTGTAGGTCGGAAATGAATAACTTTACTATTATCAACATTGATGGACATGCTATCGATATTGCACCAACTGTAGGTCGGAAATGAACAACTTACTAGTCCATCTGTTAAATCTTCGACAGATTACCGTCATCCACCAGAACCTCCACAGAATCAACCTTGTTATAACTATACCACTTGTACCAGTTGACTTCCAGAACTTACCGTCATCCACCAGAACCTCCACAGAATCGACCTTGTTATTACTATACCAATTTTGCCAATTGACTTCAAGAACTTACCGTCATCCACCAGAACCTCCACAGAATCGACCTTGTTATTACTATACCAATTTCACCAATTGATTTCCAGAACTTACCGTCATCCACCAGAACCTCCATAGAATCGACCTTGTTATAACTATACCAAGTTTACCAATTGACTTCCAGAACTTACCGTCATCTGCCAGAACCTCCACAGAATCGACCTTGTTATTATTATACCAATTTTGCCAATTGACTTCCAGAACTTACCGTCATTCACCAAAACCTCCACAGAAACGACCTTGTTATTATTATACCAATTTTGCCAATTGACTTCCAGAACTTACCGTCATCCACCAGAACCTCCACAGAATCGACCTTGTTATAACTATACCAAGTTTACCAATTGACTTCCAGAACTGATTTGGATCTTCATTTACTTCATTCGGAATGTCGTTTGTAATTTATACCAATATAAAGTCAATGATCGTTGAACTTGTCTATAAAACTCTTTTCTAGCACAACAATAATCTGATTTTAATTTAGATTTTAGAGATGCAATTTCATATTTTAGCCATTTTTTCTCAAATTCTCAATTTTATGAACTTTCGTCAGCCTTTTAAATTTAGTATTCTTTTTGAAAAGTGCAAAAATAATACGAAAATGAAATGTTCCTAGGTGTCGCAATTTGTTCGCACGAAACTCTTAAGACTTATGATCGTCAGTGAAATGGGCACCTTGTTCCAAACACATGAATTCTAGGATTTTGTGTCATTAGAACTATTTCATACCGAACATTTCCCTTAACATTATCAGGAATACTGCAATGATGTCTTTCTCCTTCGGAACAGCTTTCAAAACACCCGTTTGACTCTGCATGAGTGGTTTGAGGACTCCATTAGATGCTGTCGTCCTGTGCATATTCCTGTCACGGTGACCATTGTATCCGGTACGACGGTTCAACGAGAAGTTTATGTTTGTTTGTTAAAATTAAAACATGTAAAGATTAATGTATAATCCTTATTAGCCTTCAATACAATACAGTACAATGCAGTGCCGTGCCGTGCCGTGCCGTGCCGTGCCGTGCCGTGCCGTGCAACACAACGCAACGCAGCGCAACGTAATATATATTATAAACAATATACATATAATCAAATTAAATTATGAAAAAAACTCTTGTGAAAAATAAAAAGCGTGAACATGGGAACATTTTCCTGCCTGTCCCTTTGAAGGAAGAGAGTACATTCCCTGATTAAAAATAATTATTGACAGAATGCTCAGTATCCTATAAATACTACAATTAATCAATGTGCACATAATGTATAATGAATATTGAAAATTGTTATTAACATTTAACTAATAACTTTAAACTCTTTTATTGATGCATTGTAGCGAGTGAATGTATATATGTATTATGGTTGTTCTCTGTAGGTTTTTGTAAACCGCCTAGTTCAAGACAATCAACATGTGTTTGTTGTGCTAATAAACTATTGTAAACCGTCTAGTTCAAGGCAATAAACGTGTATTTGTTATGCCAATAAATTATTGCAAACCGCCAAGTTCAAGGCAATAAACGTGTATTTATTATGCCAATAAACTATTGTAAACCGCTTAGTTCAAGGCAATAAACGTGTATTTGTTATGCCAATAAACCATTGAAAACCGCCAAGTTCAAGGCAATAAACGTGTATTTGTTATGCCAATAAACTATTGCAAACCGCCAAGTTCAAGGCAATAAACGTGTATTTGTAATGCCAATAAACTGTTGTAAACCGCCAAGTTCAAGGCAATAAACGTGTATTTGTTATGCCAATAAACTATTGTAAACCGCCTAGTTCAAGGCAATTAACGTGTATTTGTTATGCCAATAAACTATTGTAAACCGCCTAGTTCAAGGCAATTAACGTGTATTTGTTATGCCAATAAACTATTGTAAACCGCCAAGTTCAAGGCAATAAACGTGTATTTGTTATGCCAATCAACAATTGTAAACCGCCTAGTTCAAGCCAATAAACATGTATTTGTTATGCTAATAAACTATTGTAAACCGTCTAGTTCAAGGCAATAAACGTGTATTTGTTATGCCAATAAACTATTGCAAACCGCCAAGTTCAAGACAATAAACGTGTATTTATTATGCCAATAAACTATTGTAAACCGCTTAGTTCAAGGCAATAAACGTGTATTTGTTATGCCAATAAACTATTGTAAACCGCCTAGTTCAAGGCAATAAACGTGTATTTGTTATGCCAATAAACTATTGCAAACCGCCAAGTTCAAGGCAATAAACGTGTATTTGTAATGCCAATAAACTGTTGTAAACCGCCAAGTTCAAGGCAATAAACGTGTATATATTTTATGCCAATAAACTATTGTAAACCGCCTAGTTCAAGGCAATAAACGTGTATTTGTTATGACAATAAACTATTGTAAACCGCCTAGTTCAAGGCAATTAACGTGTATTTGTTATGCCAATAAACTATTGTAAACCGCCTAGTTCAAGGCAATTAACGTGTATTTGTTATGCCAATAAACTATTGTAAATCGCCAAGTTCAAGGCAATAAACGTGTATTTGTTATGCCAATCAACTATTGTAATCCGCCTAGTTCAAGCCAATAAACGTGTATTTGTTATGCCAATAATCTATTGTAAACCGCCTAGTTCAAGGCAATAAACATGTATTTGTTATGCCAATAAACCATTGCAAACCGCCAAGTTCAAGGCAATAAACGTGTATTTGTTATGCCAATAAACTATTGTAAACCGCCTAGTTCAAGGCAATAAACGTGTATTTGTTATGCCAATAAACTATTGTAAACCGCCTAGTTCAAGGCAATCAACGTGTATTTGTTATGCCAATAAACTATTGCAAACCGCCAAGTTCAAGGCAATAAACGTGTATTTGTAATGCCAATAAACTATTGTAAACCGCCAAGTTCAAGGCAATAAACGTGTATTTGTTATGCCAATCAACTATTGTAAACCGCCTAGTTCAAGCCAATAAACATGTATTTGTTATGCCAATCAACTATTGTAAACCGCCTAGTTCAAGCCAATAAACATGTATTTGTTATGCCAATCAACTATTGTAAACCGCCTAGTTCAAGGCAATAAACATGTATTTGTTATGCCAATCAACTATTGTAAACCGCCTAGTTCAAGCCAATAAACATGTATTTGTTATGCCAATAAACTATTGTAAACCGCCAAGTTCAAGGTAATTAACATGTATTTACTATGCCAATAAAACTATTGAATATTATAAAAAAAACTTTTATTAACGAAAAAACTCATTTGAATAAAGTCAATCTTCCACGAGGCCTTCAATGTATTTACTAAGTACAACATTAATTTGACATATGAATAAAAGAACAAACAAGAATACATGCATTGAAATAAAATTGAAATGTCTCTAACATTTCTTTAATCAAATCAAAATCTTCAAAAATATAAAGGCAACTAAAATAAATCATGTATAGGGTGATTATTTTTGTTTTCTTTCAATTTATTTTAATGCATGTTCATAATCGCTTATTAATTAGACATGACACGTGTTTGAGTAATTGTCTATTAAACACGTTTTACTCAATTAACTGTCAATCATATAAAACAACTTTTTAATGATTTGAAGGAAGTCTTTAATTGTAATGAGTTCTATTGAACTGAGTAATTGTGACAAACTAAACTCGCATAATTAAGGATACGTACATCGTATAGTGACTCATCACATTGCTTACAATTAAATACTTAAACACGTTTTACTCAATTAACTGTCAATCATATAAAACAACTCTATTAATGAGTTGAGGGATGTCTTTAATTGATAACGAGTTCATTTTAAACTGAGTAATTGTGACAAACTAAACTCGCACAATTACGGATACGTACATCGTATAGTGACTAATTACATTGCTTACAATTAAATACCTAAACACATTGGTCAATTAAAAAAATGTTGACTCGTGTAATCGTTCTGACAAATTAGTGAAACAAAGATGGCACATCTCACTTTTGGAAAACTTTGATTGCTTTAATTGATTGAGTTATTGTAGAAGTTAATTACGTCCACGAGTATAATGTCATGTGCAATCACACGTGACGCGTGCATGTGATATAAGGCCTGGTCTTTTATTCAAAGTTAAAAACATAAATATTCTCAGGAAAAGCAAGATTCCACAACACAGTATTGTATTGATAACAAAGATGGTCGGAATTCGTAACTCCCCCGCAGAGGTATCCTCCTATCTTAGAAAGGTCAGTCTGCATTCAGTTTATGTTATTTTAGTTGTCTGTTTTAACATGCATCCAATAATACATGCACGCCGTGAATATGCTAATTGCTTTTACACGTGCATTGTTTACTTTTCCGCTTGTTCGCTGATAGAAAAGTACAGTTTATAAGATAATATTTTTCAAACGATCAATAATCTCCTTTTTTTCTTCTGTACTGCGCAAAATTCTGCTCATAAGTAACATATAACGAAGTAGGACACGTGCTTTTTGCATCTTATAGATATAAATGATTTTAAAGTAATACGGTTATAAAATGCATACGTCTTTTAACTGCTTAGGAATAAGTTTATCAATTGTTAACAGCAACAGCAAATCTGCTGAGTCATGGCTGCTGTTCGTGACGAATCTTATAAACTTTGTATGGTTTTGTTTCTTATTCAGAAAATGTTCATTAAGTTTGTACGATTACAAATCACAAAACAAACTTATAACGTATGTGTTATATGAATAATGTAAAGACGTTTTTTGTTTCGAAACCTCAACATATATAACGAAATGCAAACCGTTACTTGTATCGCTTTTATACATGTATATACCTACTAATGCATAAATTATTCACATATGCCCAAAACATATTCAGAAAAGGCATTGACATTTTTAATGATTACTCTTTTATTTCTTTCTAAAACAGATACGGAAACCTTTAATTGAAAAGAAAAGAAGAGAGAGAATGAATGACAGTATCGCACAGCTGAAGTCGCTAATCGCTGACACCATCACAAACAATGTAAGTGTATAGTTTTCTTTCTATAAGATATTTATAAACAATTAGTAACCGCATATTTCTTTCCTGAGTAGGAACCAAGAATACCCAGACCAAGTTATGGTTCTCCGTGGTGATCGAAAAACACCGACTCAAGACCATCTGTCTGTCATTACCGAGGTTGTGGGTTTGAGCCAAGATCGATTCGAACATTTTATACCAGAAAGTTTGCATGTTTATTGTGGAAGGAGTGGTTATAATCGGATCCATGTACATAACAAATGCTTTAATAAGGAATAAAACCTATGCATATACGATCTTCATCATTCGATAAAACGGTTTGCTATACATATAACCTGCAATATGCTGAATTGTAAATTGTATTGTTGAAAATGGAGTTGAACCACATTTAAAACATACCAAAATAAAAGCTTATACAATAACAATTATTTTTTGTCTTTTTATAATTATCTTATTGATACACAGGGCGGGTTGCAGTATCGAGTTATGTCGCTGAACATTCAAACCATATTTGTAATAACTTATAAATTCTTTTAATTTGTCAACAATCATTAATTCAGTTTGATATTAATTTGGGCAAATTATTTACATTAATCCGAGTCTTTCATTTTGAGCAAGGAATGGTTTAGCTTAACATGGGATATCGCTGCCTTTTAACTGGTAGTTAGAAGTCTGTGATACTCATACATGAATGTCGTGTTCCACTTCTGTGCCATGATGACCATTTGTCAACCTTGTTATTTTGTAACTGCACAATAACCTTTATTTAATTCATAAAACATGTTTGTACTTTGTTTATTTCAGACCGCGCCAATGACACGTGTGGACAAAGCAGACATCCTCGAGCTCACCGTTACTCACTTGACCCAGTTACAAGATCAACAGAGAGCAGTTACCATGGCAACAGAGGTTGCTGCATACAACGCTGGTTTCAAAGATTGTGCAAGACACACAGTTAACATGCTGTCAACTGAAAACCACATGGACGAGAGGTCAATAAGTCAACTTAGCAACAACCTCCATACCGTATTCATGGCAAAGTCAGGACAATTCAGGCCTTCTCTAAATTCCAGAACCATGTCAACGCCAATGCGTGCACGAGAATTTAAAAAAAATTTTCAAACGAATCATGTTCCTGATTACTCCCCAATTCAAAATGGCAGTCATCTTCCGGTGGAAGTGTTGTCTTTCTGCTTGGGCAGTAACCAACACAAGATGACACCAAACAGTAGTAATTCATTTGATTCAGGTATACACAGTTCACGTGACAATTCTATAAGTTTATCGCCTGATCGCAGTATGGAGAGCTTCTCCGATGTTAGTGATACATCGGAGTCGGGTGTGAACATTGATGTAGTCAGCATTGGTGAAGGAAATGACAATACCGTCGGTCACGTGATTAAAGATGTAATGTGGAGGCCTTGGTAACTGCAAGAAAACAAGACAAACACACAGACAAATATGTCGCCACCATGTGTATTTTATCGAGCATACAAATTCATTTGGAAACAATTGCAATGTTCGTTTATAATCGTTTACATTCGAAAGTGGAAGGGAATGATCAAGCGTTCTTCCGATTGCACGATTAGAAACCAGCTTCGTACATATGTATGAAGTTTTAGTTAATATGTTAAAAGGTTTTGTCGTCGGATTGCAAATACCTTCGGTAGAGAAACTATAAAACACACCACTAAACGGTGCCCATAAGTATATGACATAAAGACCTCATCACTGCATCAATAGTCAAGCAATGATTGGTTAAGACCCAGACAATAAGGACCACAGCTCTATATTCTCCACGCTACACAGGCATACTTCTATTGTGGTTGTATGACCTGAGGTTGGGGGATGGCAAGTTCAATGCCGGTTTAGGAAATGAAATCAGTGTGGGTCCCACAATTCTTAAGAATCTTCAAGTTTTTCATCATTTTCAGAGAAATAAGTGCCCTTTTATATGTTCGGTCTACTCTAAAAGACAAACTGTAAAGTTTTCACATTGTATATGCATTAGCACATGTATGTAAGTGATATTTACATAGTTCTTATATATCGAGATGGTTTACTCCGTTTTAAATTTTATTTTCTATAAGCTGTTCCTTAAGTTCGAGTTCCATTTGTTTGACTTTAACGCCTTTTGACTAACCTAGCACATGTATAGGAAACCGAATTTTTAAATTATGAAATGTTAAGTTCAATGTTCTGAAATGTTAATGAAATGTTAATGAAATGTTACAGATTTTGCTTGGATTAGAAGCTGTGCGACACTTCAAGTCTAATGAGAAACATATATACAATTTGTGTTCAAAAGTATGTGCTATGTAAATTTATTGATATAAGTTATATTAAATGTATCATAAATTGACCAAACAGTATACTATTTTCAGTGTTTATCTATAAAAAGGTGTTGGCTCTAACCGACCGAGTGTTCAGTTTTTTAAAGGAATTGAAGGCAATTTTCACCACATGATAGGTTATATGAGTTTTTTGGTGCAGTAAGACCTCACCATGAATCTGAGTAGAACCCCTGTCATTCTCGCAAGTAACCGGTATACTTTCTCTCATAACGTTTACATGAGATAAATAACAACAATAGCATGCAAAATACATGGGATATATAACAGCAGTAGCATGCAAAACACATGAGATAACCAACAACAGAAGTATGTAGAAATACATGAGATAAATAACAACAGTATCATTCACAAATACACGAGATAACAACATCAGTAGCATCCAAAACTACGTGAGATAAACAACAACAGCATCATGTACAAATACATGAGATAAATAACAACTATAGCATGCAAAATACATGAGATAACCAACAATAGAAGTATGCAGAAATACATAAGATAAACAACAGCAGTAGCATGCAGAACTACTTGAGATAAACGACAACAGCAGTATGCAGAAATACATGAGATAAACAACAACAGTAGCATGCAGAACTTAATGAGATAAACAACAACAGTAGCATGCAGATATACATGAGCTAACAACAACAGTAGCATGCAGAACTACATGAGATAAACAACTACAGTACCATGCAGAAATACATGAGATAATGTAGAAATACATAAGATAAACAATAACAGTTACACGCAGAAATAGATATGGTAAATAACAACAGTAGCATGCAAAATTATGAGATAAACAACAACGGTAGCTTGCACAATTACATGAGATAAACAACAACAGTAGCATGCAAAACTACATGCAATAGCCAACAACAGAAGTATGCAAAAATACATGAGATAAACAACAGCAGTGGCATGCACAAATACATGAGATGACAACAACAGTATCACGCAGAACTACATGAGATAAACAACAACAGAACCATGCAGATCTACATAAGATAACAACAACAATACCATGCAAAAATACATGAGATAAACAACAACAAAAGTATGCAGAAATATATGAGATAAACAAAAACAGAACCATGCAGAACTACATGAGATAACAACAACAGTACCATGCAAAAATACATGAGATAAACAACAAAAAAAGTATGCAGAAATATATGAGATAAACAACAACAGTAGCATGCACAAATACATGAGATAACAACAACAGTATCAGGAAGAACTACATGAGATAAACAACAGTAGCGTGCAGAACTACATGAGAGAAACAACAACACTACCATGCAGAAGTACATAAAATAAACAACAACAGTAACACGAAGAAATACAAAAGGTAAATAACAATAGTAGCATGCAAAATTAAATGAGATAAACAACAACAGTAGCTTGAATAGATATATGAGATAAAAAAAACAACAGAAGCATGCAGAACAAATAAGATCAACAAAAACAGTACCATGTAGCATACAGGGACAACCAACAACAGTAGCATGCATAATACATAAGATAAACAACGACAGAAATATGCAGAAATACATGAGATAAACAACAACAGCATCATGTGGAAATGCATAAGATAAATAACAACAGTAACATGCAGAAATACATACGGTAGATAAAAACAGTAGCATGCAACAATAAATGAGACAACCAACAACGTTAGCTTGCAGAAATACATGAGATAAACAACAACAGTAGCATACTTAATACATGAGACAACCAACAACAGCAGCATGCAGAAAAACATGGGATAAACAACAACAGTAGCATGCAGAAATACATGAGATAAACAACAACAGTAGCATACAAAATACACGAGACAACCAACAACAGTAGCATGCACAAATACATGAGATAAACAACAGCAGTTGCATAAAAAAATGCATGAAACAACTAACAACAGTAGCATGCACAAATACATGAGATAAACAACAGAGGTTGCATTAAAAATGCATGAAACAACCAACAACAGCAGCATGCAGAAATACATGAGATACACAACAACAGTAGTAAGCAGAAAAAAATAGATACACAACAACAGTAGTATACAAAATGCATGTGACAACCAATAGCAGCATGCAGAAATACATGAGATAAACAACAACAGTAGCATGCATAAATAAATGAGATGAACAACAACATTAGCATGCACAAATACACGAAATAACAAACAACAGTAGCATGCATAAATACATGAAATAAACAACAGCAACAGCATGTAGAAATACACGAGATTTACAACAACAGCATCGTGTAGAAATGCATAAGATAAACAAAAACAGTAGCATGCAAAATACACGAGAAAACCAACAACAGTACCATGCAGAAATACTTGAGATAACCAACAACAGTAGTATGCAAAATACATGAGATAACCAACAACAGTGTCATGAATAAAAACATGAGATAAACAACAGCAGCATGTAGAAATATATGAGATTTACAACAACAGCATCATGAAGAAATACATGAGATTTACAACAACAGCATCATGTAGAAAAACATGAGTTAACAACAACAGTAGTATGCAAAATACATGAGATAACCAACAACAGTACTATGCAAAAATACATGCGATAAACAACAACAGCATCATGCAGAAATGCAAGAGATAAATAACAATATATGAGATAAGCAAACAAAAGTAGCATGAAGTTATACATGAGATAACATGATATAACAAACAAAGTTGCATGAATTTATACATGATATAACAAACAAAGTAGCATGCAGTAGTACATGAGATAACAAACAAAGTAGCATGCATTTATACATGATATAACAAACAAAAGTAGCATGTAGTTATACATGATAAAACAAACAAAGTAGCATGCAGTTATACATGATATAACAAACAAAAGTAGCATGCAGTTATACATGAGATAACAAACAAAAGTAGCATGAAGTTATACATGAGATAACATGATATAACAAACAAAGTTGCATGAATTTATACATGATATAACAAACAAAGTAGCATGCAGTAGTACATGAGATAACAAACAAAGTAGCATGCATTTATACATGATATAACAAACAAAAGTAGCATGCAGTTATACATGATATAGCAAACAAAAGTACCATGCAGTTATATACATGATATAACAAACAAAGTTGCATGCCGTTATACAAACAAAAGTAGCATGCAGTTATACATGATATAACAAACAAAAGTAGCATGCAGTTATATACATGATATAACAAACAAAGTAGCATACAGTTATACAAGATATAACAAACAAAAGTAGCATGCAATTACACATGAGATAACAAACAAAGTAGAATGCAGTTATACATGAGATGACAAACAAAGTTGCATGCAGTTATACATAAGATGACAAACAAAAGTAGAATGCAGTTATACATGAGATAACAAACAAAGTTGCATGCAGTTATACATGAGATAACAAACAAAGTAGCATGCAGTTATACATGATATTACAAACAAAGTAGCATGCAGTTATACATGATACAACAAACAAAGTAGCATGCAGTTATACATGATATAACAAACAAAGTAGCATGCAGTTAAACATGATATAACAAACAAAGTATCATGCAGTTATAACAAACAAAGTAGCATGCAGTTAAAACAAACAAAGTAGCATGCAGTTATACGTGATATAACAAACAAAGTTGCATGCAGTAATACCTGAGATAACAAACAAAGTAGCATGCAGTTATACATGAGATAACAAACAAAGTTGCATGCAGTTATACATGAGATAACAAACAAAAGTAGCATGCATTTATACATGATATAACAAACTAGAACTATCACTGAAGGTGATGAATACCCCCCAAACACCACAATGTCACAGTACATAAAATATAATGTAATATTTTATGATGAAATGGGGAAAGAGAGCTTAATGCAGTAGGTCTTTCTTCTGTTTTAAGTAAGAAAGCAATTGATTTTAAAGTTTTGGAGGAAAGTGGACCTGGACAAACAAAGGTTTACCAAGGTATATTTTCAATGTAGATGCCAATGCAAGCAAGAGTAAGAAAGGCAATATTAAAGTTACAGTAATTTCTTTTATTATAATATATTGCACAACATAAAAAACCAGATGTTAAACCTATTGACCAGAAACATGGACCATGCACAAGAACACATGGTACTTATCACTTATGTGAAGAATCATGAAATTCTGACCAGTTTTTTTTTAGATTTAAATCCACAAGATTTTACTATTTCAAGACCATGTGACCTTCACCTTGGACGTGAAACATATACCATGCACAACTAGGCATAGTGCTTATCACTTGTGTGAAGTATCATTTAATTCTGACCAGGGATTATTGAGATTTAGCATCCACAAGATTTTACTATCTCGAGCCCCTGTGACCTTGACCTTTGACGTATTGACTAGAGTCATGGACCATGCACAACTAGGCATGGTACTTATCACTTACCTGAAGCATCATTAAATTCTGACCAGGGGTTATTGAGATTTAGCATCCACAAGATTCCCTCTACAATTTTCTATCTCAAGCCCGTGTGACCTTGACCTTTGACTTTTTGACCCGAAACATGGACCATGCACAACTAGGCATGGTACTTATCACTTCTGTGAAGTTTCATTAAATTCTTACTGAGATTTAGCGTCCACAAGATTCCGTCTACAGACAGACAGACAGACAGACAGACAGACAGACAGACAGACAGACAGACAGACAGACAGACAGACAGACAGACAGACAGACAGACAGACAGACAGACAGACAGACAGACAGACAGACAGACAGACAGACAGACAGACAGACAGACAGACAGACAGACAGACAGACAGACAGACAGACATACAGACAGACAGACAGACAGACAGACAGACAGACAGACAGACAGACAGACAGACAGACAGACAGACAGACGGACAAGCTGAATCCAGTATACCCCGCCTAACACTTTGTGTTCGGGGGTATAACAATGTAGCATGCAGTTATACATGTGATAACAAACAAAGTAGCATGCAGTTATACATGAGATAACAAACAAAAGTAGCATGCAGTTATACATGATATAACAAACAAAAGTAGCATGCAGTTATACATTATATAAAAAACAAAGTAGCATGCAGTTATACATGAGATAACAAACAAAGTAGCATGCAGTTATACATGAGATAACAAACAAAGTGGCATGCAATTATACATGAGATAACAAACAAAGTAGCATGCAGTTATAAATGATAGTACAAACAAAGTAGCATGCAGTTATACATGATATAACAAACAAAAGTAGCATGCAGTTATACATGAGATAACAAACAAAGTAGCATGAATTTATACATGAGATAACAAACAAAAGTAGCATGCAATTATACATGAGATAACAAACAAAAGTAGCATGCAGTTATACATGATATATCAAACAAAGTAGCATGCAGTTATAAATGAGATAACAAACAAAAGTAGCATGCATAAATACATGCTATAAACAACAAAAGTAGCATGCAGAAATGCGTGAGATAAACAACTATAGTAGCATGCAGAAATAAATGAGATAACAAACAAAGTAGCATGCATTTATACGTGCGATAACAAACAAAAGTAGCATGCAGTTATACATGAGATAACAAACAAAATAACATGCAGTAATACATGAGATAACCAACAACAATAGCATGCAGTAATAAATGAGATAACAAACAATAGTAACATGCATAAATACATGATATAAACAACAAAAGTAGCATGCATAAATACATGATATAAACAACAAAGTAGCATGCATAGATACATAATATGAACAACAAAGTAGCATGCATAAATACATAATATAAACAACAAAAGTAGCATGCAGAAACGCGTGAGATAAACAACAACAGTAGCATGCGGTAATACATGATATAACAAACAAAAGAAGCATAAATAATTATATAAAATAAACAACATCAGTTGCATGTATAAAGAAATGTGATAAACAACAACAATAGCATGTAGAATACATGAGATAAACTACAACAATAGCATGAGCAAATGATTGAGATAAATAACAACAGTAACAATAATAATATGCCGAAATATATGAGATAACCAACAATAGTGGCATGCAGAATACATGAGATAAACTACAATAATAGTATACAAAATACATGAGACAATCTTCAAAAGTAGTATGCAGAAATACATGATATAGTCAACAATAGTAGCATGCAGAATACATGAGATAACCAACACCAGAAGTATGCAGAAATACATAATATAGCCAACAGTAGTCGTATGCAGAATGCATGAGATAAACTACAACAGTAGCTTGTAAAATACATGAGATAAACTAAAACAGTAGCATGCAGAATACATGAGATAATCTACAATGGTAGCATGCAGAATTACATGAGATAAACTACAACAATAGCATGTAGAATACATGAGAAAGACTACATCAGTAGCATGCAGAATACGTGAGATAAGCTACTATAGAAGGTTGCAGAAATACATGAGATTAGCATTAACAGAATCATGAATAAATAAATGAGATAACAAGACTGTACGTTTTGTCTGAACCTGTGTTTCAACATATAGTTCATATACGTATACCATGTAACATCATCCTGTGTGAGACAGACAGACAGACAGACAGACAGACAGACAGACAGACAGACAGACAGACAGACAGACAGACAGACAGACAGACAGACAGACAGACAGACAGACA
The DNA here is from genome assembly GCA_029582155.1 of Panopea generosa. NCBI lineage: Eukaryota > Metazoa > Mollusca > Bivalvia > Adapedonta > Hiatellidae > Panopea > Panopea generosa. The sequence goes on along the minus strand of CM055910.1, from coordinate 47,091,283 downwards.
GACAGACAGACAGACAGACAGACAGGCAGGCAGGCAGGCAGACAGACAGACAGACAGACCAGACAGACAGACAGACAGACAGACAGACAGACAGACAGACAGACAGACAGACAGACAGACAGACAGACAGACAGACAGACAGACAGACAGACAGACAGACAGACAGACAGACAGACAGACAGACAGACAGACAGACAGACAGACAGACAGACAGACAGACAGACAGACAGACAGACAGACAGACAGACAGACAGGTAGGCAGGCAGGCAGGCAGGCAGGCAGGCAGGCAGGCAGGCAGGCAGGCAGGCAGGTAGTTATACATGTCAAACACGGTATCAATAATATGTAAGAAAGAAATATAGAAAGGAAAGAAATTTAAGAAAGAAAGAAAGATTTTATTTTAAAAAAATAGGAGAGACGGACGGACGGACGGACGGACGGACGGGGTCTGGATGGATGGATGGACGGACGGACGGACGGACGGACGGACGGACGGACGGACGGACGGACGGACGGACGGATGGACGGACGGATGGATGGATGGACGGATGGATGGATGGATGGATGGATGGATGGATGGATGGATGGATGGATGGATGGATGGATGGATGGATGGATGGATGGATGGATGGATGGATAAATTGATGGATGGTAAAAAGAAAGAATGAAAACGAATATTCAAAGAGAAGAAAAACACAGCATCATTAATATTCAAGAAAGAAAGAAAGAAAAAGAAAGAAAGAACGAAAGAAAGAAAGAAAGAAAGAAAGAAAGAAAGAAAGAAAGAAAGAAAGAAAGAAAGAAATAGGAGAGATAAAAGGAAATATGCAAAGAGAAGAAGAACACAGCATCAATAAAATAATCATTGTTACTATACAATGTACTCTCTTTTATAAGCTTCATCAGTTGTGTTAGGGATGGAGGGCAGCTTTATCACAAGTCTAATTATATACAAAGTAGATCCTCCTTGGCCGAATGGTTTAAGGTGCTGTCATCTAATTACCATTTACCTCTTACCGATGAGCTCTTGGGGTTCGAACCAGACTCGGTAAAATACATATGAGAAAGTTTTCCAGTATTGATCGCGGCAACGGTTCTGCTCAAATGCATTCTGAGATCTTCATGTACCAATAATCTGGTTAATGAACACATAGAGCCAACACCTTTTAATCGATAAACACTGAAAAGAGTAACACTGTTTGATCAGTTTATGGTACATTTTAATATATTTTATAAGTTCATACAAGAAATCAATAAATTTACATAGCACATATTTTGAACACAATCTTTATGGTTCTGATGGGGCTTAAAGTCGCGCAGCTTTTTCCGAAACATTTCATTTACGTTTTTAAAACAATGAACTCAGATTTGCATAATTGAAACTCGTTTCCTTATACAAAATTTCTATGTGTAAATACTTAAAGAACAGTTATAGATAGTAAGATTTAAAAACAAGTAAAACATCTTGATGTATAAGAACTCTGCAAATACCCCTAACGGTCATATTTGTGGTAATACATATGCAATGTTTAACTTAATCGTTTATCTTTTAGAGCAGGACAGGTTACCGAATATCAAAAAGAGTACTTATTACAGTTAAAACGGTGAAACACTTGAATCCTCATTGAGATTTCGGAAGCCCGCATTGGGTTATCTGCTCCGCGACTGAAACCACTGCGTTTTTATAGTTTCTCCGCCTAAGGTGTTTACAAGTTTAATGTGCGATAACAACACCCCATTTTACTTTAACATATCTATAACTATAACAAAATCTTCATTACAATGCTCAAAGCTGGTTTTTATATGCGCCGTTGGAACAAAGCCTGGTCCCTTTCCGCTCAATGTCGAATGTTTCAACACTAAAGGAACATTGTTCCGATTGGCTTTTTGTCAGTATAAAATTACATTTTCAATTAACAGACACGCGGTGGCAAAAAAGTGTTTCTGTTTATTTGTCTTATTTTTGTTGCAGTTACCAAGGCCTCCACATCACATCTTTAATCACGTGACCGACAGTATTGTCATTTCCTTCACCAATGCTGACTACATCAATATTCACGCCCGACTCCGAGGTATCACTCACATCTGATATGCTCTTCATACTGCGATCAGACGAAAAACTACTAGAATTGTCACGTGAACTGTGTATACCTGAATCAAATGAAATATTACTGTTTGGTGTCATCTTGTGTTGGTAACTTCCCAAGCAGAAAGACAACACCTCCGCCGGAAGCTGACCGCCATTTTGAATTGGGGAGTAATCAGGAACATGACTTGATTGAAATATTGTATTAAAGTCTCGTGCACGCATTGGCGTTGACATGGTTCTAGTATTTGGAGAAGGCTTGGGTTGTCCTGACTTTGCCAAGAATACGGTATGGAGGTTGTTGCTAAGTTGACTTATTGACCTCTGGTCCATTTGCTTTTCAGTTGATAGCAAGTTAACGGTGTGTCTTGCACAATCTTTGAAACCAGCGTTGTATGCAGCAACCTCTGTTGCCATGGTGACAGCTCTCTGTTGATCTTGTAACTGGGTCAAGTGAGTAACGGTGAGCTCGAGGATGTCTGCCTTGTCCACACGTGTCATTGGCGCGGTCTGAAATAATTCAGTACAAACATGTTTTATAAATTAAATAAAGATTATTGTGAAGATACAGAATAACCAGAGTGACACATGATAACAGAAATGTATACCTCTTATTAAAACGTCCGTCCTGTGTATGTTTTTTGTTACCTTTTTTATTAGGTGATTCTCTTAATATTATGATATTAAAAAATCCAAAGACTGTTAAGCAGAATACTTGTAATCTTATAAAATTTTATTTTGATATTTAAGATAGGGTTCAATATCATTTCCAACACATTACAAGTGATACATATGGCAAACGGTTTTGTGTGTAAAATGTTCGGACCTAGCTAGGCTCAAACTCACTACCTCACAAGGGCACCAGTGAATCATAAATTGGTCTGGATATTCTTGATGTCGTATTCAGGAAAAAACATCCCAGTGTACGTTGCTGTTACTATCTATATATGTAAATATCTTATAAAAATAAACAAAACCATGCACTTACATTATTTGTGATTGTGTCGGCGATTAGCGACTTCAGCTGTGCGATACTGTCGTTCATTCTTTCTCTTCTTTTCTTTTCAATCAACGGTTTGCGTATTTGTTATAATGAGGCATGCAGAGTCAATTAACGGTTTACGTATTTGTTGTAAAGAGACATGCTGAGTCAATTAACGGTTTACGTATTTGTTATAATGAGACATGCAGAATCAATTACCGGTTTACGTATTTGTTATAAAGAGACATGCAGAGTCAATTAACGGTATACGTATTTGTTGTAAAGAGACGTGCAGAGTCAATTAACGGTTTATATATCTGTAATATTGAGACATGAGAGTCAATTAACGGTTTCCGTATCTACAATATAAAGACATTCAGAGTTATTTAACGGTCTATGAATCTGTAATATAGAGAATGCAGAGTCAATTAACGGTTTCAATATTTGTTATATACTACGCTCTGTTATATATCATGTGTGGAGGTTAAACAAGTACCGATTTTGTATTGGCCTCGAAAGAAAATCTCTCTCAACATACTTCATATAATTGTTATTTTTTATATATATATATTGTAATATGTAGCTGTTAACCGTACAGGACTCACAACACTATTATCTCTCTTGAATTACCCTTACCTACAGATGAAGAAGTAAAACTTTTTCTCTTTGTTGCTGATATACCAAATTTCTAGGCAAGTATGTGTCATTTTAGAACTGACCAAGGGCGTAGCGTGACAACTTTGCAATTTACTAAGGGCAGGGTGTGCCAATGTGATTCCGTTTCCGCTAGTGCGAGTCAGAAGGCGCCTTCACCGGGAAACTTTTTAGAAATAAAAGTAGAAATGGTGACATCTGGTGACTTTTCAATTGTTATGCTTTATTGGGATAGAACACATTACTTATATATATTTACATGTACCTACATCGGAAATGTTGGCCCGGACTGAACTTTCTAAATAAGGTCGATATTTTACATAAAAGACACAGTGAATAATGTTGCTATATGCATGGAACAGTTAAATCCAAAACTTATATGCACCTATTTATAACCCCTTTCTGTTATATCATATTGCTTCACTCGACTTTTTAGCCTTTTCAATATTGAGGCTTTGGTTTCAAATATTACTCAGCAGGATATCTGAGTATACCTCGTTATGCGCCTGCTTATGGTTCGAACCGCAACGTAGGTGAATAGTTGACATATTATTTCCCTGGAAATTGATAGGTATCACAAAACCATTGAATTTTAAAAAACGTGGTCAAGGTATGAGTTTTTTTTTATCATTGCAGATCTTGAACCAGTAAAGAATTTGAGCCCAGACATGTGTTGCATATTTTGTAAAATTTCAATTTTGTATTTGATATACATGTTACAATGATGCCCTATTGGAAATGCTATAGTGATGTGAGACGTAAAACACCGTACCGTCAGTGGCGGTGCGTACCGGTACATGATGGTACGGTGACACACGCTTTGAAGTGATTTGTCAATGGTTATGCGCAGTTTATAATATTCAGTACGAACCGCAACAACAGATTGGCTGTACACTAATGTAGTTCGCTTTAAACGGTAATAAAGTAAACAATGCGTAAGAAGTATTTCACTTAAAATATGTTTGAAAAAATGCATGTTTAAAGGTAAATATTATACTTGTACTCGTATTCGTGCGCAAAATTAAAAAAGTTTCCGAGATTGCCCGACGCTTCTCAATGTCATTTATACCAGCTTTCCATTCCAACTTGAAACTACACGGGTCATCATCAAATTTCCCGTGTTCAGTACTTATATAGAGAAGGAAAAGCAACTGATTGAGATGTTGTGAACGCTCGAGTACTCGTGCATTATCTCGCGAAATCTCGTGTTTAGCCGTCTTAACTTCCATTCATCTCAGAAATACAAATCAAAGTGTGTTTTTTTTGCACACTTGAATTCTCTACTTTACGAGAACATTCCCAGCAAATTGTGATTAAAATTGTTTAAGCATTTACGATTTGTATACTGCGACTGAAAAAATCAAGGAAAGTGCTTGACATTTCACTTCAAACTGCAATATTTCAAGATCATTTTGCATATTTAACACATTAAAGAACATCTTAGGTTACAAACACCTTAGATCAAACGTAAAAGAAACCAGTTGCCAGTGAAACTTGAATGGTTAATTTGCCAAGTCATGTTATTGTCAACATTTGGTAGAGATGAGCAAGTTTCATTTCCTTCCGTACAAGTCCTTGAATTTATATACTAATCATTTATATACTAATTATTTATATACTAATCATTTATATACTAATTCTATATATACTAATCTTTTATATACCAATCATTCATATACTAATTATATATTTACCACCGAATTATTTATATACTAATTATCTAAATCCCCATATATATTATTAACCCATCTTAAATAGTTATAATATACGGTTAAATGCTATTCATAGCTTATTTTTATGTGTGTTTGTAACTTTGTACCATACCGACTCTAAATGAATTTTGTATCTTTTAAACTGAATGCAGACTTACCTTTCTAAGATAGGAGGATACTTCTGCGGGGGAGTTACGAATTCCAACCATCTTTACTTTCAATATAATACTGTGTTGTGGAAATTTGGCTTTCCTGAGAAGTTTTTAACTTTGAATGGAAGACCAGGCCTTATATCACATGCATGCGTCATGTGTGATTGCACATGACATTAAACTCGTGGACATAATTAACTACTACAAGAACTCAGTCAATTAAAGTTTACCAAATATGAAACGTGCTATTATTGTTTCAGTAATTTGTCAGAACGATTACACGAGTCAACAGTTCTTAAATTGTCCAACGTGTTTAAGTACTTAATTGTAAGCAATATAATTAGTCACTATACAATGTGCGTAATTATGCGAGTTTAGTTTGTCATAATTACTCACTGACAGTTCAAAATTAACTCATTATAATTAAAGACTTCCCTCTCAACTTATTAAAAGAGTTGTTTTATATGAATGATATGTAATTGAGTAAAACATGTATAATCAGACAATTACTCAAGCACGTGTCGTGACCAATTAATGATCGATTATGAACATGCATTAAAATAGATAATTAGAAGAAAATAAAAGTAATCACCGTAACTTGACTGGGCGTGTCTGTCGGGTGTGTCTGTCCTCAGACGAGAAAAAAAGGGAGCCCTATTTGCGTGGGAAGCAAGTTCATATATTTGAATCATATCTATTTTCCAACAACCTTTGATTGTTGGTTATTTTTTGTTAGTTGAGGTAGAAATAGTAAACCAGTTTGCAATTAGTTATCTAATATTTATTATATACTTGATTGTTCCATAATTCCAGAATAGTAAAAATAATTGGCTCTTGCACACTGTTAATATTCATAAAGATATACATTCGCAATCAACTATACTTACGACTTCCATTGCCTTGTTACAAAGACTTATAAAAAGAAGGAAAATGAAACTGATTGAGCTGTTATGAACGCTTGCGTAATCACGCACGATTTCGCAAAATCTCGTTTTCAAATATCTCCTAACTACCATTCATCTCAAAATTTCAAATCAAAATTCTTTCTTTACACAATTCAATTAAATTCAATTCAAATTTATTCAGGTATATAAGATCATTATACAACATATATATATCATGATGATGATAAAATAACAGTAATAAATCAAGAAAATAAATAAGTAAAATAATTATAGTAATCATCTAAAAATTAAAGATCTTATAACCCGGGATAACCCATTAAAGCAACAAACGCACTTATTTCCAACGGGGTCCCTTCCCTTAAAATTGTGATTTTTTTTAAAAAATTAAAAAACTATGATATACATGAAATGTTAAGAATGTAAACATTTGATATAAACTTGTTAAAATGAAACAATACAAAAAACATTGAATTATCTTATACCCTAAATAACTGAATAATACATATAAGTGGTTCACATTACAAGAAATATTTTCAACATATACTTAAAAATTAAATATTCAAATTTTCTCTAGCCTGCGAGGTGATACATAAATGTTTTTTAACTTCACGTTTAAAAGTTTGCTTATTGGTTAACTTCTTCAAATCGTAAGGCAAATTATTCCAGTCAGCAATTGCGTTGCAATAAAATAAATGTGATTCTTTACAAAACGAGATCATTCCGAGCAAACTGTGTTTAAAATTGTGTCAATTTACGAGTACAAATGTAAATACTGCACTAAAAAATCAAGGAAAATACTTGAAATTTTACTTTAAACTGCAATATTTTAAATTCAAGATTATAATCGTGTTTAAAACATTATAAAACAACTAAGGTAACATACACTTTACATTTTATGTAAAAGAAATCAGTTGTCTGTGAAATCTGAATGATTAATTCGTCAAAACACATTTAGTAGAGAGATGAAAGTTTCCATCCTTCTATACAAATTCTTGTTTTTTTATAATCATTATTTATTTATTTATTAATATAACTTCACCACTTGATTGTTGTTGTTTTTCGTCACTTTTCTAAAAAAAAAATAATTTTAAGCTGGTTGTGGTGTTTATTGATGCTTGTTAATAATGATAATGTGTCCCACTCATAACAATGGGAAAAATCATAACATACAACCAAGACTTACATAGTATAGAAAAATTGCAACGATCAACAAAATGTTTACAAAACAGCATGCGAAGAATCAATAATTTGGCAAATTAATCATTAAATTTTCACAGGAAACTGATTTCTTTTACATAATAGAAGGTGTATGTAACCTTAAATAATGTAACCTTGTAAATATTTCAGCTTGAAGTAAAGTTTCAAGTAGTTGCCTTGATTATATAGTTGCAGTTTACGCATTTTGATCTTGTACGTTTTTAAATAACTTTAAACACAGTTTGGTGGGAATGGTATTGTTTCGATGAGAATTTTATTTTGCAATGTAAGAATTTTGATTTCTGTTCCTAAGATGAACGGAAGTTAAGATAATTGAAAACGAGATATTGCAAGATTTGGCGTGACTACGCGAGCGTTCACAAAAATACAAGCAGTTGCCTTTCCTTCTCTATATAAATCCCTGATACAATGTTCTCCTTTAAAAATACTCAAGTGAATTTGAACAACAGTTAGCGGCTATCTCAGAAATAACGTTGATGAGAATAATGATATATGTGTTAATGAAGTTATACACTGTGATAAGAGGATGAACATTACAAATAAACATACCGTACATCATATCAGACGAGCAAACCGCTGACCAGAAGTTCTACTTCTTATATATGCGTGGTCCAGTGGTAAAGCATGGAACCGATGATCGGAGGTCCATAGGTTCAATCATCCCCCACGACTATATGTGGTGTCCTTAAGAATGACACATTTTCCGCATATTCTTGGTACTGATTCTACTAAGGAAGGATTCGAATGTGATTTGCATAAGTTGTAATGATTGGTTTCACAATCGATGTAAAATAAATAAGTTTAAATTACTTCTTATACAAATAATCATCCCGTTTTAATATCTATACTACTGAAACGAAATATAACAAAACTGTATTAATGTATTCAACACTAATTTGTTTTTGTTTGTAAGTTGTGTGATTGATATGTTTGTATGGTGTTTAGCGTCACTTTAAACATTTTTTTCAGTTATATCTCGACGGTGTCTACTTGGAACAGTACTCTAAGCGCTGTCACACTGGAATATCATACCGCAGACACATTTGTATGATACCCCACCCACTCACATTATAATGCCACCGTGCCAACCAGACATATCTCTTAATGTTGATCGCCAAGCGAGGATACTTCTAGTACAATTGTTCAAGTCTTTGATACGGCATCTAACAACAGACATCCAGACCCAAATGACAAGGACCTATTACTCGCAAAAACTCTTCGGTTTGTTTGTATTTGCTTTGAATGGGTCTCAACACAACATTCAGTATACCTCAAAACTGACAAACATGAATCTGACAAGAATCACCGTCATTCTGCAAGTTCCTGGTAAACATTCTCAGAGCCCGGAGCTTACATGAACCGATCTCATGTCTGCCCCTTGGGTAGAATCAGTACCGAGTGTTGTTTATTTTGTCAGGCATCACAGAAGCTAATATGCCATACATAATTATGTTGGTCCATTGCTGACATATTGGTGAAATAGCAATACATTTTTGGGCCAGTTGTTTATTCTACAACAAATGATGTATAACATAATCCATAATCAAGAGTTTATATTGGTAGCTTGTTCCACAATCAATGATATATACCAGTAGTTTGTTCCATAACCAGTGATATATACAGAAAGCTTATTCCATAACAATGATATATACCGGTAGCTTGTTCCATAACCAGTGATTTATACCAGTAGCGTGTTCCATAACCAGTGATATATACCAGTAGTTTTTCAATAACCAGTGATATATACCAGTAGCTTGTTCCATAACCAGTGATATATACCAGTAGCTTGTTCCATAGCCAGTGATATATACCAGTAGCTTGTTCCATAACCAGTGATATATACCAGTAGCTTGTTCCATAACCAGTGATTTATACCAGTAGCTTGTTCCATAACCAATGATTTATACCAGTAGCTTGTTCCATAACCAGTGATTTATACCAGTAGCGTGTTCCATAACCAGTGATATATACCAGTAGTTTTTCAATAACCAGTGATATATACCAGTAGTTTGTTCCATAACCAGTGATTTATACCAGTAGCTTGTTCCATAACCAAAGATTTATACCAGTAGCTTGTTCCATAACCAGTGATATATACCAGTAGCTTGTTCCATAACCAGTGATATATACCAGTAGCTTGTTCCATAACCAGTGATTTATACCAGTAGCTTGTTCCATAACCAGTGATATATACCAGTAGCTTGTTCCATAGCCAGTGATATATACCAGTACCTTGTTCCATAGCCAGTGATATATACCAGTAGCTTGTTCCATAACCAGTGATATATACCAGTAGTTTGTTCCATAACCAGTGATATATACCAGTAGCTTGTTCCATAGCCAGTGATATATACCAGTAGCTTGTTCCATAACCAGTAATTTATACCAGTAGCTTGTTCCATAGCCAGTGATATATACCAGTAGCTTGTTCCATAATCAATGATATATACCAGTAGCTTGTTCCATAGCCAGTGATATATACCAGTAGCTTGTTCCATAGCCAGTGATATATACCAGTAGCTTGTTCCATAACCAGTGATTTATACCAGTAGCTTGTTCCATAACCAGTGATATATACCAGTAGTTTGTTCTATAACCAGTGATATATACCAGTAGCTTGTTCCATAGCCAGTGATTTATACCAGTAGCTTGTTCCATAACCAGTGATATATACCAGTAATTTATTGCATAACAAGTGATAAATACCAGTAGCTTGTTCCACAATCAATGATATATACCAGTAGCTTGTTCCATAGCCAGTGATATATACCAGTAGCTTGTTCCATAACCAGTGATATATACCAGTAGCTTGTTCCATAGCCAGTGATTTATACCAGTAGCTTGTTCCATAACCAATGATTTATACCAGTAGCTTGTTCCATAACCATTGATATATACCAGTAGCTTGTTCCATAACCAGTGATATATACCAGTAGCTTGTTCTATAATCAATGATTCATACCAGCAGCTTGTTCCATAATCAGGGATATATACCAGCAGTTTGTTCCATAATCATTGATATATACCAGTAGCATGTTCCATAACCAATGATATATATACCAGTAGCTTATTCCATAAAAAATGATATATACCAGTAGCTTGCTCTATAACCAATGACATATACTAGTAGCTTGTTCCATAATCAATACTAAATACCAGTAACGTGTTCCGTAACCAATGACATATACCAGCAGCTTGTTCTGTAACCAATGACATATACCAGTAGCTTGTTCCATAATCAATGATATATACCAGTAGCTTGTTCCATAATCAACGACATATACCAGTCGCTTTTTCATAATCAACTAGAGCTATCACTGAAGGTGATGAATACCCCCGAACGCTGCCATGACAGAAAATGGTTTACCATTGTATGATGTTTTATTAAATTATATCCAATAGTTTTAAAGTTATGCTCCGGACAAGGGAAATATATCAAAGGGCAATAACTCTGTAATTAGCAAGAATAGAGTTATGTTTCCTGTACACTGCACTTCCTGTCATTATATTCTACCATTGTATGAAGTTTGATGAAATTCCATCCAGTACTTTAAAAGTAATGCTCCGGACAAGGGAAATATATCAAAGGGAAAGAACTCTGTAATTAGCAAGAATAGAGCTATGTTTCTTGTACACTGCACTTCCTGTCATTATATTCTACCATTGTATGAAGCTTGATGAAATTCCATCCGGTACTTTTCAAGTTATGCTCCGGACAAGAAAAAATATCAAAGGGCAATAACTCTGTAATTAGCAAGAATAGAGTTATGTTTCTTGTACACTGCACTTCCTCTCATTATATTCTACCATTGTATGACGTTTGATGAAATTCTATCCAGTACTTTTCAAGTGATGGTCCGGACAAGGAAAATTGCAACGGACAGACCGACCAACCACAGGGTGACTCCAATATACCCCCTCAAACTTTGTTTGTCGGGGGTATAATGATATATACCAGTAGCTTGTACTATAACCAATGATATATATATATAAACCAGTACTTGTTCCTTAATCAATGATATAAACCAGTAGTTTTTTCCATAATCAATGATATATATCAGTAACTTGTTCCATAATCAATGACATATACCAGTAGCTTGTTCCATAATCAATGATATAAACCAGTAGTTTGTTCCATAATCAATGCTATGCTGGTAGTACATTATTATACTTTATTACAGCAGATGGACAGATGATGCGCCAATCTCTGTATTAACTTGTTCACAAATCAAAGCGTGGGTACAAAACAAAAAACACAACACACACAGTCAGTGGTACATTTTCATTTCTGAAAGTATTTGGTTATTAAATAATTACTTAGTATGAATAAATAATAACAATTTGTTGAAATTAATGTAAATATTTGTAAATCAGATCACCGTAAACAGTGGCAGCCAGTTTAACAAAAACCAGTGTTTCAGTTTTTTTAATTTTAATAACAATTAATTTAGCATAAGTAATAAGGGATCAGGGCACTTTTACACTGACATCTACTATAAAAGTACATGTTGATACTGAAAGGGAGTGTATCATGTTGATACTTAAAGGGAGTGTATCATGTTGATACTTAAAGGGAGAATATCATGTTGATACTTAAAGGGAGGGTATCATGTTGATACTTAAAGGGAGGGTATCAGGATAAAATGCTATAAATGTCTTAAAAAATAAAATAACTAGAAATAACACTTAGGTGATGAATACCCCTACCCCTCCATCCCCGCCGCCCGTGGGATTTACTAACTTGGTCTACCTGTCTAGGTTAGACAAAAACAGATTTCCCACTTATAACTGCAACATATTTTGTGATGTATTAAATGATTTCATTTGGGTTTACATTTGATCTGTTATACATAAAAAAATCATCCAAATGATGATGTGAAGGTTGTCAAGCAGTATTTAAGTGCTGTCATTTTTTTATTTCAAGTTTGCCACTGTAATATAAATATTGATTTTGTTACATTTTAGTGGATTTGACAATCCAAACCATACGGATTTTATTTATTAATGACAATGCGATGCTTTTTATCCAGTTTAACAATAATTTAATTTTTTAAGACATTAATAGCAAACGTTCCCTGATATAATCCCTTCAATAGAGTCAGACACTGTTATAAAGGGATGTAAGTATACATAAGTACAAAATACATCAGATCAGACGACCAAGCTGGTTCCCTGTTGGCAAGAAGTTCTACTTCTTATACGGTAACCTGCTGATGTATGAAATAATCATATCCCTTTTATATTTATACTGTTAAAATGAAATTGTTATTAATATATTCCATGAATCTGCACAGGTGGCAAAACACCATTTTCAGAATACCTTGGACCCACGAACATAAATCTGAATAGTCCCTGACCTATCATTCTGTAAGTAACTGTCAAACTTTCTCGTTTTAGACTCAGCTGGTCTAAGGCCACAAAATCTAGAGATTGTGACTTAGATTACTCGTCAACGGGGACCCTTACAATAATGCTCAATTACTAGCAAAAAGCATCTTAATAATTTTGTTATTAAAGACTTTCGAGAAGAACTCATACAAGTTCCAAAAAAAAGATTCACAAATTTGCAGACATTATAGGATTTTACATAACTATTGGTCAAATTCACAGGAATGAAGGAATGAAGTCTAGCACTTTATCGCCATGGTTACTGTCAAAATTATATTCCATCTATCATTCTTGAGTCTAGTATATTATTTACCCTCTTACTTTCATTGCATAATATCAAATGGATGACAAAATGAAACTCAGGAATGTTAAAAATCCTAAACTAAAACCTAACATTAAATTACTCTATGTATGTATATACTTTCAAGTAAACAATACAAAAATCAGGAACAAAAACATAATTTGATCGACTCCTTAATCTACAGGAATGTTTCAAAGTTGTTAAAGTGTTAAAAGACTCCCACACTTCCAAACTTTAATAAATATAATTCCAATCTCACGTTTATATCTACACTGTGGTCCCATTATAACCCGGTATGATATAAATATAAATATACCGCGTGTACATCATAAACACAAACTTGTTTTTATATTTTATTGCTGTAAATACTCTTGAAATCTTTTTTAATATGTCAACACTAAAAGCGTTGAGTTAAAATTGAAGCGCGATTTTTTGCTTAGACACCAGTTTTTTTTCCTTTCGGTTACATGCAAATGGCTGCCAATTTTAGTATTATCAAACCACGAAAAACGTTTTTCTTTTCTTTTTTTTTTTATTAGTTATAAACATAATTATCTCAGTGTATATGATGTAGCCAAAAACATGTTGTATCACATTACAATGCAAACAACACCAATCAATTGGAAACGGACATCACGATAGATGTGAATAACCGACATGTTTTTTTTTCAAGGTAATTATCTCTGTAACGCGTTTTCATTTCGTGGACCCAAATATCCGCATTATAACAGGACCCGAGTGTGTATATATGTATGTATTTAAAGCATTTCCATTGGATAGCACCAATTCCTTCCAAGACTTTCATTTTTCGATAAAACCCCTTGATCCAAACTACTTATATGTTTCTAGTTTTGTATTCCTAGGACTTACTATGTAGCAGATAGTGAAATTTTCTATTCATGCATTTTACTTGAGAAGACCCCCGAAACCAACAAAAATATAAAAAATTTAAAATTGGATTATTGTCTGGATTGGATTTACAAGGATTAAATTCATTTCTTATGCTTCATATGCTTGTGTTAAGAATGTTGAATCACACATTTTATATAAAGGGACTTTATTTGATTTGTGCCTGAAATGACATTCTTTACACATGCATAACAGCAGAAAAAATGAATTTAATTCTATAACATTAATTTGATATGATTGTTAAGATTATGTAATCATGTCTACCGACCCGTTAGCAAAGCTCAACTGAGCTAAAATTAAGTACAAATATTGCTATATACATGGTTGCAAATAGTCGAAATAGAAATAGTCTAAAAAAGACATCAGTATTATCAGCATTGTTTGTAAATATTTACTTGGCACTCATGAATCTTCCGTGTACCAGTATATCAGTAAATTAATTTCCGGTGTCTGAGTATAAACAGTGATATTACTGTTGATAAACCGATAAACCTATACATAATTAAATCAGCATCGTAACACATTCACGAATACTTGCATAGAGAAGGCGTTTAAACTCTCGAAAATATTGGTGAAGATTAATGAGTGCCAGGTTAAAATGTACAGACAATACTGGTACTGCAGTTTATAAACCACCAACACAACCAAATCTCATGATTATAATATTTATACACAACCGTAATGTTATAAATGCAGAATACTGAACTGCTCAACACAGAAAACATGCAGATCACAACTTGGTAAATAATAAAAATCCAAGATAAAGACAACATGTATCCAATCAAAATTTTTTTCATGTTAACTAAGTAAGAGTCACATACATGGAAATGTAACAAAACATACAGTCAAACCTGTGTAAGTAGTAACCTCTATTAAGCAGCCACTTGTCTTAAGCAACCACATTTTCTATTTCCCATCTCAATGCTTTCAGAACAAACTCAACTGTATTAAGCAACAACCTGTCTTAAAAGCTTACTTTTGACCTTCCCTCCACTGGCTGCTTAAGACAGGTTTGACTGTACATTACAATAACATGTACAGTCTTTTTGCACCAAGTTGAAGATATTCACCAATAAATGATATCTCCCAACCCAACCCCTCAGAGCATCAATGTCCTATGTGCCTTCATGTTTCATTTACACATAGAACCTTAATGTTCTAAGGGGCAAGTCTGTAGTTAAGCAAATACTAGACATACACATATAACTTTCTAATTAGCAAAAACATCAAATCCATTTTATATTAAATCATTAACAAATCATACAAATTGAAGTTTTGATTGAGGTTATAAAACTTTGTTCTATGCTCAAATAAAAATTGGACTCATTATAATAAAATACAAGAAAATACTTTCTAACTCAAACCTGCATCGATACTTTTAAATTCTTAGTTGCTGCAAGTGTTTGTGCTTTCATTTGTGTTTATACTGTATATGGTTTAAACAGTTTTATTTTACTATCTATGTGGAACATGTTCTTACAACTTAGACAAATCATGCTCTAAGTCTTCTTGGGCAGAACCAAAACCAAGTTTATGTGGGAAAGATGTTTTGCTCCAGGACACCACATATAGCCATGGCAGAGGATCGAAGATCATGGGTCGGATACATTGATACTGGATCACATGCTCTAACATGTACATGAATCTTGTAAGTGGTGTTTGAAAATAAATTTTGAATTGAACATGGAAAAATGTTCATAACCTATGGGCAAGTACATTGGTTAATTTAGTTACATGTAATTTCATTAAAATTAAATATAGATATGCGCACAAACACATGCCGATTTATTTGGGGAAAAAATCATTATTGAAAAAGATACATCAAGACATTAAGTTCTCTTTTTTTAAAAAGACAGAAAGTTAAAAATCTTTGCATACAAATACAGTACAACTTACACAAAGACATAAATTGCATAGAATGTGCAAAAAACTGTTTCAAGATTAAATGTGTGCCACAACCAAACTAAATTGAAATAATCCATCTTCCATTCTCTATGATACTCTAAATGACAACTTGAAAAATAAAAAAAAATAAGGTTTATATACTTAAAACAAACACAAAAATGACATTAACTTGGGTAACAGAATGTAATACTTGAAATAATGGTTGTACAAACAATGCAAATGTATTCTGTGTAATTAATGAGCAATACTGGTGCAAATTTACGTACCGGTATCCAGTACTTACCTTATTGTTCAATACTCATATTGTTCGATGCTCTGTCAAGCATTAGATATATGGAAATTGGCTGTATGAGTAATGGAAATTGGCTGTATGAGTAATGGAAATTGGCTGTATGAGTAATGGAAATTGGCCGGGATTTTATTTTATTTATTAAACACTGAGATAAAGTTTGGTGAAGATTGAATTAGTTTATACAATTTTATTTAAGCTTGATTGCAAAGTAAGCTCTGAGCTTATATGAACCACCCTCTAGTACGTTCCTGGGTAGAATCAACCATCCTCGAGTATGTTCCTTAGTAGAATCAACCACCCTTGAGTATGTTCCTGGGTAGAATCAATACTGGATGTTGGTTTTTGAGAAGCTATAAAGCTGGTGATCAAAGCCGCAACATCCAGCTCAAACAGCCAACATCCTATTCACTGCACTACCGCTCCTCTTTATGACTAGATTAAAAAAAGGTATTGAGCAGAGAATGGCAACATCTCAAATTTTGGAAATTAGAACAATCCAAGGGCCATAACTCTGAAGTAATTGGGGTGATATGATTGATTATCAGGCATGACCAAGAATCAACTGTGTTTTACTCGGGACAAAAAAATTGTGATTTTTGTATTCAAGCTTCCGTTCGTAACATATTTTAAAAAAAGTACTTCAAACCTAAGAACTAAGCAAAGCATCCTGGGGATCATGATTTTTTGACAGACTGTGGCCAAGTACAAATTATTTAACTGGTATTCTTTAAATAAACCACAAGTCACCATTAAAAAAAAGTCATTTAGGTATTTTCAAGTATTTAAGTAAAACTTAAGAAAAATTTGGTCAAACAGGAGCCAGGTTTTAATAATATGCTTAAAGGTTTGTCGAGTTGAGGCTCATATTTTTCAAAATGGGATGTAGACAAATTTCAAATCTTACAGATTTACAACCAGAATCCTGTTAATGTACAATTGGTTTTCATGTGTCAGTTAACTAAAAATATGTTACCCCTTGCAACTGATCTGAAAACAATTTTCCAAAGTCAATAAAGGGCCATAACTCCTGAAAATTTGACCAATATTGACAAATACCGAACTTGATCTCTATCCGATAAATACACACAAAACATTTAACCCTTTACTTCATATAGACGCTTTTGGACACCTCCAATATAGAAGGCTTTTGAATTATTGGGTGAATTATGTTTATATTAACTAACAGAGTGGAAAACAGTGCACGCAGTGTTCAGATTGCTCGTTACTGGTGCGGGAAAACACGTATCTATGGAGTAAAGGGTTAATACAAAGACCTCTTTAGAAGTTATAGATAGGAAACCAAACTTTTAAGGGATGCATGAACAAATTGGTGGACAGACAGTGGCAACATTTAATACCCCTACTGGTGGTGGCATAAAAATTTGGATCACTTCTTTACAGGTGTTTTCTTTATGCTCACACTGAATACCATCCGCAAAATTATCAAACCATATATATGAGTACATCCTTTGCACAAGTAACTGATAACTTTTCCATGGACCTGGCTTCAATAAAATAGCACTTTATTAATAATGATTTATTTAGCAAATAAATCATTCAATTTTCACCGGAAACTTACACATAAAATTTTAGATGTATTTTACCTTGTGTTATGTTTTGACTTTGAAAATACAGTCATAATCAAATTTTGAATATTAGTTTAGTGGAAGTATACAAATATTGTTATCAATGGGACCCAAGTTTGATCACAATTTGCTCAGAATCATCTCAAATTGTGGGAGACTTTGTTATGCAAAGTAATACAATTGATTTTTATTACTGACAAAGACGAATCAAAACTGAGATAACTAAAAATGAGAATTTGATTTGAAAATGATTGAGTGAATACATTCTTTTACGTTATCCACTCTCTGTATAAATTCTTGTTAGCATTTTTTATACAATAATAATTTGTACGAGAAATTATTGAAGCCCTTTTCCAGTGTTAATTATCACAAGTGTCATCACAACCAATAATTAGCACTTTAATATATTTTACAAGGCTTAAGACACGAATACCAATAAGTGCCAATCATTTATACAGCATGAAAGCATAAATAATGTATTGCTGCAATACAGTATATGTGTAATGGACATGATACTGACAGAAAATATAAAATACAGTCTTTCATTTCAACATATCATCATGATCAAACAAGAGCTGTCGGAAAACAGTGTTAACTCAACTATTCTAGCCTTGTCATAGTGCCGTATTCATTACCTACAATATGTACCATCAACGATCAGAAAAATAGCTACACTTGAGTCCCGTTATAGCGCGGTTGCCGGGATTCATGGAATGAAACCTCCATTTATGCGGAACCTCATTATAAATATCCAAAGGTGCTCTTCACTACATTATTTGGCAATACTATATCCGGTCAAAGTACCGTAAACAAACACATGAAATGTGGGATAAATATGAAAAACCAAATGTTGTTATCATGTCAGTCTGAGTTATCAAGGTGTAATTGATGCACAAATAGCTGGTCACAGTTTGTAAAAATATAACAAGCTCAAAAAGACATAGCGATTTTTTTTTTCGATTCATCAATTATTTAACAGCGAGTTTTAAATAAATCTGGTTGAAAATATCAATTTTAAATTTGAAAGCCATAGAAAAAACACATTATAGGTTTTGCGTTATATCGGACCGTGTTATAACGCGACCTGAGTGTATATCTCTTTGAATCAACCCATTTTTAAAATCAGTAAAATATTTAACACTAGCATGTGTATACATATAGGAATATTCGGACAGACTATACACAAATGTACATGTCTAAGTCTGATCGTCTCAGTTAATAATGAGTCTCCAGGGGCCGTAACTTTTAATCCCCACCCAGTCAGTCTCAGTAATGGATTGGTCATAGAATAGTCGAGTTAAAAAATGCAAACTGTATAAAACATCCCTATACATTTGTTATATACATTTGTATATACATGTAAGCATACTTTTCAAAATAGCGGTACATTTTCAAGAAACCACGAAATATCTACAACAGCCATGAGTGCCATTTTTTTCCTGTTGTATTCACAGAATATCTAAACTTGAGTATGCACTCCTGGCGCTGTATTCACAAAACATCTCAACTTGAGTATGCACTCCTGGCCCTGTATTCACAAAACATCTCAACTTGAGTATGCACTCCTGGCCCTGTATTCACAAAATATCTCAACTTGAGTATGCACTCCTGGCCCTATATTCACTTAATTTCTCAACTTGTGTATGCACACCTGACCCTACATGTATAATCACAAAATATCTCAACTTCAGTATGCACTCCTGGCCATGTTTTCAGCTTGAGGTGTTTAGTTAAACCGACCATTGTATGATCAAATGTAATATACGTTTTTTTATAAATAATCTGAGAATCATCTAATTAACTGATAAGCAAGGAACCATTTTTATAATTTTGTATATTATATCCTGAACAATGTGAATTTTGAACAAAAATGTTTCTGATTAAATTTTGCTAGTCATCGTTTTTGTATAGCTCCTGCCCAAGAATCAACCCTAGTACTAATATACAAGAACTTGACAGCAATGCTGTACCACACACATCCTATTAAAGTGATATGAAAAAGATATAATTTTTTTTTAATAAAACATAAAATCCATACATAGGAGTTTGGACCAGTATATACAGGCAGTGAACAACAATAAAATACTGCAGATACAATATATGTAGTATAACAAATAACAAATCATTTCTCAGTATGACACGATGCATGGATGTTTGCAAGCAACTAATGAATGAAAAACTGTTCTGTTATACTGATAGTCATAGCCTTTGTTTTAAACTTACATTTATTTATTGCATATCGATTGCGGAAGAAGTTCTTCAAACTTAAAAAAAGTTTGCTTTAAGAGTTCCCAGTACTAAAGATAATTATGCAGAAAAGGCAAGAACATCACACAAAGCCATGGCTGGGATCCAACTCCCGACTCTCCAGTCAGGAGTCCAATGCTCTACCACTGGATCATTCATCCCACAGTTATAGCCATAAAAGGGTCATACACACCTAAACTTCACACTGAAAGTCTTAGCTAAATTGGACCCAATATATCAGAGTTTATATAAAAAGATTTTGCGACAGACGGTTGGACAGCACAAAACAACAATGTCTCTCTGAGTGCGGAAGACATAACAAAAAAAGATAATAATTCAATTTCAAAGAAATTACACCCAATATACATGTACTACCAGTAATAATTAAGCTTTTTATAGAAAAAATACAAGAGCTATGATTATCAAAACAACATCCAATTACACAAGTGTAGAAGTAAATTAATCCAAATGCAATAAATGAGTCTTTTTAAAACAAAAAAGATACCTATGAATTTAATGATGTCATGCGACTCTTTAAATTGAGATTCAAAGTCAAGTAATGTTGTTAACATTCAATTTGCTTTAATATACAATCACCAAAGAATAAACGTTGATTATTTTTTTCATGGAGCGAACACAGGTTCTAATATGGTCAGAAAAGGTGAAGTCGCGAGTGAGCATTCAAATTCATTGCATGAAATATTACTGATTTTTCATTGGAATCAATAAAAAAAATATTATCTCACGATGGAAGACAGTGAATTTATCAAATGGTTATTCACTGAGAAAGTATTTTATACATGATTTATAAAAAAAAAAACACATAAAAAAATAAAAATATTTAAATAAAGCTATATAGGTATATATCATACTCTGTAACAAGGGGATTTAGAAATGTTTGCTGTCATTTTCTATAAAAAGCCAGAGTTGAAAAATCCACAATATGCTGCTACAACATTTATTGTTTGGCAAAACAGTTGTAGAAAAAATTTGTAGTCAAATCAAGTGAAATTTGAGACCAGTATTGTACAGAGGGTTAGTTTTGCTATTACAACACAAAATGGATATCATACTTAGTTTTCATGTAAATTTGTATTAATGTGAATGAATATTTACAAGCTCCTCAGCTCTCTTTAACATCAAAATGTTTGTACCTAAATACAATCAAACCTGTGCAAACAGTCACCTATATACAGCAGCCACTTGTCTTAATCAGCCACATTTGCTACTTTCCATTTCTATGCTTTCAGTACAAATTAACCTGTATTTAGCAACAACCTATCTTAAAAGGCCATGTTTCCTCCTTCCAATGAATGACTGCTTAAGACAGGTTTGACTGTAGTTATAAATTATAGCCTTCTAACTCTACAAATGTTGAACTGTCAAGATTTGTTTTATTTAACTAGTACTACACTCTTCCCTGTCATCACCACCACAAACTATATCATACACTTTCTCGCCACTACCTGTGTGGTATTCTAGACCATAGGCTGATGACATAACGCCCCATTGGTGCAAAAAGGTACCAAGTGTATATGAAACAAGCTCCAATGGGACAATAATAAGGTTTTACATAGCAGTATTCTAAACTTGAAAGCAGCTTGCAAAGTTAATGAAATAATGCATGCATAAATTTACTGTTCCACATTTTTGTGCTGAATACAAAATGTAAATAAAGAAAATTATAGAAAAAACTGGCCCATAAAGACTATACATTTGATGTTTAGGATTTCTTTTTTACAAATAGATGTAACCCCTTCCACAATTTATATATCTTTTATACATAAAAAATACTACAAAATACAGTAAAAAAACCTCAACTCTTCATGATATATTTTAATATTTGGTTCCAGCACCTATCTATCTATCAAAAGAAATGCTAAGAATTTTGTATTTGTCAACTTCCAAGGAAATTCAGACAAACATTTTATGACTTTAATAATTAAACACTTCTACTCAGGTATACCATTTTTCACGATTCCAAATTTAACATTGAATTGCTGACAAAAGCATGTATGTATTTTTAAACTGAATTAGCTGTTTACAATTAATCTTTCAGACTTTTCTCACTGATGACATCAGTCTGTCTAAAATTCATTTTATTCCAAAGTTTATGAACTGGACTCTAGTATGTTGTACGACTTAACTTTCTCCAATAAATAAAACATAAAATATATGGTAGCAGATATCAGTTACCATGACAACATGGAGCAACAATATAATCTTGTATCCTATAAATATAACAATTATGCAGACCTTAAATTGTGTTTGGCAAGTGTATGTTAACACCATGTTATTAATTAATGGTATCAATTAATTAGTATTAGTAAAAAAGTACTAAATCATTAATAAAAAAAACTTGTTACCATGACAATTTCAAGCACAACCAGCTATAAATAGGTTTTGTAAACAAAACCATGACAAATTTCTTTAAATCTTCATTCTTTTCAAGTTAACATATTTTACATTTATACATGTACAGTCTATCATAATTTACATGGATATCTATAGAAAACATCTTCTTGATCCCAGAACACGTAGACCTAGGTTGCTATGGTAACTGTATCATACGCAATCCTCCATGGACATTAACAGTGGATTCACATACTCAAATCCATCGAATTCTGACTGGTCTATTTTGTCTATAGTTTTTCTGTAAGAAAGAAAATGATCACAAACATTTAATTTCATATCTGAAGAATCAAACATATCAAGTGTAAAAATGAACAAGAGGGCCCTGTTATGACCCACATTTGCTTATCTGGTGCAGTGTAAACTTAGTATTCTTTATGTTATATAGACAGTAACACAAACTCTGCTACAATATATTGTGTGAGTTTTTAAAGATGACCATGACATTGTCAAATTTATATGACCCCTAAATCAAGAAGGTCCTTTGTTTTAAACTTGTTTATTTTACCACCATTGTAAAACAAGTTACTATAACTGGGACAAACCATGCTCAAAAAAGGGCCTCTCAAATTTTCGAACGTTTACAGAAACCAATTTGACCTGTATTTTATTTTATGCTGCTTCACACCAATTACTATTTAAATAGATAATCTTTCTGTAGAACTTGACAGACGGATGCAAATATGTACGCATGAATTAATAAATTGACATACAAGGGTAACACTTACTATCTCTTCACAAAAGGGAATTTGTGATTAAATTTTGTTTTGTGTTGCGTTAGCTAGCCTGTCATACATTTGTTCTAATCAGATTACAGTTAAACCTGTGTAAGCAGTCACCACTATTGAGCAGTCACTAATATTGAGCAGTCACTAATATTGAGCAGTCACCAATATTGAGTAGTCACTAATATTGAGCAGTCACCACTATTGAGCAGTCACCAATATTGAGTAGTCACTAATATTGAGCAGTCACCACTATTGAGCAGTCACTAATATTGAGTAGTCACTAATATTAAGCAGTCACCAATATTGAGTAGTCACTAATATTGAGCAGTCACCAATATTGAGCAGTCACTAATATTGAGTAGTCACTAATATTGAGCAGTCACCAATATTGAGTAGTCACTAATATTGAGCAGTCACCACTTTTGAGCAGTCACCAATATTGAGCAGTCACCAATATTGAGTAGTCACTAATATTGAGCAGTCACCAATATTGAGTAGTCACTAATATTGAGCAGTCACAACTATTGAGCAGTCACCAATATTGAGCAGTCACCAATATTGAGTAGTCACTAATATTTAGCAGTAACTAATATTGAGTAGTCACTAATATTGAGCAGTCACCAATATTGAGCAGTCACTAATATTGAGCAGTCACCACTACTGAGCAGTCACCAATATTGAGCAGTCACTAATATTGAGTAGTCACTAATATTGAGCAGTCACCACTATTGAGCAGTCACCAATATTGAGTAGTCACTAATATTGAGCAGTCACTAATATTAAGCAGTCACTAATATTGAGTAGTCTTTTGCCGTAAGCAGCCAAATTTGCTGTCTCATTTCTTATGCTTTTGGAGCAAATTAACCTGTATTAAGCAACAACCTGTCTTTAAAGATCACTTTTGCTCCTTCCCTTGATTGGCTGTTTAAGACAGGTTTGACTGTATTATACTTACTGATCATCAGGCGTGAGCTGCACGGGCTCGTTTGTAAATGCCGGGTCAAAGTGTTCTAGATCTCTCTCTCCCTTCAGTGATGGTTTGTATGGTGGCGGGATTTGTTTCAATTGTAACATCTCCCAGTCGATAGTACGGAAGAAAGCATGTGACTGTATGTCAGGAAAACCCGTCTGGGGGTGACATCCCAGACGATCCTTTTGATTCTATTGATGAAAATTATTGGATTTTAAAATTTTTGATAGTTCACAGGCCAGAAATATTGATAAATGTTATCAAATAATCAAACCGTAAAAAAAAGGTAAAAAACAAACGAACAAAAAAATCACACTGCAAACATAACATTACCACTTTTATGATTTAATTACGTAAAAACAATTTTCAAAGCTATCATTTTGAACTTGCTATCCAAAACTGTTCTTCAAGATGAAAACTATTACACATCATCTGTGTGGGCTAGAAGTATTGTGATTTGC
The DNA here is from genome assembly GCA_029582155.1 of Panopea generosa. Taxonomy (NCBI): domain Eukaryota; kingdom Metazoa; phylum Mollusca; class Bivalvia; order Adapedonta; family Hiatellidae; genus Panopea; species Panopea generosa. The sequence goes on along the minus strand of CM055910.1, from coordinate 47,066,375 downwards.
TGAATAAAAGCTGTTGTTGTAGTTACGGATGAAAGCAACCAGTTAATAAAAAGTCTGATAATATTAAAACATCATATCAGTAATTTTATATGGCAATAAAATTATTTTCTTTATGAGTGAACAAAATATATTTTATTGTGTTAACTCAATTTTTTTATTATAGCAATGTCTGTTCATCTGTTAGTCAGCTTGTGTGCCACAAGAAGCCAGGTTCGATTAGCTCAGTCAGGAGAATGTCTGACTCTCAATCCAGGAGTTGTGAGTTCAAATCCCTGTGCGGCCACAATCTCCAAGATTGACATTATGATGTTGTGTCTCGTTATTTGAATAAGAAATTAAAAAAAAAATGAACTGTAGTACAATCTTGTTTGATAATTGTTTCACAAACACATTAAAATTACCTGAAAGTCTGTTGAGCACATGCATTAGAGGGGTGTGGGTAGGGGAGAGCATTTATTTGAATGAAATATGGTTTGTAAAGTGTTCAATTATAAAATGTACCTTGTTGAGGAAACCTTTCAATACAGAGGCTGCCTTAACAGACAGTGATCGAGGTATACGGATGGTTTTCTCCAGAATAACTGAAAAGGTAAATACATGAACAGGTGAATTTCTTAAATAATTAAAACCTTAACTGCCATATCTGCAACTTGGCTCTTGGGCAGGTTTAATATAATTTAGTACATGATTCAAATCAGAGAACCCTTATTCATCATTTCACAGCCATCAATGCATTGTTTTATTATCATTTTGCATACAACTAGATTATTGTTCATACATGTACATTTAGTTGGCAATAAAAAATATCTAAAAAGTGTTTTGTTATATGCAGTTTGAAAAAAGTTCAATCCCAATTGCCAAAAATTTGAAATTCCAGGGAGATACATTCTATACACATGGATCTGTGTTAATTCACCATCAGCAGGTAGCCTAGTGTAGCATTGTAATTTGAGTCTCTTCTTACAAATATTTACCACCCTGGCAGTAAAAGTTCGGGGTTAAAACAGCCTATCATTTATAATGTTTAAAATGTATTAATTATTAAGCATGTTTACTGTGCAATATTTCAGCTTTCGTCCTGATCCTGTGCTTATTGTTTCACAAATATTTTGTAAAAATTAGAAATACAATGTTTATACTAATACAGTCTTGAAATTGTAGTTTTGGTCAAGGTATTCCACATGTTGATTCTGACATAGTATAACATGTACATTATCATTACATGTATGTCATGTCACAGCTATCAATCTTAGAATCATCAAAACAGTATTAGTCTATACCAGAACATGATATCTCCTGAATCTAGTCTATACCAGAACGTGATATCTCCTGAATCTAGTTTATACCAGAATGTGTTATCTCCTGAATCTAGTCTATACCAGAATGTGATATCTCCTGAATCTAGTCTATACCAGAACCTGCTATCTCCTAGAATGTGATATCTCCTGAATCTAGTCTATACCAGAACATGATATCTCCTGAATCTAGTCTATACCAAAATGTGATATCTCCTGAATCTAGTCTATACCAGAATCTGCTATCTCCTAGAATGTGATATCTCCTGAATCAAGTCTATACCAGAACATGATATCTCCTGAATCTAGTCTATACCAGAATGTGATATCTCCTGAATCTAGTCTATACCAGAATGTGATATCTCCTGAATCTAGTCTATACCAAAACCTGATATTTTCTAGAACATGATATCTCCTGAATCTAGTCTATATCAGAACGTGATATCTCCTGAATCTAGTCTATATCAGAACATGATATCTCCTGAATCTAGTCTATATCAGAACGTGATATCTCCTGAATCTAGTCTATATCAGAATGTGATATCTCCTGAATCTGGTCTATACCAGAATCTGATATCTCCTAGAATGTGATATCTCCTGAATCTAGTCTATACCAGAACGTGATATCTCCTGAATCTAGTCTATATCAGAATGTGATATCTCCTGAATCTGGTCTATACCAGAATCTGATATCTCCTAGAATGTGATATCTCCTGAATCAAGTCTATACCAGAACGTAATATCTCCTGAATCTAGTCTATACCAGAACCTGGTATCTCCTGAATCAGGTCTATTAACCACCAATGAAAAAGCAGGGAATTCTTTGTCTGTCCCACAATACATAGCAGCTGAACGCTTACCAAACTGTGATGTCATCAAACTTTCAGTTGAAACAACTGACCAATCAACATGCTCAAATGTGGCTTTCCCAACACTGCTATTTAACAGACCCAATCGGGATAGCTGGGTTTTTTTAAAATGTGCCAGTAATTTTACGTCTTTAGATTTATTGTGTGAACAAATGTGTTTGATATTACAAGCAAATTTCTTTGAATTAAAATCAGGGTGGCTACAGCTTCTGTGATTTTTTTTCACAAATTATTCAAAGACTTACTCAGGACTGTCATGTAGTATTTTTCAAAATAATGACTGAAGCTTTTATATACATGTGTTGCTACCGTATCACAAAGTTGATCCATATTTTTTTTAAAAATGAATAAAACCAACATTTAATTTTTTTTTAAAATTTCATTTTTAGTTGAGCTTCATGTTAAAGGCATAGCCCTATTAAAGGTATAACCCTACTTATGTCGTCATGACAGTTACATGCATGATCACCACCAAAATGACCATACGCAACTGGGACTACTTTTTATTCCTCAAATTTCTTCTCCCTTTTTTTTCCTTCATGTATTTCATGTATGCAAGCAGCAACAATTCAAACAAATCAAACTATAAAAAGATATCGCTGACACTGTATTATAATTGTTGACACTGTATTATTATTGTGACACTGTATTATTATTGTTGACATAAAATAAACCAAACTCTACAATATTATCAATTACCTAAGGAAGGCATATGAATATTTATTATAGTCAGGTAATCACTACTCCGAGCACTTTGATTAATTTTAAGTCTAAAATAATTTTAGAATATTTTTTGTAACATTCAAGAACTATTCCAGGACAAAACCTACTTTTTATGAGTTCAAGGAATTTTTAAGAAAAACCCAGCAACAAAAAGATCAACATAATGGAGTACATGTTTTCACAACTCAAAGGTACACAACTCAGCCCAAAAATGATACTGCTTAAAAAAAACATGACACTACAGTTAAACTTGTGTAAGCAGTAACCTCTAATAAGCAACCTCAATTAATCTGTATTAAGTAACCAGGCCACTATTGCTTATTCCCTTGACTGGCTGCTTAAGACAGGTTTTGCTGTATATTCTAGAAGTGTGCTGTAGGGTAAAGTAAGTGCCATCAATAAAGCATCTAAATACACAAGAGCACCACCAGAGATGCAGACGCTCTTCTTTTTTAGTCCATTAAGCAGGTCAGTGATGTAAACTTTTTTAACATGATGGACAAGGTGGAGTTTTACTGTATTGATTCTGTAAACTGATCACCAGCTACAGAATCAATCCAGTAAAACTCCATCTTGTGACCAATGTCGATATTAAGACCATTATGCTATTACGGGCATTTATTTTAGTGGCAGATTTTTCCCTTCTTATTTAATGGCCGTTAACTCTGATAATACAGGCACCCCGCTAATCCGGTATTACGACCACCAAATCTGTTCGGATCATGATCTTTGTTTTATGTTCACACCCTTAATAATAACCAATTGTGTTATTAAAGACATCTCGAGGAAAAATTCACGACATAACCAATGAGCCGATTTATGGTTGTCGTTAAAGGTGTGACGTTTTTGGGTAAACAAAGCCATTAAGGACACCAGAGAGAGTGTTGTAAAAAGGCTTCTTGGTTGTTGGAATATGCAACCTGTCAAAAAATCAGGCAGCTATGGAGAATGAAAACCAGTAAGTTGGCATCTTTTAATTGCTTAATTGTTATTTGAGTGATATCGATGGTCTTTCCTAATGTGGTGATTTTAATGTAAAAATAAAACATGTCTGTAAAAATTGAAAAACTTATTCTTGAAGAAAATGATAGTCTTATTAATAATAGCAATGATGATTAAGAATGAAACTGTTGTTATATTTATTATATTTTTATGACATCTTAACTGGCTTTTTTTTGTTTCCAGGGTCCTGACAATGATGAAATGAAAGTCCAAATACGTTCATCGATAAGGACAGAATGTGAGAAGTGAAAGGAATCGACTGTACCAAGGACCCCACGAGAAGAACTACATTTACTCCTGCATACTCATGTTGAAATATCTAATGTGTTGTCTTTACTTGTTATTATTTTATGTATGTAAATAAAAGATCAACCATTCAACATCTTTGTTTTAATTATCCCCTTGTCACATGTGCATACATTTAAAATAATGATAATAATCAGTAAAAACAGCAACAAATCCATAATAAGAAAAAAGGGATTTATTTTTTTATTATTATTATCATTGGTATAACAGTTAATGCACACACATGCACAATATAGTATACATCAGTTTACTATTACGGTGTCATAGACCTGCAACTTTTGCTACTGACTCTGAAATTCAATAATAAGACCATCCTGCTATTAAGACCACTTTTGCCTGGTCCCAAAGGTGGTCTTATTATAGGGGTTTTACTGTACCTATCATTGAAAAACAAATTAAGACTTATAAAAAAAAAAAGGATAACAAAGTACTTTGACCTAAAGTTTTAGAGCCTAACGTATTGTAACTTAGCTATGTTTGTATTGCATAATATGAATGTCTTTATGAAGTTTAGACACTACAGCATAAGTAGCATGTTCTGAAACAGAAAAAAGGCTGAGCTAAACTTAAACCGGAAGATGCCTACAATGATGAGGATGCCACCACCAGGGTAAGGACAGTAGCTTTCCATTATATTTTTCAAAAATACGAGCTAAAAACACACAGAACTGAAGACAACAACTCACTTTGAAAGAGGTAGTCCTCGGTATTCTGATCCGGGTTTTCTGCACCACCTACCACGTCAAAAGGTGATCGACCAGCCAACATTTCAAACATGAGGACACCCAGCGCCCACCAATCTACACTGTAGTCTGTAATAAAAAACATGTGGTATCTGTAAAATGGCCGATCATTAATTCATGGAGATAACACAATGATAATCTTCACATAACAACAAAGTCTTTTTCAGTTTCTTGTCATAATATTTCAAATCGGCAGGTACTTTACTTTTGTTATTGGTTTATGATCATCTCCATTTTTGTTAAATCATGTGACTCTTTTGAAATGTAACAAAATTCATGTATGTTGCAATTATAAGCAGGAAATCTATTTTTATTAATTAACCTAGATGCGTAGGCCAAGTTATGAAATCTGTTTTCAATGTCATTTTGGCATGTTTAAATAGATATACTTAAGGCAATACGAGTACAGTAAATATATATATATATATATATATGGGCTTCATATATCGGAAAAAAAATATTTTTGTCGATTTGAAATTTTTTAAAGATCCTGATATACTTCCTTCACACATTTGGTCATTTTAAATAGTTAAATGACGCGCCAGTTCTGTGGCAAGTGAGAAAAGTTGGGTTAAATGACATAACAAGTAATGTGTACGTTAAACAGGTTTTTTTTATCTGTTCTTTGGAGAAAAAAACCAACTTGAATTATTTGTCTCTTGAACTCAATTAATTTTTTTCTGACTTAAACTCCAATTCCATATACTACTAGAATGTATATGTTACAACATACGGAATTATTACATTGAGAAAGTGTCAAGCTATTAATAGGCTAGCAATGTATGGGGTGGGGGGTGTTCAGTATGTAAGGTAACTGTGCAAATTCTAGTCGGATGAATGCCTGTCATACAATATATGATACCAGATTTGTGTAATTATATTACAAGTGCACAATAAAACACTAACTGTTATAATTGTAAACCAACTAGTCAATGACTGAGCTATACAATCAAAATTAAAGATGTGAATTGTGCTGTAAATTCTGGGATCATTTGAGGTTGAAATAAAACTCGGGTCATTTGAGGTTAAAATAAAACTGGGATCATTTGAGGTTAAAATAAAACTATCTATATGCTCGATTTTAAAATAAATTTGTAATGACACTAATGATTAATTGTATGGGGATCGATTGATTGAATATTTAGCGTCATTTTTATGCAATCGGGGGCTAACAGATGATCAGTTAATCTAACCATCCTAGCTAATTTCACTTTTATGCCATCGAGGATTAACAGATGATCAGTTAACTTAGTGACTGTTTCCTAGCACTTTTCACTTTTATGCCACTAAGGAGGGCTAGCAGATGATCAGTTAACTTGACCATTCTTTCCTGGGCTGCTGAAAGGTTAACCAGAACTTAAGCACACCCATCGTGACAACTAAGTAACTGATAGCTTTCCCACTTGAATCATCAGAGGTCAGAGACGAATGACAATGTTGTATATCAATCACCAGAGACCGGGACCCAGCGAGGATTCATACTCATGACTCCTAGATTGACAATCAGATAATCTACCAACTGAGATAACTGGGCCTGGTTATTTTGAACTGAGACAGCAGACTGTGATCAGGTGGCAAGAGTATTGAACAAGCTCTTCATACAGGTAGGATAGAAATAAAAAGTAAGCATTATGTTAAATGTTACGATGATGACGATGATGATGATATGGTAGTTAATGGATGATTATAATGTAGGCCTCATTGGGTATCCATTACACATGGGCTGGATATGGTCAAATATTAAAAGTTGAATTTATATTTGATATTATACGGTATGGACAGTCGATGCAGGATACAAGATGTGATGCAAGGTGTATTACATAACTAAGGTCATAGGAATGTTTGTCACAATTATCTATGCAATTAAGCAGTCCTGTATAAAAGATAGTATGTTGAATAACAACAGTACACATTCAATTATGATTTCAAGAATGTGGTTTATTAAGCCTGTTTTAAAATGACGGACAAGTATAATGTTAAATTTATTGTTCAAGTTTTTCATTAGTATTTTTATCGTTTTTATATCAGCTGCACATGGTAAGGGTCCTCTATGGCTGAGTGGTCTAAGGTACCGCCATCTAATGCCCACCTCTCACTGCAAAGGATGTGAGTTTGAGCCCAATTTGGTCCAAAAACTTTATGAGAGAAAGTTTGACCGTTACTTGTGGCAGGACACCGGTTCTACTCAGATTCATTCTCAGGTTTTCCTCCTCCAATAACTGGACATGATATACAAAGTCATGTGATTATATAACCCGTCAGAATTTCTAAATTTTGCAAAAAGTAATCAGAAACCATCATGCAAATTTGAAGTTAACTATAAAATGCTTAAACAAATGTTTTCACATCACATGTTCACATCAACATTCCAAAATAAAACATTGTAACTACTGCAAGATGCCTTCTACACATGACATCACAAAACAAATTAGTGAAATATATCAGACATAATTACATCATCGAATTCCAGACTAAAAATTCACACTCAAATCTCATTTTTTAACGAATTTAAAAAAAAAAAATTAACCACATCATTTAGTAACTTTTTACTCCTATACACCAATTTCATATTAATGTGAATAATTTTATTAAACAAAAGTAATGTTTAAGAAGAGATAGTGGATTCCAGCCCACATAAGTCCAAAATCTGTGAGAAATTTTGCCAGTTACTTGTGGAAGGACAATGGTTCTGCTCAGATTCAATCTGAGGTCTTTCTCCACCAACACAACTGGATATCTCATTGGCAAGCCATGTTGGACATGTTAAATCACCATTAAAAAGTAACCTGCCATATTTTTTATTTATTACGGTTATCTCCAAATAAAAGATCTTTGTTTTTGAGCACTCTATCTCTGACGGTAACTAATAACTTCCCACTTGAATCAGTGGTGAGAGACAAATGACAATAAGACACAATGTCATGTCATATATCAAACATCAAGGAGACTGTGACTGGGCAAGGATTCAAACTCACAACCCCTGGATTTATAGTCAGATGCTCAAGCAACTGAAAGTTTGAGCTGGTTACATGTTTCCATATCTATTCATATTTATTTCATTACATAAAATTGAAATATTCAATGATAAATGTAGGGTAAAATGTGGAGATTTCATTTTTAAATACGGTAGAATCTGGTTAATAAGCATATGCACTTATATTAATTGTAGTGACACTTTTATGCGTTTATTATTGGTATGGGCTTATACTGAACCACTAAACTATGCGCCTATATTTGACATGCCCTTATACATAAGACTATGCGCCTATTTTAGACACTTTGGTCACGAAAGTAAAATACTAGTACTAATCAACATGTGTGGGTGCTACCTCTGTTTATTTTATAACTGATTTCACAAATATGAGATTTATCAAATGTAAACAATGTTAACTATGTTACTCTATTTTGATCACGCTTGATAAGAGATTCAAACCGGGATATCGTCTTCATCACTGTCAGCCATATCAAAATATGCATAATTGCTCCAATCTTGTGCGAAACCATCAGTGTTAGAGCTTTAATCCTTTAGCGGGCAATTCTAAAACTTCCTCATTTATCTTTTTTTCCATTAACAAATAGAAAGCTGTTCTGCCCCTCCCTATTTTCTAAGCTCCTTTCGGCGACTCAGAATTTTACTCTCCGATTTCACCATTCTCATTAAAGTTTTAGTGTCCAAATTAAATTGTTTATAACTTTTATATTGGTTTCTACATTTTTTATGAACTCAATAATCTCCATTTGTTTTCTCTTGCGAGTATGATTGTTTTTTTAAAGGAGTTTTATCCATGATTAATGTACACAAAATAGCCACAAACAAACTGTTAGGTATAACAACTGGAGCAATATACTAGCATTAAGTTTGTGTTTATAGTCATGAAAAACTATTCAAACAACATGATTATCAGAAAATGATTACACTTCATTATATGTCAACAGGTGAGAACGCTTGTCACCTTACTAGTAACCAATTATCACAGTATTGATCACACCGTGAGCAAATTGTAAGCCGCTTATTTGTTTGTATACATGTACCTGTATTGTGCCTATTTCTAACACAAAAAGGTGGTAAGAGTTTAACATGTGCTTATTACCACATATATGTTTACGGTATGTGCTTAATTTTGGTCTACACTTATATTCAAGTATACGATTATTTACCAAATTCTACAGTATTCTGCTAAGAGACCTAGATTACTCTCATACCATGACACAAATAATATGTACACATCAAACACTTACAAAAAATGCATTTCCGAAAACAAAATATCAAATTCAAAGGTCAGGCATACAAATTGACTGAATGAATATCTGATTTGTACAAAATGATGAATGGATAAATGTTATTTTGATGAAAACTGGTAATCACAGGGGAATACTTAAATTACCTGTATAACTAGAGCATTACAAAACTTGAAATGTGCTGTTGACAGTAATGCCTCCACTATTGATCGGAAACCAAGGTTTTAGAGAAAATTAAATCAAAAAGGGGCCATAACTCCTGTAAAAAATGACCGACAACGTCAAATATCAAACTTGACCTGTATTTTATAATGATACAGCTGCACACTAAATGTTAACTAAATACATTCATTCAATGCAGGTGTTAGAGTGTACACGACTTATAGCGTACAGGGTACCCCAAGTCTTTGGCTAAAGTAGCTATATAGATGGACAACAGGGCTCATGGTTAAAAATTGAACACATGACAAATTGATACATGTTCTCCACTTCCACAGCTCAAATCAAACAATTACATTGTTATACCTACTCAATCTTTCAATTTTCACACAATGTTTTGAGACAGCAGGCAACTCAAAACAGTAAAATTTCTTATAAGACATGAAGAATAATACAGGTTTAATACTTGATAATGATTTTTTGCAGATCCAAATGTCATAATCTGAAATTTGTTTATTTTACTTCCATTGTGCAAGTTCTTAAAAGTTAGACAAATTATGCTCAAAGACTTCCTGGATAGAACCAGTACTAAGTATATGCAGATAAAGTGTCTTGCTCAAGGACACCACCCATAGCCATACTTTTGTATTTTTAATATTTTCTTCAAAATATTGAGAAGCATTATCAAAATGTCTATACGACATAAACAAACAATTGTGTATTGATTTTACATAGCAATTTTCTATCTTATTCAAGTCCAAATTTCAAGAAAATTGCGTTGATACTTTTTGAGAAAATACATATAATGTCAGGTACAAAAAATGTACGGTGGCAGGTTAGCTGTTCCATTCAAAATATGTGAATGATGACCAACAGGTCCATGATCTGTTAAACTAGACGAGACTTCTTTGCGAAATCCATGTCATTGGTCATAAGAAAAACATTGACAGCAATTTTTAAAATTGGGTTCAGGATCACGGGGTCATGGGGTCAATCTTTATATGCAGCCATGTGTTGTAAACACGTGTTTAGGACTGGTTCCATCAAGTAAGATTTGTGTCAGCTGTAAGAACTGATTTCACAATCATTGTAAATAGCGGGACGGTAGTCCAGTGGATAGTGTTAGTTTTCAAGCTAGGGTTAGCTCCCCAACTCGATTCATTGTCATCATCAAAACAACACTCAGTCCTTGTTCTAAACACGAAGTGGCTTCGAAAGCAGTTGAAATAAGCTCTGAGCTTTCTACGCAATCAAACTAAGATAAGTTAATATAAACTTATCAACCTAAAATAAATAAGTTTAAAAATCGCCCCCCTGTGATTACGCTGTTATATATGTGACTAATATATAATGCAGATCATGATACAATGGTTAGATGACAAGTTCTTGACTACACTGGCATGTTCCATACATGTAGTTGCAGGTACAGGTGCAAGGTACAGGTGTTTGCTTACAAACAGTTCAGCAAGCAGGTATAACACACAGTCTTGTTACCATGGCAACTCAATATAGAATTAACTTGGTTTTTAAAAATTATCGGTCTTCAAAGGTATTGGATGTCGACAGATAATGAGATTGAGTTTTTCGTGAAAAACATATCATACATCATGCATACCTATTATATATTGATTTTGCATGTAATTGTTTGTAAGTTTATCTATTTCCAAAGTACAATTTCAAATGCAAAATTTGGAAAAGAATAATTTAATAACAAATAAATGCAAACAGGAAAATTTAATTTTAAACTGATCAAACATTCTTCACAACTCAGTTATCGTACTAATTTTTACCACTTACTGAACGTTAGTCAAGAGTATATCATTATGCCATTATTAACTATTTCAAACTCATTTTAACCATAATTTTCAGTTGCCATGACAACATGCACGACCTTGACCTAGTTAGCAAATACCATATTCTTCTCCGCGAAGAACCTCCGGTGCAATATAGTTAGGAGTTCCGCAAAACGTGTTGGTAAAGTCCCCTGCCCACAGATTTTCCTGCACATATAGATGTCAACATTGTAAAGGGGAAGTGATAAAAAAAAACTGTAAAATGGTTACCATTAGTGGTCGTCATGGTTACCATTCTATGAGTGATCTCCATTAGTAAGACATTTGTAATGATACCCATCTTACAGAATAACCTGAATTTAAAATACTTGCAAAGACAAAATAAACATAGATCTGTGAATACAATATATATATATCAAGAAAAACTCTTCAAAACATGTTTTTGTAACCCAAAATGACCAGCAACCAAACATATGTCTGAATATTTATATTTTCTGCATACCACAAATCATATCATTTTATTATATTGTCTTTGCAATTCAATTAAAAACACAAAGTTTAATTGTATAGCATATCCACCGACCAATTACATTACCTGATTACCTCTCAGAATTGTATAAAAAAAAATCTCAACTACAGAAAAATACTTTTATAACAAACAGTGACTTTGGGGAAAAAACTGTTGTTATGTATCTGATCTTAAGAAAATCAAACAATGTCTAACACTCACACCAATAAGAATAACATAAATCAATTCAATAACCTGTCACAGTCAAACCTGTCTTAAGCAACCAGTCATGGGAAGGAGCAAAATTGGCCAAAAAGACAGTTTGTTGCTTAATACAGGTTATTTTTTTCTAAAAGCATGGAAATGGGCAATAGAAAATATGGCTACTTAAGACAAGAGGCTTCTTAATAGAGGAGGTTTGACTGTACAAATAACATGAAGCGGTAGTAGATATGCTTTACAACTGAAAAACCTTACTAAACACCAGACATTTATTCATCTCCTGTCATTTTAGGTCATGACCTAAAAAGATCATGTGTGACCTTTTGACCTACCATAGTCCTCGCCACGCAGTATCTCTGGTGCAATATAATTTGGTGTTCCGCAGAAAGTGCCTGTTGAGTCACCCGGCCACAAACTCTCCTAATGACGGTGAAAAACAGCAGCAGAACAAAGTTAACACAGAAAAACATGCAGCATGTTACATGCCCGAACATTTAGAACATCAAGTATACATATGGTCAACATCATGTACCTACATGCAGTCTCTAACTAACAGGGTATAAATAGACATCATTTCAAGGTCATTCTTAACAAATAATTTGTTTGCCGATATTTTACCTACTCACTCAAAATTGCAGCTACCTAACTTTTTTCTATTGACTTTCAAAGCGTTTTATTTTATTTTCATGATTTCTGTCCATTTTTATTTCAAATGACATTATGAAATCAAAATTTTGCAAAATAAAATTTAGCTTCCTCAGAAAAATCAGAGCACAGCAAACAAACATTTTTTTAAGGATGGCCCAACTGAGTCAACAATTATTACGAAATTCATGGAACTGATTACAAACTTTCCATTTCAGTTAGTTACTGATAAGCAAAGCTTACTCCAGAACAAGTGTCCTAAATTTCATATCAAATTTTGACTTTTTTTTTATCACATGATTTTCTTTCATATTTTGCGGTTAATTTCTTTTGTCATTTCAATTAGTAGCATTATGTTTGTTTAAGATTTTAAACATTGTATTTGAGTTGAACCAGCCACGACAGCTTCTAAAACCACTGTCGGAGCCTCGGGTAAGCGAGTCATGTGATAAAATTATTTCAACACTATTTATATCTAAACATTTATTATCTAAAACAAGAAAATCGATACAAATTAATGGATGCTCCCAGAAATGGATGTTTCACTAGAAAATCTATTTTGTTCAAATAATGGCAGAATTGATATTGAAGGAAATTTAGCGAGTAGGTATAAACTAATCAATAAAGATTACATAACCCCAATGATATTGTACAATACATAACTCCAGGAATGCAAACTAATTCTTTAAACAATAAACCTACATTTATGATGCTTGTACATTACACATGACTTCATTGTGCTTCAAAAGTGACAAAGTTTCACTAATTATCTGTAGTTATCAAGTTATATCCCACAGAATATTAGGAAAAAGGGAACTAATTCTGTACAAAAACAACTAAGAGTGATGACTTTGTGCATTACACACTACCTCATTACCAGTGTACAAAGTTTACAAGATCAAGGAATTATCAGTGGTTATCAAGTTATATCCCAGAAAAACAAAGTTCAGAATATTACGAAAAAAAGAAAGTAATTTACCCCGCTCCCCGCCCACAGCTATGTCCCTATGCCCTTCACACCACCTCAATGTTCTACAAAGTTTCAAGGAATTATCTTCTGTACTTTTCAAGTTGTGCTCCGACCACAGTGGTAGTCTTGCCATACAGCGTTTGCCTCATGTGCAGAAGGTTATGGGTTCGATCCCCAACCAGGTCATATTAAAGACTTGATAAAGTGTTCTGGATGTTTTCTAGCTTGGTGGTCAGTATCTAGAGGATAGTTCCAGGTCTGGTCGGCCTGATGTTAGTAAAATGTGACTGGGTGGGGTATCATGCAGTGTCTGCGGAATGATACTCCAATGTGGCAGTGCTTAGAATATTGTCTAAGTAGACACCGTTGCGATATGACTGAGAAATTGTTGATAGCAACATTAAACACCATACAACAACACCAACTCAAGTTGTCTTCCAGACAAGATGGCAGCTGGAAAGTTGGCCTAAGCAGCAACCATATGCACCCAAGAATTTTTTTCAGGTAGCATAAAAACACACTTAAAACATGGTGTCAGGCGGATATAAATGTACGTGTATTTTCATAGCTATTTGCTGATCATGATGTTAAAATTTTATTATCACTATACGCATATTTCAACACCAAAGTAAAATAGATATTCAAATAATAAAGCGACACTATTGCTATTTCTGATTTATAATTAAGTTTTAATGACAGATTCTGAGAAATTCCTTCAGCTACACAATGAATATATTTATATTATACACTAGAAATATGTCTGTTGATGTGAATGTCCCCCTATTATTGATTGAAAACCATTTTTTTCTGAAAATTAAGTCGAAAAAGGGCCATAACCCCTGTAAAATTTGACCAACGTTGATAAATATTAAACTTGACCTGTATGTGTATCTGTATTTTTACAAACAATTATACAGGTACATACCAAATATCAATTAAATACATAAATTTATTGATTGGAAACCAAATTTTAACCTTGGGCAGACGGACGGACGAACAGGGATAACATTAAATGCACAAACAGTGGGACAAAGAAATTAAAGACTGGTTGATAGCGGACAATTCTATACAAAATAATGCATTATCTTACCTTACACATGCCGTAGTCTGTCAACTTTATGTGACCATCTGAGTCTAGAAGAACATTGTCTAACTTCAAATCTCTGTATACAATACCTGGGTGAAATAAATAAAAACAAGAAATGTCACTGGTAAGTGGCACATGCTCTGCAATTGATCTGTGAAAATAACAATATATTTTATAATAGGTAGGGATTTAAATGTATCCATGAATATAAAGAGTATTGGACTGACATTTCAAATAAGACATGCAATTTCATGTTTTTTACATTAAAATGTGACCTTGATCTTTGTGTAACCGTGACCTTTACATCTGATGTAAAAATCTAGGTATTCCTACAGGTAAATGCAGGTGACACATCATCGTGACATGTTGATCACTGTGTCAAGCTATTTTAAAATCCCTCCATGTAAGACAAATTTACAGACCAGATGTAAAATATCAAACAAACTGAAAGTGTGACGTTGACCTTTGAAATAAGGTTCTGGGTCTTACACGCGACACGTCATCATGTTATGTTGATCATTTGTAGCAAGTATTTATAAAATCAATTGATGTATGACAAAGTTACAGACCAGACATGAAATCTCACACAGTGTTGTCCTTTGAGGTACGGGTGTGGGTCTTATGCAGGACACATCATTGTGTCATGCTGATGAATTGAGCCAAGTGCTTTTGAATTTTATCTATAGGTGACAAAGTTACAGACCGGATATGGAAATGTTGTCAAACAAAGTTAAAGTGTCAAAGTTACAAACCAGACACGGAATATTGGATGGAACGACAAACGGACACTGTGAATACTATATGCCACCCCAAAAATGGGGTGGGGGGGGGGGGGGGGGGGGGGATGGGGAGGGGGACTGTAAAACGTTCCATGTTCTGGGTATCCACAGCTGTAACATTTTATGGCAATCAAATATACACATGCATCTGATTCCCAACACCAGTTATTGGAAACAACGTATAACTTTAGTACTGACACATATGTAAAGTTAACTGTGCCAGCCAGACAGAAAGAGGGACTTGTTTGAATACCTTGATCAAAGACACAAAAGAACGACAACATGATAAACAATAACTCAATAACCTCCATTGGCAGGTCATAAAGGACTACCCTTCGATCATGGAACTTAGTTTATACTAATTTATTTTAGCTCAGTTGGGATGAAACTCAGAGTTTATATGAACCGCTCTCGAGTCTGCTTCCTGGGTAGAACCAGTACCGAGTGTGTTTTATGAGAGGCATTGGGTCAAGCTGGGATCCAACCCACAACCTCAGGCATGAGCAGCCAACAATCTATCCATTACACTAAGGCCCCAGCTTAATTTCAATGGACCTAATCTTAAATGGCATATTGGCAGTGATAGTGTCATCTGGTCCATTAACCTAATTAATTAACCTAACTGCTTATATTGAAGAATGTAATCTCGACTAACCTCTTTCATGCAAAAAATTCAAAGCAAGACATATTTCAGCAGAATAGAAGCGGGCATGTTCTTCAGGTAGCCTGCGTTGTCTCTGCATATGAAACATCAAATCACCACCATTAACAAACTCTATCACGAAGAATAACCTGCAAAATAGATTGAAAATTACATATAAAGTGAAACCTGTCTCAGGCAGCCAGTCAAAGGATGGACTATAAGTGGACTTTTAAGACAGGTTGTTGCTTAATACAGTTAATTTTTATTTTGCTTTAAAAGCATAGTAATGGATTATACGCAATTGTGTTGCTTGACATAGGTGACTGCTTACACACAAACATGAATATCATTGTTTTTTTAAAATAAACATCATACTTTATTATGATAACAAAATATTTATATGTAAATTTAACAATATAATATGAAGAGATCTTACATTAGAGCCTGTTTATTATTGAATTTATCTAACAAGTTTGCAAAAATATATATCAAGCAAAGCTCTGCTGAACATTATATCATTTTAATAGATTATATTCTTTTTTCTATTTTATCACATGACTCTGGAAATGTGCATATGTACATTTATTTTTCAGATCATGTCTACAAGAAACGAAATAAAAAAATCATATTTGTTTCAATCAGTCATCGCATAAAGTAACATCTCAAAATAACAACATTTTATCATTACAAATTGACGCCATTTATATATTCCAGCAAGTCGTAATGTAGTTCAGCATTTTACATATGCATGCTGAGTAATATAGAAAATGCTGTGTGTTAATATTATGCACCTGCTACTTGATAACATTCAGACTCCTTCTATGATAAACCAAATTCAACAATATATATATAAAAAAAAAAAAACTCGTTTGTAGCCTGGTTCCCTAATATTATAGCAAACTGTGTGCTAATTTGAGGTTGAGCCAGTGTCAAGGAAAATAAGTTGACCGAACTGGACGCAGCCCTGCCTTGAAGAGAAAAGTATGTTTCATATGACAAACCTGCTTGGTGTCTGGAAACACGAATGTAGACCAACGAGGAATGGGTAGTTGGTGGCCGTCTCAAACACATGCTTCTCTGTCTGTACCCAGTCTATATCCTGGTAGTTAGAAATAATATATTAACAACTATCTGTACCCAGTCTATATCCTGGTGACAAGGAACAATATATTAACAACTGTATGTACCCAGTCTATATCCTGGTGACAAGAAATAATATATTTACAACTATCGTCCTCTGTCTTGTAATGTTTACTGTGATTGCATTATAACAGTTTATAATTCACACTTATATATTTTATACCAACTATCAATGTGTATTGCTATCAAAAATCATATTAAAAGAATGGAAATTTTTAATAGTTTTATTTATTTTATCTTAATTGTGAAGTAAACTCAGAGCTTATAGTTATGGATCACTCCCTTGTCTCCCTCCCGGATAGAACTAAAACTGAGTGTTGTTTTTAGGAAGTCATTGGGTCGAGCCTGGGATCTAACCTGTTACCTGTTGTATGTTATTGTTTTTATGTCGACACAAATGCCCCTGTTATTGATCTGAAACCAATTTTTACTAAATATTATGTTGAAAAAGGCTGTAAATTTGACAAATGTTAACAAAATTTAATATCAAACTTGACCTGTATTTAGTAATTATACAGGTACACATGAAATATTAATTAAATACATAGATCCATTCATAGGTAATTGATTGGAAACCAATTTTATACTGGACAGACTTACAAACTGACAGGGTTAACACTTAATACCATCACCATTCTTCAAACAGTAAGGACATAAAGACCATCAATTCATCACAAGAATTTCTGCAGTTATAAACGTAACTGCTGTGACGTACCTCATCATCGTTGACAAGCTCTTTTTTTATCACTTTCATGGCATAGAGACGCTTTGAACGCTTCTGTTCAACCAGGATCACCTTTGCATAACTCCCTCGTCCAATCACACGCAAGATACTGAAATCATCTAGACTGACACCCTTACTTTCACCTGCAGATGACGCCTGTAATTACCAAGGGATGGAAAAAATTGTAACAGTCAGGTAGCTTTTCATTTTCAACTAAACTACCATGGGAGCAGAGTATATCTTAAATTGAGTCTCATTTATAAACATACACTAAAACATAATTAAAATCAAACATAGCACACTTAACAAAATCATTCTATATAGAATTACAAAAGACTCACAAGAAAGCGCATTAAAATATCATACAAATATATCTATATACAGGATTACACATGGTTAGATTATTTAAATGTTGATAATCATTATCTAAAGATGCCTTTATCCTAAGTAAAAACAATCAGACGTTTAGCCCTCCTGGAATTAAAAGATTCAAAATCAAAAGTTAACAACATGGAATTAAATTTTTCTTACTTTCATTTTCTACTATTGAAAATAAATGTAACTCCGTAACTTAAATGTGAAGCCTTTTCACATCAAAGTTTATTTTGGCTTCCTCTTCTTTTAAAAGTAGCGAAAGTAAAAGTATCTTTACTACAGTTAAAACAGAATCCCGGGATATACTAACAACTCCTTAATAGTAAACATATTCTTCTATATAATATTTTTAATATGGGTAAATAGTGGTAACATTTTAAGAATGCATGAAACATTCCAACTGATATCTTAGTCCCATGTTTTCTGAATAACTGAAATTTAACTATAATTGACAAATAAACAAGCATGGTTGATGGCATTAAAACAACTATTGAGCCACAACAGAAACCCTTAATCCAAGAACCGAGTCTTTGGTTGGTTGTTCCAGGTATCTGTAAAATATTTTACTATGGTGAGGTGCACAAATTGATGCAGAACAAAAGCTCATACCAGAATTAAAACAAGACGTTAAGAGAACACAAAACAAGAATAACAAGCATGGAACAGATGAACATCTCACATTAAATCTCCCACATTTAATCTGCCATCTCACATTAAATCTCCCACATTTAATCTGATATCTGTGACAACATTGCATGCAAGTTTATCAAGATTAAGTTATCTACCTGTGATAATAATATAAAATCTCTATATGAGATAATAAAATTACATGTGAGTGATGTGACTATCTCACATTCAGTAATCTTCACATGTGATAAAATCATAACATGTTAGTATTATCAATATCTCTCATTCAGTTATCTCTACCAGTGATAATAACATCACATGTGAATATATCACTAGCTCACATTCAGTTATCTCTACCAGTGATAATAACATCACATGTGAATACATCACTATCTCTCATTCAGTTATCTCTACCAGTGATAATAACATCACATGTGAATATATCACTAGCTCACATTCAGTTATCTTTACCAGTGATAATAACATCACATGTGAATATATCACTATCTCACATTCAGTTATCTCTACCAGTGATAATAACATCACATGTGAATATATCACTATCTCACATTCGGTTATCTCTATCAGTGATTAATTACATCACATGTGAATATATCACTAGCTCACATTCGGTTATCTCTACTAGTGATAATAACATCACATGTGAATATATCACTATCTCACATTCAGTTATCTCTACCAGTGATAATAACATCACATGTGAATATATCACTATCTCACATTCAGTTATCTATATCTGTGATAATAACATCACATGTGAATATATCACTATCTCACATTCAGTTATCTCTACCAGTGATAATAACATCACATGTGAATATATCACTATCTCACATTCAGTTATCTATATCTGTGATAATTACATCACATGTGAATATATCACTATCTCGCATTCAGTTATCTATATCTGTGATAATAACATCACATGTGAATATATCACTATCTCACATTCAGTTATCTCTACCAGTGATAATAACATCACATGTGAATATATCACTAGCTCACATTCAGTTATCTATACCTGTGATAATAACATCACATGTAAATATATCACTATCTCACATTCAGTTATCTCTACCAGTGATAATAACATCACATGTGAATATATCACTATCTCACATTCAGTTATTTATATTCTGTGATAATGTGTGTTGGTAATAATTAACAAGTGACTTTTTAGTTTTAAGTGAGTGAGTATAATCAGTTAATAAAAGGAAAGTCTTGTTATTATTACTCTTTACATTGTAGTCACGCGTTAAACACAGAAAAATTGAACCAGTTAACAGTTAATACGATTCCATTTATCAATAAGTTGGAGGAGGTACTTTGGAGCACATGGATATTGGCTTCTTAATTCTATACCTTTATAAGAGTTTTTCTGAATGTGATTAAACACATTGCAGGTTTTAACCCATGTTATGTTATATATGGCATATCCAGTTTTACTAGCGGAAGACGACCTCAGAATGAATCTAAGCAGACCCGCCATCTGTCCACAAGTAAATGGCAAACTTTCCCACGTTAAGTTTTTGGACAGAGTTGGGCTTGAACCCGTAACCTCAGTAAAAGGACAGATGAGTGGTCACCAGAGAACAGACCACTCAGTGCCTTAGACCACTCAGCCATGGCAGACCATTAACCCTTTACTTCATATAGAAGCCTTTGGACACCTTTGATATAGACGCCTTTGGACACCTCTAATATAGATGCCTTTGGACACCTCTAATATAGAAGGCTTTTGAATTATTGGGTGAATATATGTTTATATTAACTGACAAAGTGGAAAACAGTGCAGGAATAGTTCAGATTGCTAGTTACGAGCAATCTGAACTCTTCTTGCACTGTTTTCAAAGGCCTTCTGTGCTTAGTGCGTGTATCTATGGAGTAAAGGGTTAAAGAAAGAATAAAAGTAGTGTAATTATATATCTATTATGTCACTATATTCATCACTCAGCTGTATTTGTAAAAAATTTAGTAGCTAAATATTTTACGTAAGAAAGCCGAGATACATGGAAACATTAGTGGCAAATTGGTAGTGATATTACACTAGGTTAATATAAATGATATGTCATGGGCTTATTACACTCCCGTACTGCTAAGTCAAGTGATAAACACAGCAGTCTTCAGGACAACCATGCATTTTGGATTATGATGTTTATATAATAATAATTGTCACTCATACGTGATGAGATTACTTTTAAATTAGTCTATGTCAATTTATTTTAATTTGATGTCAAAGTAAACTCACGAGTATATGTGAATCCTTCTCAAGCTTTGTGTTCTGGTAGAACCAGTATGCAGTCATATTTTTTAGAGGCCATCAGGTCGAACTGGAGATCAAACCCACGACCAGTCATATATTTTGAGAGGCCATCAGGTATAGCTGGAGATCAAACTCATGACCTGGATATCAAACCCACAAGCTGGAGATCAAACCCACGACCAGTCATATTTTTGAGAGGCCATCACGTCTAGCTGGAGATCAAACCCATGACCTGGAGATCAAACCCATGACCTGGAGATCAAACCCACGACATGGAGATCAAACCCATGACCAGTCATATTTTTGAGAGGCAATAAGGTCTAGCTGGTGATTAAACCCACGACCTGGAGATCAAACCCACGACTAGTCAAATTTTTTAAGGCCATCATGTCTAGCTGGAGATCAAACCCATGACCTGGAGATCAAACCCACATCCTGGAGATTAAACCCATGACCTGGAAATCAAACCCACAACCAGTCTTATTTTTTAGAGGCCATCAGGTTGAGCAAGAGATCAAACCCACGACCAGTCTTATTTTTAAGAGGCCATTGGGTTGAGATCTGAGATCAAACCCACGACCAGTCTTATTTTTGCGAGTCCATCAGGTGTAGCTGGAGATCAAACCCACGACCAGTCTTATTTTTGCGAGTCTATCAGGTGTAGCTGGAGATCAAACCCACGACAAGTCTTATTTTAGCGAGGCCATCAGGTCTAGCTGGAGACCAAACCCACGACCAATCTTATTTTTGCAAGGCCATTGGGTCTAGCCGGAGATCGAGCCTACGTCCTCTGCCACCAGCCAACACTCAACCCACTACACTACCAATCCACTCAAACTTACATTAAACTAAAGAATCATACAATAAACATTGTGCATGTTAATAGGTAGCAACAATTCAGGTGTTAACAAATATGTACAGGTTAAAACAATATCATTCTTGGTACAACGAGGTGGCAAACAAAAATTATTCACAACCACACAGTTCATATGAAAATAACGTTGGTTATCGTTGGTTATAAACTAAAAACGCACAAAAAATCATGGCAAAACAATATCGTCACAAATTTCCATTCTGAGAACATATTCCTTAAGTGAAAAAAAAACAACTCTATAGGAATCAAATCTACCAACAAGTATACATAATACATTTATTGTATTGTTCCATTTAAATGTACCGCCAGCCGCTGGAGAACCTTATTCGAGGAAATACAATATATTTCTGTCTAACACTTAGCTATTGAGACTTGCTTACAAAGCTTCAAAGTTAGTCACCATCAATGACATTTAATGCATATATTCAAGGAATAATTTTCTCATTTTACTTTCATTTTTAGCTGGAGACCAAACCCACAACCAATCTTATTTTTGCAAGGCCATTGGGTCTAGCTGGAGATTTATGAATATGAACTTAGACTGTATTTATAAGACATCGATTGTGATTTTTTTTTTTTGGGGGGGTTTAATGTCATTTTAAACACATTTCAGGTTATATATGGCATATCAGGTTTTACTTGTGGAGGAAGACCTCAGACTGAGTAGAACCACTGTCCTTCCACAAGTAATTGGAAACTTTCTCACATAATGTTTTTGGAGCAAGCAGGACTCGAACCTACAACCTTAGCGGTGAAAAGTAAGTGATCTTGAGACGACGCCTTAAGACCCCATGGCCACGGAGGAACCTCACTGATTGTGAAACAAGTTCTGAAAACAGATCACCCTCGACGTTATCTTGAAAGTATCAGTACTAAACCAGATAAATGCAGATGAAATGTCTTGCTAAACAACATCACAAATGGCTGTGACGGGGAAACAAACTATGATCCTCTGATCCTGGCGCCTACCGTGAGCTTGACTTGAAGTGAATTAAGGCTAAACTGAATGTTAAGTCATGCAGTCCAATCCTATTTCCATTCCTTGGTTAAAGAGGCATCATCAATATTGCCGATATTCCTTGGTTAAAGAGGCATCATCAATATTGCCGATATTCCTTGGTTAAAGAGGCATCATCAATATTGTCGATATTCCTTGGTTAAAGAGGCATCATCAATATTGCTGATATTCCTTGGTTAAAGAGGCACCATCAATATTGTTGATATTCCTTGGTTAAAGAGGCACCATCAATATTGTCGATATTTTTTGGGTCTTAGCAGTAAAACTGCACATTTATATCAAACATTATGGATATTCTGTTCAGTAATTTATATTGTTAACATTAAAACAAAACAAAAATTCATGAGCGGAAACTACTGTACTAAATACTCTTTTAAGCTTTAAGAATGAGCTAATTTCTGCATTCTTTAGGATGCAGACTAGATACTCTACCATGGCATCCTACTACCCTGAGTGCCAGTATTTTAATATGCTACTGTACTAGTTGTCTGAAGAAGAAGCGAATGTCAGCATTTTCTTTTCATTTCTAATCTTTCAATATGTAAACATTGAAATGGGACAGATAAAATATGGTTTTATTTCTATCTCCAAATAGCAGCCACAAAAATTATTCATTGTAAAAGAATAAGCTCCACTCTAAGTGGAATGTTTTTAATTATTTGAATAATTTCAGAAATACAATTGCAATTGTTTAAAGGAAGTATATTAGGATTTAACAAAGTTCATTTTAAAAATAATTCTATTTTTAGACATTTCCTGATATTCTGTCTTTAAAAGTTAATCAAAGCTGAAGATCTAAAAATTCTGTCATATGTAAGATACAATTTGTGTATTAATAGGAAAAAAAAAAATTCTGATTAGAAAAAGAAAAGAAGTTTTTACAAGACAATGAGAACATTCAACTAATTTCTTTATGTACCGGTAAAGAGTAAACAAATGAAAGAGTGAGACTCAGAAAATCTAATATATAGTAGAACTCATTTCAGAATATTTTGAAGTTGATATCCAATGAAAAGTTAACGCATGTTGATACATGTACATGATTTTTCTACAGAAGCATACTATAGTTGGTGTTCATTAAACATAATATTTATACATCAAATGACAGCCTATGTCTTATTATTGGCATTGCATACTAATTAATTAATAACTTATGTTTTTACTGCTTGTCAGCACATAAATAGGTCATTTAGCACTGCATACTGAGCAGTTCATTGCATTGATTTGTTAATAGCTAAAAAATGTTGATTTTTTAGAAAGGTCTGTAACATCACACTTTTAGTTGCTAATTGGCATAATCCAGTTCCTATTTTTTTCACATGTAAAAAAAAATTGTTCACTGTTTTTAGTTTTTTGTTATTTTGACAATGATATTGAATGGGGACCAAAAAAAGTGAAACTACAAATTTCTCTGACAAAACCAAAGTTGTACACCCTAAAATGATTGCTTTGAAGAACAACGACCAAATATTTTACAATGATAAAACTATTTTTCCTCTTGTACAGAATTTTGGGGGAAATCTGTAAACCAACAAATAATTAGAAATGTGTCTGTTGAAACAAATGCCCTCACTTCTCATAATAAACCAATTTTTTAAGTAAAGGGACTATAACTCCTATAAAATTTGACTGACTTGGACAAATATCAAACTTAGCCTCAATTTTACAATTCCATGTATGCAGCTACACAACAAGTAATAATCAAATTAACTAGACCTATCACTGTAGTGACGAATACCCCCGAACGCCACCATGACTGAAAATGGTTAACCATTGTATGAAGTTTTATTAAATTATATCCAATAGTTTTAAAGTTATGCTCCAGACAAAAAAAATTCTTAATAAAAGAGAATGTTATGGATTGAGTTGTTTGTATTGTTAATTTTTTTATGGTTTTGTTAAAATTAAAAACGGTCTTTTTAATTATTGTGCAGTGTACAAGCTTTCATGGCAATCAATAAATGTTATACTTTTTCGAGTTATGTTCAGGGACAACAATTTTATGGATAAGAAACAAACAAGAGCACTAGGAATACAATATCGAACCTGCTTTGCTCGAACTCCATGTATTCACCAACTTGGTTCTTTCATGAACTTTATTAAACTGTTATCACTGATGGCTTTAAAAGTACTTTAAAAGTAATGCTCCGGACAAGGGAAATATATCAAAAGGCAATTACTCTGTAATTAGCAAGAATAGAGTTATGTTTCCTGTACACTGCACTTCCTCTCATTATATTCTACCATTGTATGAAGCTTGATGAAATTCCATCAGGTACTTTTCAAGTTATGCTCCGGACAAGAAAAAATATCAAAGGGAAATATATCAAAGGGCAATAACTCTATAATTAGTAAGAATAGAGTTATGTTTCCTGTACACTGCACTTCCTCTCATTATATTCTACCATTGTATGAAGCTTAATGAAATTCCATCCGGTACTTTTCAAGTTATGCTCCGGACAAGAAAAAATATCAAAGGGCAATAACTCTGTAATTAGCAAGAATAGAGTTATGTTTCTTGTACACTGCACTTCCTCTCATTATATTCTACCATTGTATGAAGCTTGATGAAATTCCATCAGGTACTTTTCAAGTTATGCTCCAGACAAGAAAAAATATCAAAGGGCAATAACTCTGTAATTAGCAAGAATAGAGTTATGTTTCTTGTACACTGCACTTCCTCTCATTATATTCTACCATTGTATGAAGTTTGATGAAATTCCATCCAGTACTTTAAAAGTAATGCTCCAGACAAGGGAAATATATCAAAGGGCAATAACTCTGTAATTAGCAAGAATAGAGTTATGTTTCTTGTACACTGCACTTCCTGTCATTATATTCTACCATTGTATGAAGTTTGATGAAATTCCATCCAGTACTTTAAAAGTAATGCTCCGGACAAGGGAAATATATCAAAGGGCAATAACTCTGTAATTAGCAAGAATAGAGTTATGTTTCCTGTACACTGCACTTCCTCTCATTATATTCTACCATTGTATGAAGCTTGATGAAATTCCATCCGGTACTTTTCAAGTTATGCTCCGGACAAGAAAAAATATCAAAGGGAAATATATCAAAGGGCAATAACTCTGTAATTAGCAAGAAAAGAGTTATGTTTCTTGTACACTGCACTTCCTTTCATTATATTCTACCATTGTATGAAGCTTGATGAAATTCCATCCGGTACTTTTCAAGTTATGCTCCGGACAAGAAAAAATATCAAAGGGCAATTACTCTGTAATTAGCAAGAATAGAGTTATGTTTCTTGTACACTGCACTTCCTCTCATTATATTCTACCATTGTATGACGTTTGATGAAATTCCATCCAGTACTTTTCAAGTGATGCTCCGGACAAGGAAAATTGCAACGGACAGACCGACCGACAGACCGACAGAGCGACCTCAGGGTGACTCCAGTATACCCCCTCAAAACTTCGTTTGTTGGGGGTATAATAATTAAACTATTCAGAAGGTATGATATAAACCCATTTTTTTTACTGTGGCGGACTACCGGACTGACTTGGGTAACACTAACACTCCGTCATCATTCTCCAAATGGCGGGGGCATAAAAATGTCTGGCCTACATATGTAGGTCATAACTGGAGTACATTATTTCTTTTACAAAAATTTTATTTATTATACAAATGTCTATGGATTACAATGTTGAACAAGCTTGAAAAAAACAATCACTCTCAATGGCACGTCTGTGATAGCAAACTAAACATCATACAACATATGATGGAAGAAGATAAGAAATGGGTGTATAGACCCAATTAGAGATAGAAAAGTCAATGTTATAAATGATAAGGAGTATGTTCTCAGATGCATATAACAATCAAACACAAGCTATACCTCGTTGTTGTCCAGGGAAGATTCCACGGGTTCCTCCGGTTCTAGCTATAAACAGTGACCATAGTAATCTTGTTATACTGTATAAAGTCTACGTATATGTACAAACACCAAATAACTACTCCATCCTTCCCGGCCCCAATATGGTCATTATGTATTACATGCAACAAATATCAACTTCACCCTACCATATACTATACAGTCTGCATGTACCGCAGTACATACTGTACACTTTGAATGTACATGTATACAACACAAAAAAAAACAATATGGTCATCATGTATCCCAACTTCAACATAATCCAACCCATCTTACCTCTATATACCCAACCAAAAATGATCATAAGACAAAAAATTTTTACATTTCTCCATCTTGATTTGGATTTAACACCACTTTAATACATTACAAATCATATAATCATGGCAACCACTTTTTTTAGTGGAGTAATGAATGTGAGCAGAACCACCATCCTTACGCATGAAACTAGCAAACCTTCTCACCTAATCTTACTTTCTACTATCTCAACTAAAATCAGTGTGAAATTACAATATATCAAAATGGCTACCCACATATGATTAAATGCATGTTGAGGTTTAAATTACCATATTTACCCTATGTATTGGGACAGCAACAAATAATTTTGCTACAAAGTTACAGTTCTTTCTTAGTTTCTGTCTTTTGCACAGATGCTATAGCTGCATAAATCAGACTTTTAAATCAAGAAGTCTAGCTATCAATGTAGGGCCATAGAAATGCAAATTATATCAAACAGAAATACCATACAATTTCATGACATGTGTCTTAAAGTCAATACTTCATTTAATACATATAAAAAATGAATGGCAGAGATACATGTATGCACAACTTGCCACTAGTTAATATTTGGCTTTGGCCAAACAGTCACCAAGAAACTTTGACAAATGCAATAACTTATAACAGTTAATACTAAAATATATGACAGGACAAGAGTCAACGTCATATGAAATAG
This sequence comes from Panopea generosa, assembly GCA_029582155.1. Lineage (NCBI taxonomy): Eukaryota > Metazoa > Mollusca > Bivalvia > Adapedonta > Hiatellidae > Panopea > Panopea generosa. Next base: position 47,038,512 of record CM055910.1, on the reverse strand, counting down.
TGGTGCATAACTTGGGTCATGAATATTAAGTAGTGGTGCATAACTTGGGTCATGAATATGAAGTAGTGGTGCATAACTTGGGTCATGAATATGAAGTAGTGGTGAATGACTTTGTATTATACAAACATGGATCAAGTTTGATAACTCGGGACCAAACAGTTTAAAAAAAAAATATTTACACAAAATCTTGTATTTTGCTGGCTGTGTTAAATATTCTTTAACATAATAAAAGGTTTTGGGTATTAATACCTATCACAAATCTGACAAAATTTGGTGACTCTGAGTCGACAGTTCATAAGAAACAAACAAAAAAGTCACAAAACTCAATGTTGAAATAATAATGCCAAAGCAGAAAAGTGAAATATTCTCCTTTTCTCTTTAAAAGGAGAGACAAAAATGTATATTTCAAATCCGAGTGAGCAATGAAGTCAAAATGCTATATTATACTCAACTTACCTCGCCTATGTCTATATGTGCGGTGGTTGTAGAATCACCATTGGATTCATTTACTTGATTGGTGGGTTGTGAACTTTTGTTTGTATACGGAGGGGGTGCTTCACCCTGGGGCTCTCTTTGCATTTGCTGAAATGAACAAGAAAATATATGTTTTCATCAGGAGGCACATTTGTTATTTTATGTTTTGCAAAAAGAACTATGATTTTAATATTTATGCATGTTTTTACAATGTTTCTGTTTAAAATGCAACTATTATTTTACACCTAGTGAATCATGTGGTCGGGTGGTCGAGCATCAGACCAAGGAGCAGACGGCCAGGGGTTCTATCCCTGACAACTACGGTATTGTGATGTACTTGAAAAATCGCTTTATCTTTACATATTTAGTAGCAGGTCCAGGTTTACGCAAGAAAGTTTCTAGCGTAATTTGTCCACGTTGTAAGAACTTGTTTCACAATTGATATAAAATAAACAATTAAAAACTAAGTGTATACCTAGACTAAGTGTATACTGAGACTAAGTGTATACCTAGTGTATAAAGTGTATACCTAGGCTAAGTGTATACCTAGTGTATAAAGTGTATACCTAGTGTATAAAGTGTATACCTAGACTAAGTGTATACCTAGTGTATAAAGTGTAAACTAAGTGTATAAAGTGTATACCTAGACTAAGTGTATACTGAGACTAAGTGAATACCCAGTGTATAAAGTGTATACCTAGACTAAGTGTATACCAAGTGTATAAAGTGTATACCTAGTGTATAAAGTGTATACCTAGACTAAGTGTATACCTAGAGTATAAAGTGTGTACCTAGACTAAGTGTATACCTAGATTAAGTGTATACCTAGACTTAGTGTATACCAAGACTAAGTGTATACCTAGACAAAGTGTATACCTAGTGTATAAAGTGTTTACCCAGATTAAGTGTATACCTAGTGTATAAAGTGTATACCTAGTGTATACTTAGACAAAGTGTATACTTAGTGTATAAAGTGTATACCTAGACTAAGTGTATACCTAGTGTATAAAGTGTATAAAGTGTATACCTAGACTAAGTGTATACCTAAACAAAGTGTATACCTAGTGTACAAAGTGTATACCCAGATTAAGTGTATACCTAGTGTACAAAATGTATACCTAGTGAATACCTAGACAAAGTGTATACCTAGACAAAGTGTATACCTAGTGTATAAAGTGTATACCTAGTGTATAAAGTGTATACCTAGACTAAGTGTATACCTAGAGTATAAAGTGTGTACCTAGACTAAGTGTATACCTAGATTAAGTGTATACCTAGACTTAGTGTATACCAAGACTAAGTGTATACCTAGACAAAGTGTATACCTAGTGTATAAAGTGTATACCCAGATTAAGTGTATACCTAGTGTATACCTAGACAAAGTGTATACTTAGTATATAAAGTGCATACCTAGACTAAGTGTATACCTAGACTAAGTGTATACCTAGTGTATAAAGTGTATACCTAGTGTATAAAGTGTATACCTAAACTAAGTGTATACCTAAACAAAGTGTATACCTAGTGTACAAAGTGTATATCCAGATTAAGTGTATACCTAGTGTACAAAATGTATACCTAGTGAATACCTAGACAAAGTGTATACCTAGACAAAGTGTATACCTAGTGTATAAAGTGTATACCTAGACTAAGTGTATACCCAGATTAAGTGTATACCTAGTGTATACCTAGACTAAGTGTATACCTAGACTAAGTGTATACCCAGACTAAGTGCATACTAAAACTAAGTGTATACCTAGACTAAGTGTATACTCAGACTAAGTTTATACTCAGACTAAGTGTATACCTAGACTAAGTGTATACCTAAACTAAGTGTATACCCAAACTAAGTGTATACTAAGACTAAGTTTATACTCAGACTAAGTGTATACCTAGTGTATAAAGTGTATACCCAGATTAAGTGTATACCTAGTGTATAAAGTGTATACTTAGTGTATACCTAGACTAAGTGTATACCCAGACTAAGTGTATACTAAAACTAAGTGTACACCTAGACTAAGTGTATACCTAGACTAAGTGTATACTCAGACTAAGTTTATACTCAGACTTAGTGTATACCTAGACTTAGTGTATACCTAGACTAAGTGTATACCCAGACTAAGTGTATACTAAGACTAAGTGTATACCTAGACTAAGTGTATACCTAGACTAAGTGTATACTCAGACTTAGTTTTTACTCAGACTAAGTGTATACCTAGACTTAGTGTAAACTTAGACTAAGTGTATACCCAGACTAAGTGTATACTAAGACTAAGTGTATACCTAGACTAAGTGTATACCCAGACTAAATGTATATTAAGACTAATTGTATACCTAGACTCAGTGTATACCTAGACTAAGTGTATACTCAGACTAAGTTTATACTCAGACTAAGTGTATACCTAGACTTAGTGTATACCTAAACTAAGTGTATACCTAGTGTATAAAGTGTATACCTAGTGTATACCTTGACTAAGTGTTTACATGTACCTACACTAAGTGTATATCCAGACTAAGTGTATACTAAGACTAAGTGTATACCTAGACTAAGTGTATACTCAGACCTAAGTTTATACTCAGACAAAGTGTATACCTAGACTTAGTGTATACACAGACTAAGTTTATACTCAGACTAAGTGTATACCTAGACTTAGTGTATACCTAGACTAAGTGTATAGTTACCTAGACTAAGTGTATAAAGTGTATTATGTGTATACCTAGTGTATAAAGTGTATACCTAGTGTATAAAGTGTATACCTATTGTATAAAGTGTATACCTAGACTAAGTGTATACCTAAATAAAGTGTATACCTAGTGTACAAAGTGTATACCCAGATTAAGTGTATACCTAGTGTACAAAATGTATACCTAGTGAATACCTAGACAAAGTGTATACCTAGTGTATAAAGTGTATACCTGCACTAAGTGTATACCTAGACAAAGTGTATACATAGTGTATAAAGTGTATACCTAGACTAAGTGTATACCTAGACTAAGTGTATACCCAGACTAAGTGTATTCCTAGACTAAGTGTATACTCAGACCTAAGTTTATACTCAGACTAAGTTTTTACTCAGACTAAGTGTATACCTAGACTAAGTGTATACCCCGACTAAGTGTATACTAAGACTAAGTGTATACCTAGACTTAGTGTATACCCAGACTAAGTGTATACTAAGACTAAGTGTATACCTAGACTAAGTGTATACTCAGCCTAAGTTTATACTCAGACTAAGTGTATACTCAGACTTAGTTTATACTCAGACTAAGTGTATACTTAGTGTATAAAGTGTATTCCCAGATTAAGTGTATACCTAGTGTATAAAGTGTATACCTAGTGTATACCTACACTAAGTGTATACCTAGACTAAGTGTATACCCAGACTAAGTGTATACTAAAACTAAGTGTATACTCAGACTAAGTCTATACCTAGACTAAGTGTATACTCAGACTAAGTTTATACTCAGACTTAGTGTATACCTAGACTTAGTGTATACCTAGACTAAGTGTATACCCAGACTAAATGTATACCTAGACTAAGTGTATACCTAGACTAAGTGTATACTCAGACTAAGTTTATACTAATACTAAGTGTATACTCAGACTAAGTCTATACCTAGACTAAGTGTATACTCAGACTAAGTTTATACTCAGACTTAGTGTATACCTAGACTTAGTGTATATCTAGACTAAGTGTATACCCAGACTAAGTGTATACCTAGACGTAGTGTATACCTAGACTAAGTGTATACTCAGACTAAGTTTATACTCAGACTAAGTGCAGGGGACAAAAATTCCACTCGTCCGCTCGTAAGTACGAGTGAAATATTGAAAGGACGAGTAAATTTTCCCAAACTGCTCGTCCTACTGGACGAGTGCTAAATCTAATGTCAAAACGAGTATTTTATGAACGTCAGGAAGCGTTTACATCGATTTAAATACATTTTCTCAAAACATCGCGAATCTGAAAGTAGAACTCGAAATAACCGGAAGTCAATACAGATTCATATAACAGGTGCGCGTTGCTATGTGATAGACGGCATCACTGTGATTATCGATTATTACTCGCGAATTTTAATGGTAAAATAAGTTTGTAACCCAGTCAAAAGCGTTGCGTATGCAGCTTCCGCCGCGAAGTTTCGATTTCGTTGCAAAATGTCAGACATCCGCAATTTTTTTCAAGGGGGCGGTGACAATGAAAAGATCGAAAACAAAAGAGAATCGAACAAGAGAAAAATAAAGCAGACACTTTATGATAGAACAAAAAGATCGAGAACCGTTCAAGATGCGTGGCTTGAGGAATATTCCTGGGCTAGAATGGAAAATGGTGATCTGTTTTGCAGCTCGTGCAGAGCTTATCCCGAACTATCGGACCCAGAATCTTCGCTTGTGAAAGGCATTACGGATAAATATAGAAAAGAGACCCTAAAATACCATGACAAAAGCATCAAACATGTGAAATGCATTGGCAAGCAAAGGGCTGAATTAAATCCAAACGAAACTGAAATGGCCAAGAGCATGAAAAATCTCGATGAAAAAAACAGCATCATGTATGAAAAGTTGTTTAATACAGCATATTACATCGCTAAGGAAAACGAACCATTCAGTAAGTTTCCAGAATTAATTGAGTTGCAAACAAAGAATGGTGTCAGTTTTGGGAGTAACTATCTGAATGAGATTGCTTGCAAACAGTTTTGCATGACAGCTTCAGAGGTAGTTAAAGAAGAAACAGTTCAGGAAATACAACATGCCAGATTTATTAGTATTTTGTTCGATGGGTCCACTGACAGAGGTATCACTGAGCAAGAATTGGTTTACATAAGATATGTGGATAAAAAGGGTGAATTGCAAACCCAGGTTGCAGACATAGTCAATCTAGAACATGGACATGCTGTTGGCGTAAAAGATGGTGTTTTGAGAGGGTTGCAGGCTGTAGGGATATCCACAGAAGTTTTGAAGCAGAAACTAGTAGGGATTAATACTGATGGAGCAGCAGTTAATTTGGGAAAGAAAGGTGGTGCAGTGCGGTTATTGAAAGACACGGTCAATGAGCAAATGGGTGAAGGTGAGCACTGTGATGATTATGTCGCAGTTGTCCATTGCATTGCGCATAAACTTGAACTAGCTGTTTGTGACTCAAAGAAGGACATTTGGTACTTGAAGGAATTTGAAGTAGTGTTGAAGGGAATATTTCAGCTGTATTACTTCTCCCCTAAACGTAGAAGAGAACTTTACGACATAGCATGTTCTTTGGACCGGGAACTGAAACATCATGGGGGTCTTCAAACAGTCAGATGGGTTGCCAGTCAGAATAGAGCACTGAAAGCATTACTTGAGAATTATGAAATAACTCTAATGCACCTGGAAGAAATCACTACTGGAAAGGATGACAATGCCAGTAAGGCAAAATGTTACCTAAAAGAGATGAAAACAGAGAGATTCCTCATGTTCCTACACTTTCTGGTTGATTGGACCAACCTATTGTCCGAGGTTTCAATCCTGTTCCAACTGAAGAAAGCCCTGATTTCAGAAGTAGGGAAGCGGGTGTGTGAGCTGAAGGAAAGGGTCACTCAGATGAAAGTTAGAAGAGGGAAAATGCTCCGAAAGTTCATAACACAGTCAGCAGATGGTCAGTATAAGGGAGTGGAGATCACACAGAGAAACAGAAGAGCGGCAGATGACACCCCAGCACAAGTCAATGAAGACATAGACAAGCTGCTGTCTGCCACTGAGTTCTTCCTAGAGGAGAGGTTTGTACAGGATCTTGCTGGGGAACCCCACTGTTTGTTTGCCATATTTGACTTTCACCAGTGGCCAAACAAGGAGACACATCCAGATGAATTTAGACAGTATGGTCAAGAGGAAATTGATAAGTTAGTTCAGATCTACAGTCCATCGCTGACAGAAGATGAAAAGGAAAATGCAGCAGATGAATGGCTGGAGATGAAGCTGTACATGGGCAGAAATACTAACAGATGTCTCATAGATGCATATGAAAGTCTACTTGGCAACCAAGATGTTGAAAACATCAAGAATGTCATGCCATTGGTCAACATTATGTTGACGATATCACCTACAACAGCAGAGGTTGAACGTGGTTTCAGCCACATGAACTTGGTGAAGAAGCAAGTGCGAACAACACTAAACCAAGACACACTGTCTGCCCTAATGAGGATCAAGCTGGATGGTCCTTCATTGAACAGCTTCAAGCCAAACCCAACGGTGGTAAAGTGGCTTAGTAGTGGAAGAAGGCACATCAATGGACATAAGTGCTCTGGGCCTAGAGGGCCAAACAGGCCTAGAAATATGCCAAGCAGTAGTGATGACAATGAATCTGATTAAACTGCTTGAACACTTGTTAAACTGACTTTATCTGCATAATGGTGGATAAGTACCTACTTGAAGTTATGAACAACAAACAGACATATATGATATTGTTATTTTTATTGTTACTGTTACTAGTTATATCATGCGATGTAACATGTTAAAGAGTTATAAAAACGCATTACATGCAGTCAGCATAATATGTTTTGTCTACATTATTTACTACTTATAAAAAACTTACATCACCGCTCAAAATAGATATTTACCTAGACACCTGTCAGCTAACTTGGTCACTAGATGACTGGGCCATCTTATCTTTTTTAATCAGTCTGGGATAAACAGCTGACAGTTGTAGGAAAAATCCATTTAAGCAGTGGTATAAGGTATTTTATAAGTTAAGGACTTCTGCTAGATAAACATATTTTCAAATAAATGTCTTTATTGTACATCTTTTTAAGGACGAGTGCATGTGTTTGCAGGACGAGTGAAAACTGCAAGTCACTCGTCCTGCAGGACTAGTGCAATCTTGAAATATTTTTGTCCCCTGAAGTGTATACCTAGACTAAGTGTATACTTAGACTAAGTGTATATCCAGACTAAGTATATACTAAGACTAAGTGTATACCTAGACTAAGTGTATACTCAGACTTAGTTTTTACTCAGACTAAGTTTATACTAATACTAAGTGTATACTCAGACTAAGTCTATACCTAGACTAAGTGTATACTCAGACTAAGTTTATACTCAGACTTAGTGTATACCTAGACTTAGTGTATATCTAGACTAAGTGTATACCCAGACTAAGTGTATACCTAGACGTAGTGTATACCTAGACTAAGTGTATACTCAGACTAAGTTTATACTCAGACTAAGTGTATACCTAGACTAAGTGTATACTTAGACTTAGTGTATATCCAGACTAAGTATATACTAAGACTAAGTGTATACCTAGACTAAGTGTATACTCAGACTTAGTTTTTACTCAGACTTAGTGTATAGCTAGACTTAGTGTAAACTTAGACTAAGTGTTTACCCAGACTAAGTGTATACTAAGACTAAGTGTATACCCAGACTAAATGTATATTAAGACTAAGTGTATACCTAGACTCAGTGTATACTCAGACTAAGTTTATACTCAGACTAAGTGTATACCTAGACTGAGTGTATACCTAGACTAAGTGTATACCTAGTGTATAAAGTGTATACCTAGTGTATACCTAGACTAAGTGTATACATGTACCTACACTAAGTGTATACCCAGATTAAGTGTATACTAAGACTAAGTGTATACCTAGACTAAGTGTATACCCAGACTAAGTGTATACTTAGATTAAGTGTATACCTAGACTTAGTGTATACACAGACTAAGTTTATACTCAGACTTAGTGTATACCTAGACTTAGTGTATACCTAGACTTTGTGTATACACAGACTAAGTTTATACTCAGACTAAGTGTATACCTAGACTAAGTGTATACTTAGACTAAGTGTATACCTAGACTTAGTGTATACACAGACTAAGTTTATACTCAGACTTAGTGTATACCTAGACTTAGTGTATACCTAGACTTTGTGTATACACAGACTAAGTGTATACCTAGACTTAGTGTATACCTAGACTAAGTGTATAGTTACCTAGACTAATTGTATAAAGTGTATTAAGTGTACAGACTCAAGCTCCGGGTGCATCAAAATTAAGTATTTTAACCTGTGTCAGTATCCATCGTGCTATGCAATATGCTAATAAGAATGGACAATCCTGCATTTCAGCCTTCACTATGCTCCATTTAATGGCAATCTTGTGCAGACTGAGACATCGAATATTGAAAGTAATGACTCAAACACATAACATATCTTTTAGTACATAAAAAAGTTATCATCATCCAACAGATACACAAATAATCAAGAACTACTTTCTCTTGGGTAGTCTGAAACCATGAGGAAGCGGTTATTGCACTAGATAGAACTGTGTTGCGCTGACCCTACTACAGGAAAAACACCATATTAGAAATAAATGCTAAAAATCAGGAGGTTAATCTATTAATCCAGTCTGTGTTTATTTACTAGGTTTGACCTCTGTGCCATGAATAAACTTACCAGAGGAGGGCGAGTTGTTCCACACTGGATTTTTACGAGTTTATGGCATCGCTTATGTACCAGTAATTTACACTGTATACACTTGTAGCCTTGGCGACCCAGACCCCAGATTCTGTCCTGGCAAAACTCACATACTGCTTTCTGGAAAATAAACAATTATAAACCGACCGGTGAACCACAGAGTCAATTGATTTCAATGGAAGAACAAAAATGGAAAGTAAATTACTTTCTTCATTAAAAATTCACACATTCATAACAGAAAATACACCGTCATCAATCTGTTAAACAAATACATGTTCATAAGAAAACATACAAAATATGCATATGTGCTTACAACTGTATTTGTATTGCAAATAACACTAATGTGGTTGAGCATCTGATCCAAGATTGGGTGGTCATAGGTTGGATCCTCCGCCGGGGCTATGTGTGGTGTCCTTTAGCAAGATAATTCATCTACATATGCTTAGTACTGGTTACTGAGCAAGTTTGTCTAAATTATAAAGAGCTTGTTCCACAATCAATGAAAAATAAATAAGTTTAAAAAACACACGAATTCATGAAAATTTTGCAACAGAAAAATGGAAAAAATAAACAAAGCCTACACATTGTGAATCTTTGACCAAAGTCAATATGCAGAACTTCAAATCTGAAACATACATGCTCATAACGAGCAATCAGAACAGGTTCTGCACTGTTTTCTGCTCTATCAGAATAAATAGGTAAAATGTATCTATTCATGGAAATTGACTGTGTGGCTTTTGAGTTTTAGAAGAGTCCAGTTAAAATGCATATGGAGTAAAGAGTTAAACTAACCCGCGAAAATCTTTTGGCTTGGAACAAATGACCATTCACTCTGTACAACTTCCTCCATCTTCTGGCTCCCCGTCTGTACATGTTTCTGTCCTCTCCAACACATGGTAGACCGGGCGCCGCAGGCACGTTGGGAAAAACTGAAACAAAATATTTTTTCAAAATTATCAAATGATTTACTATATAATCTTTTATCTAAATTATCTAAAAATATTGTAACACAACTTGATTGTCCTAGTAAACAAGAGCGCCACATGCGGGTGCAGATGCTCGTCTTTTTTCCAAATCTATTAAATAGGTCAATATCAGTGATATAAACTTGTTAAACATGATGATGTTTAGTATTACTGAAAGATAAAATAGATTTTAAAAAAAAATCAAACTAGAGCTAAACAAAAATATTAACCTAATGTTTAAAAGCCTAAAATATGGAAATTTAGGTAAGTTACCTATATACATTGTTTCTTAAACATAATATGAATGTGTTTTTGAAGTTTAGTCACTATAACATAGGTAATTTGTTCAGAAACAGAGAAAAGGCTGAGCTAGAACATAGAACTTTAACAGGTGGACGATGATGACGCCAACGCCAGGGTCATGACAATACCTCTTCATTTTTTTAAAAAAGACGAGCTAAAAACAAGGAATATATTTTATAATATAAAAGTTACCATGAATATTTAGTTCGGAATCTTTGTTAATCTCGTACAGCCTGATAGCTTCGTCTAACTCCATTTGTGAAGACACGGTGCAAGGATCGCCTGTAATATAAGCATGTTTTTTATATTATACCATATTCCCCCGAATAATTGCCCCCAGGGCTGATGCATTATTCAAAAGGGGATATTTATTTGGATATGAGAAAATAAAAAAAATAACAAATTTATAAGCGTGATACAAACAATCTTCTTTGATAATTTTTACTACCAAATACACATTACACACAATCTACCTTAAAGTTGGAGAGTTTGCATGTTTCTTTTTAACTGACAAAACTTAAACCCCAACCCCTGAATTCTCAGATACTCAGAACTTATTGGTGCGCAAGTTGGGGCCGGGGTTGGAGAAGGGTATGTGGAGAGGTGTTTATTCAGGGGAAATATGGTAATTTTACCCACATAATTTTAAATATGATACAAATTATATTCAATATGCAGTGAAACTGGGTATATCTTATGCCGCTTACCTTTTTTAACTTGTCATTTAAAACTAAAATATTAAAAGGAAAGTAATAAGATGACACGAAAAAATACTAAGTAGTTCATTTTCCTACAAAGTTTATTAGGTTTGGCAAAAAACATAACAGTTGATCGGTAAAAGCTCCCCTTGATGTGTTTTCTTAACCTCATATAATCAAAAATGGGGTGTGCTCTAGTACTGGTTAATCCCAGGAAACAGTGGTTAGGTTAACTGATCATCTGTTAGCCCTCGATGGCATAAAAATGATGCTAAATATTCAATCAATCAGCAATCATATAATCAACTTTGTAGGAAAAGCGCTAACATGGTATTCACAATTTTTCTTCTTAAAAAAATTCTAGTAACAAATACATGGGTACTATTCATGGTCACAGTAGTTTTCCCCATTTCTGCTTATGGAAGTAACAGGGTACATGTATTACCATGGAGTAAAACTCTTTACTACCTTTCATGAAACACGACATCTTTCTTACATGATCCGATGAAAATATATTTGTTTCATCTATTTACTTATACACAACTTATAATCAAGTATTTTTTATTTTCACGTCTACAAAAATATTTTACAATTTTATTTTGTTGTAGAAAGAATCTGTAAAAAGGTGTTCAGTCAGAATAGTGACGTCAAGGTAAGTTTTTAAGATGCCTTGTTCACCAACGTGAACACTGTCAAGGTTAGTATATTAGATTTTGAACTGTATAATTTAAACAAACAATAGACAGCAAGATTAACAAGTGTAATTTCTGGTATATACTTATAGGGAATAGCTAAAACTCCACTTTTGTATTTCCAATATCTTCGTCAAAATATGGAGAAGCGCTATTATAAATTGTAAATGACATTAACAGACAATCATGTATTTTACATAGCCTGAATATTTTTTCTTATTCAAGTCTTAATTTCAAGAAAATTGCTTCGTTAAGATTTGAGAAAATACATAAAATGTCAGTTGGCGGGTTCCATTCAGAATATAATAATATGTACTCTAAAATATTGATTTCTTCTTATATCTGTTGAATTAAATCATGAAACATGAATTTAGAAAGTAGAATAATTTTGCAACGAGGTCCACTATCAGCAAAGCCTCATCCCTACATGAAAGTCTGACCTGACCCCTCGGCGAATTTTTTCTATCCCACAGGATATACTAATGATGGATTTTATTCTCCCATTCATCTCATTCAAATGATAGACACATAAAAATCATTGACGGAATACGAATCTGAATGGATTTGTTTGAATATTTAGTGTCTATTTTATGTCATCGACGACTTACATACAATCAATTAACCACTCTTTCATGAAATCCTGGAAGGTAATCGACACTTGAGTACATTCTGTATTATCTCCGCAATTAACTGATAACTTCCCCACTTCAATCAGTGGTGAGAGATGAATGACAATGAGACGCAATGTTGTACATCAATCATTCGGCGCCTATGATAATTGTTTAAGTAAGGCAGTGGTGTGGTGAATAGTGGGTTGGTCGCTCATGCCAGAGATGACAGGTTCGATCTCAAGCTCAACTAAATAGCCTCTTAAAAAGCAACATCCAGTACCTAAGGAACCCTTAAACCCAGGAAGAATAGACGTGAGCCTCAGAGTTATTGACTTAAGTTCTGGGCTAACTTTACATTCAAATGAATTATACGCAACTATAATTTGAACAAAGACTCTGGTGTATTGGAAAATTGCCCTCTATCAACATGCAAGGTTTCACAAACATGGCTTGAATACTTTTTGGATGGACGCTGAACATAGTATGATACAGAAGGTAAACCTACACGATTTGTCCCATCCGGTGAAACTGGTATATAGGGGACTATAACAAGTGCATGAAATAAGAACAATACTACAGCTTCAATAATGTTACAAATATAGATGTTGATTTATAAACTGATATAGTGCAAGCATATATGACTTCCTGCGGCAGGTTGAGTATCCATCTCACATGCAGAAGGTCATGGGCTCGATTCCTGACTAGGTCATACCAAACACTTAAAAATTGGTACTAGAAACTTCCTTGCTTGGCTTTCAGCATTTAGAGGACGAATCTAGGTCTAGTCTAATATACCATGTGTCTTTGGCATGATACTCCTGTATAGCAGCACTTAGAATATAAAACATTAAATGATGCTAAACACATACAACAACAATATGTACATCACTTCATATACAGCTAGTGGTTAAGATATTACCATACAACAACAATACATGACTTCATATACAGCTAGTGGTTAAGATATTACCATACAACAACAATACATGACTTCATATACAGCTAGTGGTTAAGATATTACCATACAACAATACATAACTTCATATACAGCTAGTGGTTAAGATATTACCATACAAAAATACATGACTTCATATACAGCTAGTGGTTAAGATATTACCATACAACAATACATGACTTCATATACAGCTAGTGGTTAAGATATTACCATACAAAAATACATGACTTCATATACAGCTAGTGGTTAAGATATTACCATACAACAATACATGACTTCATATACAGCTAATGGTTAAGATATTACCATACAACAATACATGACTTCATATACAGCTAGTGATAAGATATTACCATCTTCATCCACCCATTTAACTGTGAATGGCTGTTGATCATCAAATTTACAGATGTCTTTGATCTCGGAACAGAAGTTTTCGTATGATATCTCCACATTCACTGAGGTAATAAGGATATCTCTGAAATGTTCAAAATTGGATTCACTGTAATCATACCAAACAAATGATTGGTCTTTGACTTGTACTCACAATTAGGAAAATGTTGGAATGGACAGAAAAATGCTGCTACTAAATAGCATGACCTTTCAACAACTTCTTATTGGCTGGGTATACTTTGTCAAGTTTAGTAAATTACCCAAATATTATCATTCAAATTTGTCTCAAAACAAGCGCAGATTGTTATTTTTTTCATTTTTTATTTTTCGGCTTTTTAAAACAAAAGTGTTATGTAAGCATGAAATGAAATAAAATCATTAAACGATGAAAAAGTTTCAAATGTGGCACTGTTTTGACAAATTACAGTTCCTGTTGTCAAAATAAAAATAAAATAAGAGTTGTTAGAGGACAACAAAGCTCGCCTATGGGATAAAACTCACCATCCATGCAAAGACTGAGATTGGAGGCAAACACCAAAACTTAAACACAAAAGTTTAACCTTGGTGTCTACAGACGACGCTGGGGTAATGGCAATAGCTCTCCTGGACATTCATCCAGGCGAGCTAAAAAATTGGACAATAAGATGTGTCTGGGTCAATCATGTTAAAAAATGGGAGCGGGCAGTGATGAAAATCTAGAAATAAATTCATGATGACCTTAATATGCTCTTTTATATATACAATCTTTCATTTCCACACTGCCAAGGGCAGTTATCAATACTGGTCTTTTTTGTTCAGCATTTCTTTGAATACATGTCCTTGATGGGAATATCTACTGCAATGATGTCTTCTCTGACCTCTAAGGACCGCAGCGTGATCTAGTGGTAGAGCGTATGCATCGCATGCGGAAGGTCGTGGGTTCGATCCCATGCCGGGTCATACCAAAGACTTTAAAAATGGTACTAGAAGCTTCCTCGCTTGGCGCTCAGCATTTAGAGGACAGTTCTAGGTCTGGTTGGCCCGGTGTCATATAATGTGACTGGGTAGAGTATCATACCACGTGCCTGCGGCATGATACTCCAGTGTGACAGCACTCAGAATACTGTCTCAAGTAGACACCGCGATATGACTGAAAAATTGTTAAAAGCGTCGCTAAACACCATACAACAATACAACATTCTCTGACCTCATATTGATGTATATCATTATCATTCAAATAAGGCCTACATGAAAATAATATTCAATTCTCTCTCTCCCAATGCTAGTTTTCAAAACTGGGACAGGTAGTTCGAGGAAAAAAACATTTTTTATGTTCATTACCAATAATACATTTAATATAATACAATTTGTTTCTTAATATAGTTTTTGTAATGGCGTTTAAAGCCATTTTCAACACATTTAGGTTATATATGGCATATATCCAGTATGAATCCGAGTGGAACCACCTTCCTTTCGCAAGATCTCGTGACGACGCCTTAGACTGAAATATGATTATACATAACTGTAACAGTCTAAATAATGCCTCAAAAACTTGAACTAGAAATGGATCCATATAGATAGGTATAAAGGTAGTTTGGGGGGAAAATTTGGTATATTAAAAAATATTATCATACCAAAAAATACAATATATAACATACGGTAATATACAGACCTGTAATGGCCTCAATAAAAACAATACAGTTTGCAAAATTTGAACCACTCTTTCCTGGGATCCTGGAAGATAAACCAGAACTCAAGCATAACCATCTTCACAAGTAACTGATAATTTTCCCACTTCAATCAGCAGTGGAAGACTAATGACAATAAGAGATGCAATGATGAATACATCAACCGTCACAGAGGCTGTGACTGGGCGGAGATTCTAACTCATGACCACTGGATTGATAGTCGGATGCAATACCGACTCATGACCACTGGATTGATAGTCGGATGCACCACCAACTCATGACCACACGATTGATAGTCAGATGCAATATCGACTCATGACTGCTGGATTGATAGTCGGATGCACTACCGACTCATGACCACTGGATTGATAGTCAGATGCAATACCAACTCATGACTGCTGGATTGATAGTCGGATGCACTACCGACTCATGACCGCTGGATTGATAGTCGGATGCACTACCGACTCATGACCGCTGGATTGATAGTCGGATGCACTACCGACTCATGACTACTGGACTGTAAGTAGGATGCACTACCAACTCATGACCACTGGACTGACAGTCGGATGCACTACCGACTCATGACCGCTGGATTGATAGTCGCATGCAATACCAACTCATGACCGCTGGACTGACAGTCGGATGCACTACCAACTCATGACCGCTGGATTGATAGTCGGATGCAATACCAACTCATGACCACTGGATTGACAGTCGGATGCACTACCAACTCATGACCGCTGGATTGATAGTCGAATGCACTACCAACTCATGACCGCTGGATTGATAGTCGGATGCACTACCAACTCATGACCGCTGGATTGATAGTCGGATGCACTACCAGCTCATGACCGCTGGATTGATAGTCGGATGCACTACCAACTCATGACCGCTGGATTGATAGTCGGATGCACTACCAACTCATGACCGCTGGATTGATAGTCGGATGCAATACCAACTCATGACCACTGGATTGATAGTCGGATGCACTACCAGCTCATGACCACTGGACTGACAGTCGGATGCACTACCGACTCATGACCGCTGGATTGATAGTTGGATGCACTACCAACTCATGACCGCCAGACTGACAGTCGGATGCACTACCAACTCATGACCACTGGATTGATAGTCGGATGCACTACCAACTCATGACCGCTGGATTGATAGTCAGATGCACTACCAACTCATGACCACTGGATTGATAGTCGGATGCACTACCAGCTCATGACCGCTGGATTGATAGTCGATGCACTACCGACTCATGACCGCTGGATTGATAATCAGATGTACTACCAATTCATGACCGCTGGATTGATAGTCGGATGCACTACCAACTCATGACCACTGGATTGATAGTCGGATGCAATACCAACTCATGACCACTGGATTGATAGTCGGATGCACTACCAGCTCATGACCACTGGACTGACAGTCGGATGCACTACCGACTCATGACCGCTGGATTGATAGTTGGATGCACTACCAACTCATGACCGCTAGACTGACAGTCGGATGCACTACCAACTCATGACCACTGGATTGATAGTCGGATGCACTACCAACTCATGACCGCTGGATTGATAGTCGGATGCACTACCAACTCATGACCACTGGATTGATAGTCGGATGCACTACCAACTCATGACCACTGGATTGATAGTCGGATGCACTACCGACTCATGACCGCTGGATTGATAGTCGGATGCAATACCGACTCATGACCACTGGATTGATAGTCGGATGCACTACCGACTCATGACCGCTGGATTGATAATCAGATGTACTACCAACTCATGACCGCTGGATTGATAGTCAGATGCACTACCAACTCATGACCACTGGATTGATAGTCGGATGCAATACCGACTCATGACCACTGGATTGATAGTCGGATGCACTACCGACTCATGACCGCTGGATTGATAGTCAGATGCACTACCAACTCATGATCGCTGGATTGATAGTCGGATGCACTACCTACTCATAACCGCTGGATTGATAGTCGGATGCACTACCAACTCATGACCACTGGATTGATAGCTGGATGCTCTACCGACTGAGCAAACTGGCCACGCCATATCTAAAATGAGTGATGATGTTTCAGGTATATATGAATAATTCGTCTTACCCATTGTACCCAACCTTCATTCGGATGTCACTGTCCGCATCCTGTGCTTGTGTTGGCATCTTGCACTGCACTGATAATCAATCGTTTCCAATAAACTGAAACAATTAAGATCTAAAAATTATTTTAGTTGTCTCTTTTGAAAGAAATTATCATAATATAACAATGCTTTCAATTTGCATTACTAAACTGATGATTCCGCCATCACAGTGAAACATGCACCAGATATTATGACTGTCCCTGAGCTTATAACTACGGCAAGGCATCATATGACACACAGTGAGGTCATCATTAAATAAATATTTGTTTGCTGCGCTTTGGTCCAATATTTTTTCATGTGGATAGGTAGGCTACTGGTAGCTAACAGTTTTTGCCAGATTTTGATTTTAAGTGTCTTCTGAACCCAAAAAATGGTCAGAAATCATAAAAATAAAAAACTGTCAAAGTTAATAAAAATTTGCTGCAGCTTAAGAGTATAAGTGTAGGAAAGAGCTGCAGCATGTTTAACAATTATTTTTTTTAAAGAATGGCATGATCACAAATTCATCATAGGACCAGATTTTTTATATATACGGAATCAACTGTCCCTATTTTTTATATTTGTGAAAAAAAATTCAATTATTTTACTTTTTTCAATCGGAGACCCGATATAAAAAGGGGAAAAGTAACATATCATAAAATCATTGTTCTGAAGATAATATCTCAAAATTAGAAATGAACAACTTTCATCTGTAATACATTATTCTATTTTTTTTCCCCAACCACCTATCAGTTTACGGAAAAATCTGTAAACCAACAAAGAACAAAAGTCAGGCCTAAGTTAGAAGATAAGAATTAAGTTATTACCTCCAGAGACATTTATCTACATATAATTATAGACTAATTTAATAAAGAAATTTTACACCAAACCAATAAACTATCCCATACATAGAAGATCTTACACGAATGTTCATTTATTATTGAGTCGACCAAAATGGCAAAACCGTATCATGTGAGGCTGATGCTAAGCATCATAACATTTTTGCTGAGTTTAATAAATTCAACAGTTAAATGAGCACAGAATGTAAGATTCTTTTTATCACAATGGTGCATTTACCCATTTTTTTCCAGATCACCTCTATATGGATTGAGAAAAAATTTGTGCATAATAGTTTCTGTCAATCACCGTACGACTACAATACACCTACTGTCCTTATTTAAAGTGACATTTCCCTGGATATCAAGTTTTAGGCATAACCCAACCATTGATTTTTGTTCTTTATTCTATAGTAAATAATAAATGTTTGAAGGATTGTCATTCATAAAGACCCAAATGAAAGAAGTGAAACTTCCATTTACTGTTTGTCAACCTCTGCACTACCAAAATATGATGAGAAAAGTAGGGGTCATGTTTCATGTAAGAGATTTTTTCCTGCTCAGTGTGAACACTGTTAACAAAGTGAAAGTAGACTTCCGAAATCATGTATTCATGCCCCAATTTCCCAGCATCAATTTTTTTTTCTAAATTCACAATTCAAACATGACAATGCTTTCCAAGTGTTCAAAATACATCAATAATGCCATTCAAATAAAAAATGAGCATTAAATTAAGGAAAATGCATTTTTAAAGAAGAAGAAACAAGGATTATTTATAACTCCATTATGCGACTACCCCACAGAAGCAGTTGCCAAACTTGTTTGTAATTTTGTATGTTCCGAATTTTAACATGTTGCACTTAATTCAGTTACCATACACCCATTATAACAAAAACACCTGTGTGCAACACCTTATTACCACTTGGAGTAATCTTATATAAATTATGGGGTGAATCTTCTGAAATTGGGCAAATATTCCTTAGGTGAACTTCCCAACATCCAGTTAGATGCACTCACAACTATTCATTTAGAATATGCCAAACAGTTCAAATAAAACAGTGTGGGAAATTTTTAAATAAAGACACGGTCAACCATTTTGGTATCAAAGTGACATTTTTGATCGACATTTATCAAACAGGTTAACTCCCATGTACCAACCACATGACTGGCTTATGAGTGATAAACCTATACTGAGAGTCTGTGACTACAGACCGTAATCCATTCAAGTACACCAAAAATGCATTTCAAATGCGTTTGTTTTGCATTTCAAATGCATTTCAGTTTTGTTTATGGTTTGCATGTTTTTTTTATGATAAACGTTAGAGAAAATATGAAAATGCAGTTCAAAACGATACTAAATGTATTTTAGCCTGCATTTACAGTGTATCGTTGACACGTCATGTTCACCAATCGCATTATCTCTGGCTGTCCAATTGTAACACCGCAATAGAATAAATAGTCAGAACTATATACTTAATGAAATCGCCAGGTTTTATATGATAGTATATTAATTAAACAAATTAAAATAATATTGATTAAAATCTTTCTGAAAGATTGCTAACTACGCCACCCTATTTTAGATATGGTCTACCATATAGGTGATGATTTGTAGTGTGACAGCAGATTAATATGTTACAAAAAACTCAATCTTTGAAATTTAATACACACGGTAAGCGCATCATGTAAATTTCATCAGATAAACATGTTACAGTCATGTAATCATTAGATTGGCCAAACATTGCCAAACTGCTTTACACTAAAGTTAACGGTATACGGACAAAAGCCCCCCCGGACATAAGCCCCCCCAGACATAAGCCCTCTCCAACAGGTAGGGCGGACATAAGCCCCCTCGATGTTTTTGCAAGGCGGACATAAGCCCCCTCGGCTAATCTCAAGGGGCGGACATAAGCCCCCTCGACCATTTTAGCAGGGCGGACAAAAGCCCCCTCGATCCCAAAAAATATAGGGCGGACATAAGCCCCCTTACCTCGTGTACAGAGCGGACAAAAGCCCCCCTCAATCCGTATAAAATAAAATAAACTGTTTGCCAAAATAGCGTATCAGACACAGCGTCACAGACGACACACCTAATGCACAAGTTATAATAATAATTATTATCGGTAATTTTTTCCCCATTGAAGCCTTTATTTTTGTTGAAAACAGCTTCAATTTACTTATGTGAAAATAGTCAGACAAAATTAAGAAAGAGGTTAAATAAAGACTAACAGGGAAACCTCCTATCAGACACAACGTCTCTTTTGACGACATACCTAATGCACAAGTACGAATAACAATTATTACCTTACTCTTCCACTGATCGCCGACTGCAGTTTGTAAAGCTTGTGTCTGGCAGCGAAAGGGTTAATACGTAAATTTTGCAAACAGATTGGATCCAGATCAGATCTAAGTTGTTTCACAAACGGAAACAATAAAATAAAATATGAACATTTTGTACTTCAGATAGACGGTGGCTGATCTCCACATTTTCGCTTAAAACAAACTGTGAATACGCGACCCAGTCTCTCTTCTTTAAAATTATATTTAATTATAATAATGTGACAGTTTGCATTAATCGTCAACAACAAACATCTCCTTATCTCATTATCAATTATGGTGTTCATACAATAATAAGTTATTATAACACACATTAAAGGTGAAAGATAACTTTATTCAGTCAAACAAAATTCCAGCATTTATAATATGATCGCATGTTTACAAACTTACAATTATCAACAACAACATAACATTAACTTTAATCACCCAGGATTTGTACAACATCGGGATCATTACGGTGTAACTAATCAAAATCATGATAGCCGAGTAGTGGCTTGACCAGGGTCTGCTCTGTTTGCAGTAGTAGTGCGGATCGTTCAAAGTTATAATTTATTAACCTTATTGTTGGGGCTTATAAACGCTTTCATCGCCAGACATAAAAAAAAATAATGGGAAAAGGCGCCAAGTAGGGTTAAGTTTAACGATAAAAACAGAGTGTGCATTAGGTATGTCGTCAATAAATGACGTTGCGCATTGAGAGTTATAACGAGTACTCTCCCTTGCTTTAAACCAAATACGCTATTCTTTTTTTTAAGACATGTTTAACCATTATTGATTCGGAAATTGTTAAGAAGATAAACATTTGAGCAGACCTATGACCAAAAACAAAGGTGAAGGGGGGTTTATCAACTATATTACTCTAGGTAAGGGGGCTTTTGTCCGCCCTGCTTAAATAGTCGAGGGGGCTTTTGTCCGCCCCAAAAAATTAGATGAGGGGGCTTATGTCCGCCTTGCAAAAACATCGAGGGGGCTTATGTCCGCCCTACCGGTTTGAGGGGGCTTATGTCCGGGGGGGCTTTTGTCCGCGAATCAAGTTAACATTACAGTATCGAAAAAGTATATATAATAAATAAATGTTAACCAGTCGGTGTTTTATACTTGGAGTGGTGTATAATTTGCTATTATGCAAGAAACAGAGTATAGACGCCTCAGGCAAGTATTTATCTTATAAACAGAAATAATGCATTATTTACCAGTATTTTTCCAATTATAATTCTAGTTATGAGTTTGGATAGATTGTCATGTAAAACAATTATAATAATTCATTAAACAAAAGAATTTATATAATCCGTAAAGATAATTATATTTACAAATACACATGCCTTAATTTATGTAGCGAATGCACAGGCTTTATGTCTATAATTCCGACACAATTTATTCTTGACCTCGTGTCAATGTGCAATGTTGTCACTCTGACAGTTTCTTGCGTCATTTTACGTGGTGTTCTATTTCACTAAGATAAATGGGTGGGTGGGGGGGGGGGGGGGGGATTTCTTGTGGCAGGGCTTCAAAAATCGCTGTTTCTTCCATCTTTCGATGTTTTTTCTTCTCAAAGTTTTATAATTTGTATGTTCAGATATTTCCTACAAATCGTATAAAAAACATAACATACCATTTGATCCATAACTCAATTGTTTGTCATTAGGTGTGTGAAATGGGGTCAAATTAGGCTAAAACATAACAGATACCTGGAAGCTATCGGAAGAGTCAATCGTAATATTAATAGCACACTTCTTATATGTGATCAGTGAGCCATATCGGACCAAAATGTGTTTGATCAGTAATTTCTTTGATCCACAAGTTGTGTTACGGGAAATACCCCCCCCACCCCACCCCACACCACCACCACAAAAGTGCATTGATGCATACTCACCGTAAACAAAATATATAAAGCATTTGAAATTAAAATAAAATTTACATACCGGTTTATCATTGTTGATTTTTAACTTTAATCCATTACTTTTATATATTTCCTACGAAATCTGACAAGTGTTAAATTTTTAAAAAATAAATGACATAAACATGTCTGACACTTTCAAGGACTTTTATGTACATTACACCGATAGAATTCCTTTGATATGCTTTCATCAAAAATTTCCAAGATACCCACTAAGTGAATAAAATGTTTGTTTCACTGGTGATGTCATCTGACATCAATACAAGGTGATAGTGAAAGGGACAGCATGTTTGTTTTGTACATAAATTTAGGTAGGTGTAGTTATAAATAACTCTCAATCAGTTTAATAGTAATCTTTTTTTAACATATGGCTAAATTGAAAATAAACATTTTAGAAGACAACCAGTTACAAACAAACACAAACCTTTACGCATGTTTTTTATATATATGAAATATTTTTATATACAATTCTGGAAAAGCCCTAAAAGGAAAAGTTTCGATGTAACAAACAGATTTTCTAAAATGGTGTGAAAACTTTTCATAATTGTCAATCATATAACAAAACAGGGACATAAATCGGTGTTTAGATAAATATATCAGATAATTGGGGGAGTTGTGTAAGCAGGCCATGCGTCACCTGATTGTTTTATCATACTTTTACAAGCAAAGAAACGATGCCCGAAGCAATGTTTTTCACGGATAATTCTGGATGAAAATTTATAACAAAGAAATTAAATTAAAGTTACTAGTATAGCAATTTATAGACTTTAAATGACAAAGAGAGCAATCATTTCATTTAATTATTTATTTCATTGTCAATATAACTACGATAATATTAGAGGATATCCGAATCCTTTATCTTTGTTGCGTTTAACATAAATTTGCATTATTGTTTTATATTGTTCGTCCTGTTGGGTCCGTGTATCCTTCGTTCGCATTTTAAGTCCATTTGTATAACATTTCAATTGCGTTTGATATTCATTTCATTTGCATTGCATGTACTAGAACGGATTATGGTTTGCAAGTGATTCATTTCCAAGTGTCAACGAATTTAGTAGTCATGTTAAAAGTAGTCAACTTATCATCCATATTCATTCAGTTTGAACTTATTTATTTTACTTTGAATGTGAAACAAGTTATTACAACAAATCATGCTCGAATTCTTCCTGGGCATAACCATCATCGAACATATGTGAAATAAGTGTCTTGCTCAAGGCTCGAGGCATGTAGCGCTGTCATACTCAATTACTCTGCTGAGTATCATTTGAAATCAAAGTCAAAACTTTTAAAGGAATAAAGATTTAAAAGGAGAGCAACTGGAGGTAGAGGCAATACCATCACAACTGTTTTCTAACCCAATAAAGCTTAAAGGTCTGAAAAGTTACCAGAAGCCACCATTTAAACCTCTTTTTCTAAAATTTTCCCAGGTTGAGGGTCCGCACCCTCACCAGAGTATGTGCACACCTACCCCTGAGTAACTTCCAAATGTGTCGCACTACTGGACACAACACATAGCGGTGGAAAGTATCGAACCTACGACCCTCTGATCATAGGGCCAATCCTCTACTACTGGACTACACAATGTGATTCTCAATTTTCTTTAAAAATGACAAGGAGATAATTTATTTTTCACAAAAGAAATTTTTCCGTGACAAAACTGAAGTACCCTTTACAGCATGTGTTTGACCCCACCTGTCTGTGTCAGTTTGACCAAAAATAAGTTTGAAATTTAAACCGATCACAATTAAATCATCACAACTATCAAATAACTCAGTTACTTTTTTTATCTTAAATATACCTGTTTAAATTAAATGCTCGTTGTTTCACATGCATCCGATGAAGATATTTTAATAAGAAAATACATAAATTATCATCTTTGGGAGTTTGTCAAACTTTTTCACCCATGTTTACAATTTTTCCGGAAATCACGTGACTTGATTGGCACCTTATTTTCAATGAAATGTTAATACACGTTTGTCAATCTGTTTTTGTAAAAAAAATATAAATAATCAAATATGTTGCAAAAAAAGAAGAATTATATTTTTTTAGAAATTACCAAAAATGGAAATAAATGAGAAAAATCAACGATTGGTCAAAATTTCAAAGGGGGCACCTGTCATATTCCCCGGATGTAGAATCCATTTTCAGTTTTCGCCTACTTCCGTCAAAATATTCTTAAAATTGTCTGCCGTAAACCAATAAACATGGTAAGAATATACATGACAGGTTGAGAATATATTCCTGTATAACTATTCCGTGTGTCGAATATGTTTTAATGGTTAATTGCCCTTAAATAGTATATTAATGGCTGGACTTCCTATGCGGAAGTGAAAGTTTTCTTTATGAAATTGGTGGGTGGGGTAATATATTTCACCCAGTATTCATTAGTAGGAAGTTACGATTCTTAGAGCATGTATTAAAAACTTCGTTACAGTTGGATCAATGTTTTATTTATTTACGTATGTTTGTAATAAAATCTTTGTATTATTTGACTAATTTATGAGCTACAAGATGTTCTTGTCAAATTCTGCCCATTGGGCTACTTCTTCTTAATACTGTGCGGGGCTCCTCTGGACAGTAATCACTTATTTTGAAATATATGTGGGAGAATGTCTTGTGTGCAGTTAAATAGGTTAAAAACATCATTAATTTCGTCACTGCGTCTTTGCAGACATCCTAGCCTGGAATGCTTCGATGGATGGTGCATCAATAAGGCTGACTGGGAGTGATAGACTATATATATAGACTATATATTTTTCTAGAGCTGAATGGAATAGTGCAGCAAGCTGCCTCGCTACCAATCCTCTCTCCTTACAAACACTGCACTTATTCTATGCCTTCTGCTATGCAAAAGATGCTCTATGCATTCTACTACCCAAGAGGTGGAAACAAATAGGCTGTCAAAATCCACTCTTGAAATCATCAATGGAATCGTGTGGCGACTAGTCCCACATTGTGAACTAATCACCACTTTTGACAGTTTGAATAAAATCAGTGTTTTATGTGCAATCAGTTACAATTTATATAAGTCTTTGGAACTGACTGTCGGCAAATAGCTTTACAGCTAGTGTTTTATATTTGTAAATCCGACACAAAATAAAGTTTCTTGTATCTTGACCGAAATTGAAAAATATAGCACCAATCTGAAGTTAATTGGTCTCATACTTACAATACAAATGATAACTTTCATATAACCTCTACCCCTGTGAGTTGTGCCATTTAATGTTTAAACCTTCATATGTGTGGTGTCCTTGAGCAAGGCCTTTTTTCCACATATGCTTTGTACTGGTTCTACCAAGGAAGACTTCGAGTGTGATTTGTCTAAGTTGTAAGAACTTGTTTCACAATTGAAGTAAAATAAATAAGTTTAAAACAAACTAAACCTTCATATGCACATTATAATGAAATGTCTTCTAAATATATCTTGCTCAGATTGTAGCTATGTTAAATAACTATATATCATCAGCAGATCTAACATAAATATTACTAGATCTAACATAAATATTACTAAACATGCAAAACTTAACATTATAAAACATGACCTTTGTCAGTCTTGATCATCAACGTGTTTCTTGTAAGTTCATGCTGGTGAAAGGATAACATCACAGTGAGGTCCAGCAACTGTTTCAGAAAAGATTCTTATTGTTTGAATAATGTCATCTTAGAGGTCTTCATAACTGTTAATACTAATAATAGTATTAGCCAATGCTATGAAGTTAATGCTTGAAATTGAAGTAAAGCACTGTCAATAAAACTGTAAATGTGAGTGTCTTAAACAACAGCACTGTCAAATAGTTGATAACGGTTAACTATGTTATTATAATACACATAATTATTTACTAAGAACTCATATGGAAGATAGGAGACTTGCATCTCTATACTAAATTTTGAGATGAATTATAGAAGGTAGGATATTTGAAAAAGATATTTCACAAGATTTTGCATCAATACACATGCATTCATAACATATTTTCAATCAATTGCTTTTCCTTCTCTGTCTGTATAAGTCACTGCCCTTGGTGAAACAGCAACTTTCCCAGATTTTTATTTATATCAAATGTAGGCATCAAAATAGAACCATTATAATAAATAAATATTTCATATTTTAGACTGAGCAGCAGTTAGACTGTGCCCTTGATTTAATGAGGAGACTCCCTCCACAACAGATCGAGAAAAACCTTAGTGATTTAATAGATTTGGTAAGTAATATGTTCATGGCCATATAATAATATATATATATGTGTGTGTTGGCTATAAAGAGGTCAAGTCTTTTCTGCAGATGAAATTGGTTAATATCAAGTAAACAGATTTAGATTCAAAATATTTCACTTTTCTGTCCCCAATTCAGACTCGTCATTTTCACAAATAGACAATTCATAAAATATAAAAACATTTAAATGATTTTTATTGTATGGTTATATAATTATCTGTGTGCAATGTAACACTATTACAGTTTGCTATATGCAGTACCTTATTTCTCCAAATAAACGCCCCCACCAATTTGGGTCCGAGAAAAAAAAGAAGCTTTTTTTTAACTGTTATCAGTACTGTTAACTGTCAAGCTTAAATGTTATTGCAATGTATATAATTGTTTGTGAAACATTATCAAACAAGATTGTTTGTAACTACATATATTTTTTTTTCTTGTATCCATATATAAGTTGTGCCACCCTTTTGAAAAATGCATCTCCTCCAGGTGTATTTGTCAGGGGGAATATGGTAAAATATGCAGTGAAGAAACAATTTAACATGGTAATTTTTGAAATTTTAAACAAACAGGTGCCAAATTTATGTGAAGATCTCCTGTCTTCTGTTGATCAACCTTTAAAGATAGCCAGAGACAAAACAACAGGCAAAGACTATTTATTGTGTGATTACAACAGAGATGGTGATTCCTACAGGTGTGTAGAAATTATAACATTTGCAGCCACCTTTACTACAGATGTAGATCATTAGCTCTACTGGCCAAAGGCCAGAAGTGCTTTTGCGATGGCGCGTTGTCTGTCGTCTGTTAGCAGCACTTTCTCTGAAACCACTAGGCCAATTAAACTGAAACTTCACATGGGTGTTTCTGTTGCATAGGAGACTATACAGAAGATTTTTTTTTTTTCGATCTGAAATTCAAGATGGCTGTCGTTACTAAAAATAGTCCAAAACTTAAAAAATCTTCTTCTCGTGAACGGCCCAACAGATTTTCAAAATGTTTATGTTGTAATGATGACCAACTATTGTTTTGTTAGATTTGTTCAAATGGTGTCCCTAGGGTTAAATATGACCCTGCCCCCTGGGTTCAATTAGGGGACACATGTCATTATAATATATATATTTTTTTTTTAAATGGAAATGATTTTGCCTATATCTTCACAGAAGCATTGTTTGGTGAAGGAGGTTCAGATTTGTTAAAATGACTGGGTTCCACTGTCTTAAAGGGTCAGGAGGGGCCCCAAAAGGGTAAAAATTGGGAATTACTTAATTTGTTTTCTTAAGAACTGGTATGTCAGATTTGTTCATATTTTGCATAAATTATCCCTATGTGTAGGGGTTTGATTGCAGATAAGAATTTAGGGGCTAAAATTTATAGGGGCCCTGTAAGGGACTTAGAATTTTACATAGAGATACTATGGGAAAACAAAAAATTCTCTTTTTCTTTTATCTGTTCTTAAACCACTAGGCCAATTAAACTGAAACTTCACATGGGTGTTTCTATTGCATAGGAAACTATACAGAAGATTTTTTTTTTCGATCTGAAATTCAAAATTGCCACCATTACTAAAAATAGTCCAAAACTTAAAAAATCTTCTTCTCATGAACGGCCCAACAGATTTTCAAAATGTTTATGTAGTAATGATGACCAACTATAGTTCTGTTAGATTTGTTCAAATGGTGTCCCTAGGGTTAAAAATGACCCTGCCCCGAGAGTTCAATTAGGGGACACATGTCAATATATTTTTTTTATTTTTTTTAAATGGAAATAAATTTGCCTATATCTTCACTAAAGCATTGTTAGGTAAAGGAGGTTAAGATTTGTAAAGATGACTGGGTTCCTATGTCTTAAGGGGTCAGGAGGGGCCCCAAAAGGGTACAAATTGGGAATTAGTAAAATTGTTTGCTTAAGAACAGGTATGTCAGATTTGTACATATTTGATATAAGTTATCCCTAAGTGTAGGGGTTTAATTGCAGATAAGAATTTAGGGGCTAAAATATATAGGGGCCCTGTAAGGGGACTTAGAATTTTACATAGGGATACTGTGGAAAAACAGAAAATTCTTTTTTTTTTTCATTTATTCTGAAACCACTTGGCCAATTAAACTGAAACTTCAGATGGATGTTTCTATTGCATAGGAGACTATACAAAAGATTTATTTTTTCTATCTAAAATTCAAGATGGCCACCATTACTAAAAATAGTCCAAAACTTAAAAAATCTTCTTCTCATGAACGGTCCGACAGATTTTCAAAATGTTTTTGTAGTAATGATGACCAACTATAATTTTGTTAAATTTGTTCAAATGGTGTCCCTAGAGTTAATGTTTCTATTGCATAGTAGAATTTCAAAAAGTGCTATGGCCACTATGAGTCAGTAGAGCGTCCTCAGGCCCTCTTTGGCCTCTTGTTTTTAAAATAGACGGAAGTAAAGTTAATTCATTGGGTCATAATTATAAGCTTTCAAATAGCTTGCTTTTTCACATACATGTTTTTATTATTGTGTATTATCACAAAATTTACGTTGCAGACGTGTAATAAACCCAGGACATATTTTTTATATTAAGCTAGTGTTATTTCACTCGATGTTTTCTGTATAACTTGTTTCCCATACGTTAATTGCCGAAGAACTTTCTGACTTGCCCGAATATATAAATGATGTCATTTGGCATGGTTAAATGACGTTATTGTGAGACATTACGTCATACTATGACACTCCGAAACTGATAATGTCAATAAAATATTGTTTAAACTAGTGCTTATTTTGTCATCATCCATGTTTATTATATTTTGAAACCTTTAATTTTATGTTTTTGAAAATACTCCCTTGAGACTTGTTTCAATTATTTTGTAGATCTCCATGGAGCAATAGTTATGATCCCCCGCTGGATGATGGAACGATGCCATCAGAAAAACTACGTAGGTTAGAAGTAGATGCCAATACAGCCTTTGACCAATATAGAGAAATGTAAGTCTTGTGTACATTTAAATTCTCATTCATTCCATTGAAAAATTAATTTACCATTGGTTTAAACTTATTTATTTTACTTCGATTGTGAAACAAGTTTTTACAATTTAGACAAATCACCCTTGAAGTCTTCCTGGATAGAACCAGTAGAAAGTATATGCAGAAAAAGTGTCTTGCTCAAGTACACCACACATAGCCGTGGCAGAGGATCGAACCCACAACCTTCTGATCATGGGTTCGGTGCTCTACCACTAGACCATGTGCTCCACACAAAGGGTCCTCCATGGTCTAAGGCGTCATCTCATATTCACATACCTCTTGTCGCTAAGGTGGTAGGTTCAAGTACCGCTCGCTCCAAAAACTTTGTGAGAAAGTTTCCAGTTACTTGCGGAAGGATGGTGGTTCTACTCAGTCTTCCTCCACCAATAAAACTGCATATGCCATACATAACCTGAAATGTGCTGAAAATGAAGTTAAACCCCATTCAAAATTTACCATTAGATAGATACCGCATTCCTGTCACATTCCTGCTTAATCTGATTCCTGTGTTATTAGCTCACCTAAGACCAAAGCATACAGGCAAACTTTGTGATTGCCTTGTGTGTTGTTAACTTTTGCGTCAAATGACTTCGAACTCTAAAATCACCCGACAGATTTTCGCCTAATTTGATGTGAAGCATTCTTACATAAAGTTCTGTCAAATTGTTTAAATCATGCCCTAGGTGTCAAATTTGGCCCTGCTCCAGGGGCTTATCATTTTTTTTTTTCAAAATTTTCACCATTGCACTGTGTGAACCTTAAGCTGTGCACCATTTAAACAACCACAAATGAGAATTAAACAACAGTAAACATTGCTTAGAACAGTTAAACATTAAAAAAAACAATTGTGCAGCTTAGTCTGTCAAAAAACAGACAGTGTTTGTTGATTTGGTTCAAATAACATTACACACTGTATCTCCTTTATTGACAGTGGCATAGCTGACCTTAAAATGATGTGCAAGCCCATAGTGTTCTGGAATGGTTTAGGGAGGGGTCAGGGGGACATGCCCCTCTCCCCATCAGAAAATTCAGGATGCATTTCCTGCGTTCTGATGAAATTTCCAGGAATATAATGCATTCTCAAAAAAATATGCAAGCCCTGGCATTGTTTAGTAAAGGCAGCTACGCCGCCTATTGAAATGTTTATCATAATTATAACACCATTTTGATTCAGTGAAACTATAACACAAGAAGTATTCAAGGTTCGCAAACAGTTTGCATATTTACAACTTGCAACAGTGACCATCTGATGACATTGATTATACTACACTGCGGTCCCGTTATAACGCGGTCTGATATAACGCGAATTCCGTTATAACGCGGTTTTTGCTTGGCCTCCATTTTTTGGCAGGGGGGAAAAGTCGTGATATAAAACTTGAAAATCTGCGCCAATGATCAAATGACAACCAAACAATAGATCATCGCCATGTTTTGATTTGACAATCGCTCAACTTCTACTCACCAATTAGCCTTGATTATAACAAACTATTATAACCATTACCTCATGGTGGTTTAAAGGATAGTTTAAGGGATTGATTCATGCCAGCATTGACAATTAACAGTTTGTAATAATCCCGAGTGCTTCAATAAATGCTGACACACGCCAAACACGGAAGCCATATGCAAAACTTTGTTATTATCGTGTGATCACATGATCAAGCAACGAAGCGGTTGACAGGTATAAATATATCGCGGGTATCTTATCGGATCATAAACACAAACTTATTTTTATTAATTTATTGTTGTTAATACTTCAGATTTATATTTTTATACTAACAGCGTTGAGTTCAAATTGAAGCGCGATTTTTTATATAGACACCGTTTTTTCTCCTTCCGGGTTAAACGGAAATGGCTGCCACTTTTAGTATAATCAAAACACGAAAATGTTTTGCTTTCTTTCCTTTATTTGTATTAATTTTATACTTATCTAAATGTATCTGTTGTAACCAAAAACGCGTTGTATCATATTACAATGCAAACAATATCATTCACTTAGTGTCGGGCAGCATGATAGGTGTGATTAACCGACATCGATTTTTTTCGAGGTAATTATCGCTATAACGCGGTCCGCTTATAACGCGATTTCGTTTGTGGACCCCAAGAACCGCGTTATAACGGGACCCGAGTGTACATGCGTGCGCATCATTGTTTAGAAAGCGGTTCAGTAGTATCCAGATGCTCTTGAAATTCATCTGATGATGCGCGTGCACTGGTGTTAACAAAGCAGTGTGCAAGAAACACAATGCGTCGGTAATTAAATGTCTGTATTTGAGATAATCAGGATGTATTGGCTGCGATTTTTCTGCGTCCAGCAGATGCACATATTTCAGAATTGTGCATCTGCCGCAAGATTTGTGCATATAGGACGCAGGGGTAAATAAATCACTGCGAAAGTACAAGGCCTGGAGTTTGAAATTGTGCATGAAGTATCATTTAATCGTTCTCTCTCAAGTTTGTTCAAGCCATGACCTTAGGGTCAAAATTGGCTCTGCCAAAATGTTCTTCTCAAGAACCAACAAGCCAATTTTGGAGCCCAATAAGGGGATTTCGATATTTACATAAGAATGTTATTGGGAGAACAGATAGTCCGTTCAACATTTGAAAAGCAGTGAAAAGTGAAATCAGGCGAGCAGCTTAGTTCCACTTGTGCCTCCTGTTCTTGAGAGGCCTTTTGGTTGAGCTTGGAAGCAAGCCAACAACTCCAGATATAAGTGGCCACCACTCATTTGACTATAGCCCTGGTAAATTTTGATTTAGATCGTTTCATCATAAGCACTGTTTGATATTACTCTTAATTTTATTAGCAAAATAATTGGATTGTTGTATTCTTGTTTATTTTTAGGTATTTTGAGGGCGGAGTGTCGTCAGTGTATTTATGGGACCTGGACCACGGGTTTGCGGGTGTTATTCTTATCAAGAAAGCCGGTGACGGCTCTAAAAAGATAAAAGGTTGCTGGGACTCAATACATGTTATAGAAGTTCAGGTAAGTCAACTTGACAATTAGTGATTTCAGGGTTTATATTAGTGCTCGCCTGACTGTCCAGGACAACTGAATCGTGGGTACCAACAAGTAAAAATATAAAGCTGCTCGCCAGACTGGACATGCGGAAATGCAAATAAAGTACAGTCAAAACTCGTTATTTTGAATTCCGTGGGACTGTAAAAATAATTTGAAATTTCGGATTTCGATTTATCAGGAGTCTACTTTTGTGCAACTTTTTACAGTTACCCTACCCACTTCATAAATCGTTGAGAATATATGTGTACTTGTAATTACCTACATTTGTTGTTTTATACTCAAAATAATATGTTGTTGTTATATTTAAACAGAATATAAACTTTGTTTATATTGATGTGTGCTGTGGAATTATCTTAAATCGTGATAAATTTAACTGTTTACATGCGTCATTTTAATCTACACAAACGTATGTTGTGCGTTGTTTTCCATGTTTAGGCTAATTGTCTATTTGTCCAGTGCGTGAACATTGTCACTTTTTAAGACTGCTATAATAGATAAATAAAAAGCATTTATATTTTTTATTTTCATGAATATCAAATAAATAGAAAATGCAGCAGAAAAATAAACACTTGTTATTTACAAGGAATGGCTATAACAACTTTACAAATAAAAATCAGACGAAAAAATAAAACAAATGTCCTATAAAACTTTGTCACCCAAACAAGAAGTGGCGTTGTTTGCCTAATTAGTGTGTGTCTCCTTGTGTTTGTATCATAACAGTTTGATGACACAATTACCTTACCTGCCAGGACAGACACATGAAGCGATAAATTACAGGTATGAGATAAGCAATTATCACCTTCGGTGGTTTACCTTTCATCTTCACGCGGTGACAAAAATTTGAAATAACGAGTGAGAAATCAATAGATTTTAGGATGGAGGGACCGAAAAACAGATTCAAAATAGTGAATAATTCGAATTACCGGTACTGGAATTTGATATATCATAAGTTAATTAATATAGAAATAGAAGGGAAAAAAACAGGACCAAACTTCAAATTTGAGATAACAGGAATTTCGAAATATAAGAGTTCCAGTATCAACTGTAGTGGGTTCATGCCAAACTTGGTCCAAAAACTTTACGGAAGGGTGATGGACCATTCTGCTGTGTGTCAAATGCATAAATTGTTGACATTGGTGACTTTTTTAAAAGTTCTTTTAAATTCTCCTATCACTGGTGGAGAACTTTTTAACAAAATTTCAGACTTAGCTATGGTCCTGTTTATTAACCTTTATATGAGAACATTAAGAAGCATATGATTCTATTTCCAGTAGTTTTGATATTGAGAGGACAAAAATAAAAGAAAAGATGTACATTTACATGCTGTTGTTCTAGCATCAAGGTATGATATTCATTTCTATTGCAGGAAAAGTCTAGTGGAAAGAGCGCCCATTACAAATTGACATCTACAGTAATGTTATGGCTACAGACAACACGAGAGGGCTCCGGGACCATGAACCTTGGTGGCAGTCTGACAAGACAAATAGAACAAGATGCCACAGTGGGGGATTCCTCGCCCCATCTGGTGAACATTGGACGAATGGTAGAGGTGGGTAGCAATGTTGCGTTGCTCATGTGTTGTCTCAGCTTTAACATAAATGAAATAAATGTTAAACTAATAGCCTACATGTAGTTATATGTAATTGAAAGGTTTGATAATGGGTGTCCACATTAATAAGGTAAAGAATATACAATATGCTAACTTGATGAGTTTGCATATATTGAAAAGTGTTCCATAATCTTCTTTTTGCATAGGTATGAAATGACTGGAATTCCCATTGGGTTAGAAAAAGATATAAAGGCTAAAATTAAACAACTTTTTCATGGCAAATATAAATGTAACTGTATTAAAAATATAATTTGTATATTAATTATTTTATTAAACATTTCTCTCATCTGAAAAAAGGGGTCCTCTCTATTTAAGGCACCATCTCATTTACCTCCCTCTGATGAGGTCATGGGTTTGAGCCCAGGCCAGTTTAAAAACTTTGTGAACAATGTTTGCCAGTTACTAGTGAAAGAACAATGGGTCAGATTCATTCCAAGGTCCTCCTGTACCAATAACACCGGATGGCATATATAACCTTGAATGTGTTTGAACTGGTATAACCCCCATCCCCTCCTACCTTTTCCAATGAAATCACGGACCATAGTGACTGTTTTGTAGCACTTTTTACTCTGTGACATAGTGGTCCACTGTGCCTACTTACCTCTAATCGCTGAAGTCATGTGTTCAAACGGATCTTGGTCCAAAAGCTTAATGTGAGAAAGTTCGCCATTTACCTGCGGAAGGACAGCGACTCTTTCAGATTCATTCATAGGTCTTCCTCCATCAATAAACTGGATATACCTTATTCATGTACAACCTTTAGTGTGTTGAAGATGGTATCAAACCCCATTCATTTTGCTTTGGTTTGTAATCACTTAAATACCAATCTTTGCGATTCTGTCAGCAGCTTACCTACACTGTATCATGGTGCATATGCTTTAAGTACTATTTTGTTTTTTGTTTGCAGGATATGGAGAACAAAATTCGCAGCACGGTATATGAAATTTATTTTGGGAAGACAAGGGACATTGTTAATGGCGTACGATCCTTTACCCCACTTGCAGACACGAAACAACAAGCAGCCCTCAGAAATGACTTAGTAGCAGCGTTGTCCCGAAGACAGCAGTCATCCTAATATACAACTTCATATAGTACGATATTAATTCCTGTTCAGAAAGACATATATAATGTTATATGGACTTTGAAAATAATACGCATACAGAACTGTTTTTAATGTGTGCAGGAAATGAGAAGTGAAAGTTTCATAGCATATTGTGCTAATTGTGGTAGTACTGAACGGATTGTGTGTATGTAAAATCATGGAGGCGATTTCTTTGGTACTTCTTTATTTTATGGTGAAAAGTTATATTGTGGTTAAACAAAAATATCATGCTACAATGATTATGTATTGAATAGATGAAATTCTGGGGTTAAATATATTAAAAATGAAGGTTTTTGTCAGTGAAACAAAACGAAATCATTTTGATTATTCCTATTCCCCTGGTGATATTAGAATTTACATGATTAGCAATAATGTCAAACTTTTATAGCTCACCTGAGCAAAGCAACTTTTTATTCTCTTTATTTGTGTATAAAAATTAAAGCATAAAAATAATTTTAAATTGAATAGAAACATATACCGCTGTCTGTCATTTACTATAAACCAGTATAAAAGTGAGAGATCCCAACAACATTATCTTATTCATAAAATGGGGTTCTCCATGCTCGAGTGATCTCGGGCAACATCTCAAGGTCATTCACCTCTCAATGCTGTAGGTGTAGATTCAAGTCGCTCTAGGTCCATAAACTTTATATAAGAAATTCCATTCTGAGGTCTTCCTCCACCGATAAAACTAAAATAAACTAAACATGTTGCAATGACATTAAACCCTGTGTAAAAAATATAATAAAACATATTATAACATTCTTGCCAGGGCACATAAAGTAGTGTGTATAAGTCGTGTTTCTATGGACAACCAATAATTGTGAGTTAAATCTTTGTTTCTGCACAACACTCCTTGCAGAAAAGTCATGTTTCTATTCCTCTTTATTATTTATTCTTGGGGGGGCGGGGGGACATAAATTATAATATAAACAGTAAACAGTGTTATGTGTATAATCTGCATTGAAATTAGCTTGAAACATCTAATATATTGAGAGACCAGGGGTGGTATTCACCAACTAGTCTTAAGAATATTCTTAGACTTGAACTCAAGAATGAATTTTTAAAACACACTTGGAGACCATTTTTTAAGAGCAATGTTTGCAAGCGTGTAGGGACACCAAATATATAGTCGAATAAACTTTTCCAATTATTCTATTTGTCATGGTAAACTTGATATCTAAAATTGAAATTTTGATTTTCAAGCTAAAGTATAAGAATATTCTCAAAAATGGTTGATAAATATGACTCCAGACTTCTGTTCACCAATAGTTTTACTTGAATACATTAAATCTGAATTCAGACTGGTTATTTGTTTATTCGTTAGTTAATGTCAGTCTAAATCATCACCACCTGGATGCTTTTCTTAGATTTATGATTTAAGTTGTTTTAGACATGTATGTACTTAAAACATGTTGGTGTTGATGAAACTGAGGTCTGTATGGGGGGAAAGGGATTGAAAAAAAGTTGAGAGAAAAAGAGACTGTTATTTTGATTAATTTTCCATGTTATTATGCTTATCATGTAATAAAATCAAATTTAAATCAGACCATATTCAATATTAAATTGTGTTTCCTCTTACTATGATAAGAAATGATCAGTTGCCTTTTTAGGCTCAGACCTTTGGGATTGCCCTGTGTTCATCTGTCTGTCATTGGCTTTTGCTTCATACAACTTTTCTCTAAAACCCACTTGACAGATTTTCACTGAATATGGTTGTGAAGCATTCTTACATGAAACTCTCAATATTTTTTTCAAATCATGACCCTGGGGTCAAAATATGGTCGCATCCTCTCGAAAAAAAAATGCCAAAGATCTTTGATATATGTATGATGCATCACCTTATGATTCTGTATCAGGTTTGTTCAGCTGGTACTGGTTCTACCCACTGCCTCCAGGACTTATTAATTTGACAAAGGGAAATTTTTCATTTAAAAATCTTCTTTTCGAGAATTGACAAGTCAAATTTGTTCATATTTGGTATAAATTTTACCTACGAGTTTGGTTTCAAGAAAAGAAAGCAAAAAGAAATTACACAATACTACGTATATGAGGGATGATGATCTAGAATTAATGGCACTGTTTGTGTCATTCAAAAACAACTTTAAGGTAATTTAGTGAAAATGATGATGTACAATGTTCAATCTATAACGAAGAAGTCCTGTAAAAAGTTGCACAAAGAATTAATGTTATACATATATTTGAAGAATACATGTTGAAAGAAAGCGGGGTAGGTCGCTGGATATCATTTGATGTCGAGTCAATATTGACATCACTTCAGAGTCAATTCTTTCT
The DNA here is from genome assembly GCA_029582155.1 of Panopea generosa. Taxonomy (NCBI): domain Eukaryota; kingdom Metazoa; phylum Mollusca; class Bivalvia; order Adapedonta; family Hiatellidae; genus Panopea; species Panopea generosa. The sequence goes on along the minus strand of CM055910.1, from coordinate 47,000,867 downwards.
CCCAAGAATTTTCCAAATATACCTGAAAACCATTCAGTGTTTAAATCTTTGAATGTATCAATTCTGAAGCCATTTAGAGCCAATTCACAACAGACCTTAATTCATTATTATTATTTTCATACAAACAACCCGTTACATAGAGTATGGCCCATAATGGAATTAACCAAAATGTTACAATTCTGCAGGTATCAAATTTCTTCTGTTATATATATATGAAATAAAATACATATGAATTCACTGTATCTTCATGATTCAACGGGTTTCTAAATCTGTCCGTTATAAAGCATGTGAGTAGTCGTGAATCCTTAACATGATCCTACTCAAGTAAAGCTATCAGTTCATGTATGTAAATTGTCAGTCCAGTCCAGATGTATTGCATGTAAAACCATAGTATATAATTCATGGTTGACACCAAAATTATTGGTTTGGCATAGGCCTTGATTTTGTATGTGTCTGGTTTGTACATTTATGTCTGGTTATTCACAAATAATTATCTCCATATTTATATCAGGAGATATATATATATATGTTTCATTCTGCATCTTCATTTGATACTGTTTTTTATGTCCCCGAAGGGTGGTATATATTGAAATCGCGGTATGTAACATTTCTTGTATGGTCCAGCACATTGTTATAAATCTGCATAGATGGATAAAATTTGGCACAAATACCATCATGACATGACATGTTTCACTCAAGATCCAGGTCCAAAGGTCAAGGTCACACTAAGAGGTCAGACTTGAAAAAGGTAAATACACATTTATATTCACATACCACATCAGGGGCAGGTCACATATTGGTGATATTTCTTGTTTTATCTTATTCCATATGCAAGTATGTGAGAAAATTAATGTGGTGGGTTTAGGGCACTTGAGACGAAATGATATAACTACTGTGTTAGTTTGGTAAAATCAGAAGAAAAATACAGGTATTCGAGTGCACACAAGTCAAATAGTGCAATTTCTGACAATTCGAAAACTGAAATTATCATTTTTTGCTTGCCAACTTTTTCAATAAAATTTGGTTGTGTAATTAAACAAGGTATTGCATAATATGTAAGAATCTTTTATTCAGAATATTAATATAATTTATAATGGTAAATGTTTAAATAAATTTTAATTCAATTATACAAATAATAATTAGTATAAAACCAAAGTTTGTTGAAAAAACTACAACTGCAAAAAAGACAAAGTTCACAAACCCCACAAAATGGCCCTGTATAATTCCATAAAATCAAACCCTAATTTTTCTGAAAAATTTGGGTTTTTTATTGTACTTTATTCTTTTAAACTTTACGATTTTCGCTTTAAAAACAATATCATCTATACATGTACAGCAAAAATGTGCAATTTTCCTACAATTTAAGCCATAATATAACGTGTTTTAGCAGTGAAGGTACTCTTGTTACAAGAAAGTATTTACACATATTCCTCAGAGTGTACCAGACAATGATCAGAATAAATATCTTTGTGTAGCAAGAGTGTATCATAACCAAAAAACTTTTGTATTTCAAAAAAGGACAAAATTGGGAGAAAATAAAACTGCTTGCAAAGATCGGGAGCATTGCTGGATTAAAAATGGAAATGAAATTATTACAACAGAACCTCTAGAATGGTATGAGGCTCTCAAGAACCTGGCCTCAGTTACACACTACTTAAGTCCGATATTTTACTTGAACTCAAACAGTGTGCTCAATTTTAGTATGAAATTGAGCACAACTTGAGCTGATATCTGAGCTTAAGTAAAATAACGGACTTAAGTATTTTTGTGAAATTGGAGCCTGATTTACTGTGGATTTATTGTTGCCAAATGCTTTTAAATAATAAATGCCAGTCTGACGTACATGTGCACAGTAATTTTGATCGATGAATGAGTTTGTGTTAAAATGATACAAAATTCGAATGTTACATCAACACTCAACATCAATGTCATCTGAACAGAATAAAAACATGCAAACTTTGTCATTGTCATGTACACTAGGGAATGTTTCACCAGATTTTTTAAGTGGTTCGAAGGAAGATGTTTAAAATTCCTCAATTCATAAAGGATATCATTATCATAGGCTTTCGCTATGTTCAAGATAATGCAATTAATAATAATGGAAATTCACGATGTCTCATCTGCGGTCTCTACATTTCTGATGACATATCCGTAATATCATGCCTGACTTTGTTTTGCCAAAAGGATATTTATTCAAACATGTCAAAATGATATATAAAAATGGGATTGCCTAGCTTTGGCTACATGCCCAGGTTAGACTAAAATAGATTTCCCGCTTAGAAGTGCAACATATTTTGTGTCATTAAATGAAACACAATTTTATTAGATCCATATGCACAGGGGTGGATCTAGGATTTCAGTTTAGAGGGCGAAATAAAGTGAATTTTATAAAATATAATATTGCTATTGGGACGTTTGCCTGGTTTTTTAAAGAGTAGATCTGCCATTGATACAGGCTTATGCATAATAAAACTAGTTTCGTCTGAGAAAGTAGCATTTAAGTGCTGTCTATTTTCTAGAATATGGGTTTTCATTTCTAGTTTACGACTCCAGTTTAAATATCGATTTTGTCATGTTTTTGGTGGATTTGACAAACCATACTATTTGGATTTTGCTAATTAATGATAATGAGATGCTTTTTATTCATTTTGATAATTATTTTATTTTCTAAGACATTTATAGCATTTTTTTCCTGATATATTCCCTTAAAATAATTATTAATTAATTAGATTATTAAAACATATAAAAACAAAGGATAATCACAAATTGTAATGCAGCTGGGATTATTCAAACGCTTGCCCACATGTACATCATATCCTCCATCGCAGCAAACGTCTAGTGGTAGAGCATCTTACTTGCATGCAGAAGGTCACAAGTTTGCATGCAGAAGGTCACAAGTTTGATCCCCGGCCAGTTCATACCAAATATTTGTAAAATGGTACAAGAAACTTCCTTGCTTGGCACTCAGCATTTTAAGGATAGTACTAGGTATAGTCGTATACCATGTACTCGGATATGATGTTACAGTATGGCATCGTTGCGCATACTCAAGTAGACACCATCCTGATATGACTGAAAAACTGTTGAAAGCGACACGTAACACCTTACAACAACATATCCTGAGATTTTGACAGTTTAACTGGCTGTACAACTGGTTAGTTACATAAAGCTGCTGTCTTTTTAATTTGTTATCAATTTAAGCATATACATGCTGGGTTGGTTAGCTCAGTGTGTTTGACTGTCAATCCAGGGGTTGCAAGTTGAATCGCCACCAACCACAGTTTCCATGACAGTTGATATACAACATTACATCTCATAATTGTTCATCTCTCACCACTGACTTATGATTGAAAGTTATCGGTTACTTGCGGAGATTGGAGTGCTTGAGTACTGGTTAACTGTCAAGATTCTGGTTTTAGTTTACCCAATTGTTATGTTTAAAATCGTACCTCTATTTTTGATGAACTACCCTAGTACAAAGCCATTGCTTCAACTTGGTCTGAATGCAAACCTTAAACCACTTGAATATGAATGTGTTTTTTATAAAATCAAATCTAAAAATAAACCTTCTCTTCAATAAACTTGGAGAAAAGTGGATTTTTTCAAAATTCAAGAACACGTAACTGGGCCTGCTTTCTGCATGTATGAAGTTGAAACAGACTGTTTTGTATATTTATCTAGTCCCACGTCATATGGTTATATACAACATATCCATATCTAATTAAAATTTATTTAGAAGCTTTTTTGATTATTCAAGGGAAATAACTCAGGTAATGAGGGTCAATAAAGAAAGGTGGCAGCCATTTTTATTATTTTATGAGAATTAACAAATTTGAAAAAGGCTGACCCAGGAGCCATTAGCATGAAGTTTGAATACAGGGATTCAAAGGAGATGTAGATATTTGTACAATTTTGACATATATTTATTACACACGACCATATTGGACTTTGGATGGAGACAAAAAGCAGAAAATCTAAAAACCCATCACTAAAGGAGCATAGCGACCAAGTTTCTGCGAAATCTGTACGTCATTTCAGAGGAGCCATTGAAAATGTGAAAAACCATGGATGATAACGGAGAGTGTACTGCTATACAGGTATAGCTCAGCTGTGATTTGCAAAGATGAGATAGGAATACAAGGCCAATACTGATAATGCTGTCAATATAAATATATGCTGCACACTACACTACCTAATAAGGGTATATAGAAAATACATGTGTATGGAGAAAGAATACACATGTGCCTTATTTGCATGAAAATCTTTTGAGATTTCTTTTTTTATCTCAGCAAATAGTCCCTTCATCTCAGCTGATTTAGAATATCTGTTAAGTTGGCTGCTGGAGATCTATTGTTCGGTTTCTCAGCAGATCCAGGGATTCTAACAAGTTGTCTGTAACATCTTTTCCATTCTTTAGAACCTTCTTGGAGATCAAGGACATGAATAACTTCACCTGGAAGACAAAATAGCAATAATCATCTTCTGTAAGGCCGCGGGAGACATAATTACAGTATTTACAGTTTTCCATCACACTGAAACAATCTCAAAACAGGAAGGTAGTATAATGGAGAGAGCTGCTCACTACAAAGGTTGCAGGTTCATTCCCCAGCTCAACCTGATGACACTCGGTACTGGTTCTACCGAGGAAGCAACACTCGGTTCTGGTTCTACCGAGGAAGCAACACTCGGTACTGGTTCTACCGAGGAAGCAACACTCGGTACTGGTTCTACCGAAGAAGCAACACTCGGTACTGTTTTTAACCAGGAAGCAACACTCCGTACTGTTTCTAACCAGGAAGCAACACTCGGTACTGGTTCTACCGAGGAAACAACACTCGGTACTGGTTCTACCGAGGAATCAACACTCGGTACTGGTTCTACCGAGGAAACAACACTCTGTACTGGTTCTACCGAGGAAACAACACTCGGTACTGGTTCTACCCAGGAAGCAACACTCGGTACTGGATCTATCCAGGAAGCAACACTCGGTACTGGTTCTAACCAGGAAGCAACACTCGGTACTGGTTCTAACCAGGAAGCAACACTCGGTACTGGTTCTACCGAGGAAGCAACACTCGGTACTGGTTCTAACCAGGAAGCAACACTCGGTACTGGTTCTACCCAGGAAGCAACACTCGGTACTGGTTCTACCCAGGAAGCAACACTCGGTACTGGTTCTAACCAGGAAGCAACACTCGGTACTGGTTCTACCCAGGAAGCAACACTCGGAACTGGTTCTACCCAGGAAGCAACACTCGGTACTGGTTCTAACCAGGAAGCAACACTCGGTACTGGTTCTACCCAGGAATCAACACTCGGTACTGGTTCTACCGAGGAAGCAACACTCGGTACTGGTTCTACCCAGGAAGCAACACTCGGTACTGGTTCTACCGAGGAATCAACAATCGGTACTGGTTCTACCCAGGAAGCAACACTCGGTACTGGTTCTACCCAAGAATCAACACTCGGTACTGGTTCTACCCAGGAATCAACACTCGGAACTGGTTCTACCGAGGAAGCAACACTCGGTACTGGTTCTACCGAGGAATCAACAATCGGTACTGGTTCTACCGAGGAATCAACACTCTGTACTGGTTCTACCCAGGAAGCAGACTCAAGAGCGGTTCAACAATCTCAAAAAAAAAAAGAAAAGGCGGACTTGTAAGAGTAAATGTTTCTTAGCTATATCTTTTACCATAAATCATCTTAAATTACTACACTACCATATACCATAATACACACATGTTTTAGTTAATATGGTCTAAGGGTCTGGTTTGATCCTTTGCCATGGCTATGTGTAGTGTGCTTGAGTAAGACTATATATGCATACATGTATGCTTAGTACTGGGAAGCGTGACTTGTTTAAGTTGTAGGAACTTGTTTCACAATTGATGTAAAATAAATAAATTTAAAATAACAGGACTAGTGTCTTATACAATACCAATAAATATGAAGAACTATACCTGATCTGGGGGAAGGAGGGTGTGGAAATGAGGTGGTAACTTCTTGCGTGGTATATTCTTTCCTTTGATTATTTCCTCCAGCACGGCTAAGTAGTTATTTCTATTCATTAGTTGCGATGATATGGACAACGTCTCTTCATCATTGTATGCCTGCAAAATAAGGGTTTGGATAGTCCAAGCATATACTACAAATATATAGCATTACAGAGTATAAATACATAGGATCTTAAATGAGTGGTCATTCATTTAATAGTGAATTTATTAAACGAATTGGCAAAAATATATTATGTTAGGCCCTGAAATTATGAAATTAAACCTTGAACCTTGATACCAGCAGATCTATAAAGTTATAGTAAAGTCTTATCGTTATTTCATATTCCAGTAAAGGAACCTGTTCATTACAAAATCCGTAACAAGGATGTCTTGAAACTGAGAACATCCAGCGTACATCAAAGTCATATTCCACGATATTAAACTCAGATTAGTAACAATTTGTTACTGCTATGACATCATCTCTATCGGCCATTATCATGTTCATACTGTGTGATCAAATTTATACATCAAGAACACTTACATACACAGATTATACACAGCAGAAATGAGTATAAATTACATAATTACATTCACAGATTATACATCGCAGAAATGAGTATAAATTACATACTTACATACACAGAATATACATCGCAGAAATGAGTATAAATTACATACTTACATTCACAGATTATACATTGCAGAAATGAGTAGTAAATACATACTTACATACACAGAATATACATTGCAGAAATGAGTATAAATTACATACTTACATTCACAGATTATACATTGCAGAAATGAGTATAAATTACATACTTACATACACAGATTATTCATCACAGAAATGAGTATAAATTACATACTTACATTCACAGATTATACATCGCAGAAATGAGTATAAATTACATACTTACATTCACAGATTATACATTGCAGAAATGAGTATAAATTACATACTTACATTCACAGATTATTCATCACAGAAATGAGTATAAATTACATACTTACATACACAGAATATACATCGCAGAAATGAGTATAAATTACATACTTACATTCACAGATTATACATCGCAGAAATGAGTATAAATTACATACTTACATACACAGATTATACATCGCAGAAATGAGTATAAATTACATACTTACATACACAGATTATACATCGCAGAAATGAGTATAAATTACATACTAACATTCACAGATTTTACATCGCAGAAATGAGTATAAATTACATACTTACATACACAGATTATACATTGCAGAAATGAGTATAAATTACATACTTACATTCACAGATTATACATCGCAGAAATGAGTATAAATTACATACTTACATACACAGGTTATTCATCACAGAAATGAGTATAAATTACATACACAGATTATACATCGCAGAAATGAGTATAAATTACATACTTACATACACAGATTATACATCGCAGAAATGAGTATAAATTACATACTTACAGATTATACATCGCAGAAATGAGTATAAATTACATACTTACATTCACAGATTATACATCGCAGAAATGAGTATAAATTACATACTTACATACACAGATTATTCATCACAGAAATGAGTTTAAATTACATACACAGATTATACATCGCAGAAATGAGTATAAATTACATACTTACATACACAGATTATACATCGCAGAAATGAGTATAAATTACATACTTACATACACAGATTATACATCGCAGAAATGAGTATAAATTACATACTTACATACACAGATTATACATCGCAGAAATGAGTATAAATTACATACTTACATACACAGATTATACATCGCAGAAATGAGTATAAATTACATACTTACATTCACAGATTATACATCGCAGAAATGAGTATAAATTACATACTTACATACACAGATTATTCATCGCAGAAATGAGTATAAATTACATACTTACATACACAGATTATACATCGCAGAAATGAGTATAAATTACATACTTACATACACATTTTATACATCGCAGAAATGAGTATAAATTACATACTTACATTCACAGATTATACATCGCAGAAATGAGTATAAATTACATACTTGCATACACAGATTATTCATCACATAAATGAGTATATTATACATATTAAATGTATTGCTTTCTAAAACATGTAAAAGTAGCAGCAATCTTGTTCTTGTCAGCACTCGTATAAGCGCCCAGTACCACACAGACCACAATGATCATTTGTTTGTTTGTTTGTTTGAAGATTTATTATCATTTTTATGCCAGCAAGGGCTAATAGACAATCTAACCACTTTTTGATTTTCCTGGGATCCTGGAAGGTTAACCAGTACTCGAGCGCATCCCATCTCCACAAGTAACTGATAACTTGCCCACTTGAACTGTGGTGAGAGATGAATGACAATGAGATGCAATGTCGCATATCAATCATCTCTGAGACGGTCAACAGGCAGGGAATCAAACTCATGACCCTTTGTTTGATAATCAGATGCAATGATGTTCTTACTATCATAAATAATAAAAGAAAGATGTCAAAGTATCCAAGCTGAATTGTTATAAATATACAGAAATTGAAATTATTATGTTGAAATTAAACTATATGCAAGGCCATAATAAATTAGTTTCTAGAGTTTTATCCATTTCAAAAAAGGAGGGAGTGTGTGAGTGGGTGCAATTTTATTTTTTATTTCTTAGATTGTAAGCAGAAGTATCATATTATGCATGAAATGAAAGAGAATCATATCACAATTAAAAGGCTTAAAATGCAGCAAAGTTTTGGCATATTTTGGCGGGGACAGGCAGGGATGCAGATCTATGAATTAGTTGGAATGTTAGATACCTGATGAAACCATCCAGTAGGGATTATTAACAACTCTCCGCTGTTCTGTTCCACTTCTATGTATTCTGCCTTTTTCAACTTGGGATACTTCCACGTGTCTGCGTCAAATGCATCAATTTGACTGAAAACAAATACAAACATTTCAAAACTATAGGTCGATCTTGGAGCAGGCTGAACCCTGTTCATGTCTGACACATTATGTAATGCTCAGTAATGCTCACAAAGTACCAACCACTAAATATACAAAAAAACATTTTTCAAGTTCAATGGGGGTGCACACTTAATATATCAAATAATGTCTTTTTGATAAAACATTGTGTTGTGGTCTGCTTCTTGTTGAATTTAATTAACAATCAAAACATTTATGGGCTTGGTCGAAGATCTTTTCTCCGAATCAAAGTATTCTTAAGTTACTATACATTCACAAATTATATAGCTATCCAAAGGTTCAGCTTCGTAATTTCTCCTCAAACACATTACCCAACTAATGCACACTTGTAAAATCAGAAGTCAAGTATCATGCCCCGCTTAAATTGTATATGAACTTGTTAAACACTTATGTAACCAAAGGACGCACATCAATCACTTATTAAAATTTCGAGATTAATCGAATTTGGACTTACAAGTGTATGTGTTACTAATAAATTAACAAAATCTAAACTAACAACAAGCAAAGTATCATATATTGAATGAAAAATGAATGAATGAATGAATGAATGAATAAATGAATGAATAGATGAATTAGTTAATTTATAGATGAATGAATGATTGATTAATTGGTTGTATGTTTACCACCATTTTATGCCATTGGGGGCACAGATGACTAGTTAACCTAACCGCTCTTTCCTGGGATCCTGGAAGGTTTACCAGTGCTCAACCACACCCATCTCCGCAAGTAACTGATAACTTTCCCACTTGAATCAGAGATGAGAGATGAATGATCATGAGACACAATGTTGTATATCAATCATCACGGAGACTGCTGCCAGACAATGATACAAACTCACGACTCGTAGATTGATAATCAGGCGCGTTACAAACTGAGCTAATCGACCCTGGCTAAGAATGAATGAATGAATAAAAGTCTTTATTAAAGAAGCCTGATAAGATTGAAACTAAATCTCACTTAAGGCCCTCTTTCAATTTACTCATTTGCAAAATGAAGACATCTTAATTATTGTAACATATGGTCGAGCGGTAGAGTATTGAATCCAAGACAAGAGTGTTGTAGGTTCGATCCTCCCCCAAGATTATGTGCTGTGTCCTTGAGCAAGATACTTTTTCTGCACATGCTCAGTACAGGTTCTACCCAGGAAGACTTTGAACATGATTTGTAGAAGTTGTAAGAACTTCACAATCAATGTAAAATAAATAAGTTTAAATTAATTTATAGTGGAATTTACAAACTTTCACACATGATGTTTATGGACCAAGATGGCCTCAACCCATGACCTCAGTGGTGAGAGAGATTGATCTTGACAACTGACGACCCATTTCTCACCGATGGTTACCGGTATGTTTGAAAAATATTCGAAAATTTGCACAAAAGGTTAACAATATTTTCTATTTTAGACTATACGAAAAAGAGAAAAGAAAAACATATGAAAATTAAGTACTACAAACTGTGCAAAACTAAAGAACAATATTAATGCAAGTAAAACCATAGACAAGAGACAGAAGTGAACTGTACGTCCAACAATCCTGAATATTACGCTGATACAGAGACACCCAGACAAACATATTTGGTTAACCAACGTTTGTTACGCATTATATGGATATAATTCCCAACGGCAATCGGCAAGATAGTAAACTGTCCAAGGAAACTAATATCCAATTTTATGAAACGAACGTTGATTAATTTGTACATTGCCTTTCTTAACGTATATCAATTTTACAGGTACATAATATTAATTTCACAAAAAAGTGGTCATTGTAAAATCCTACAAGGTAAAAGTTAAAGGGTATCGGAAACTGGGTCTCGTAAACAAAAACTGTGTTATTAGTGACATTACTACATAAACACGAATGTACATATGTGTAATTTTAATGCCATCGAGGGTTTTAAGACTATCCGTTAACCATACTACTCTTTCCTGGGATCCTGGAAGGTTAACTACTACTCAAGGACACATATTTACAAATATTCTAATTCATTTTAATATCAACCAATGGAGACTGTTGCTTGATGGGGATATGAACTTGCAATCTGTGGATTGACAGTCGTATGTGCTACCAACTGAGCTAACCTGACTAGACTAAAAATAAGTACCTACTAGGATTTCAGTGATAATGGTGAAAAAACATACCCTTGGCCCAAGACCCCCAATCCCTCTCCCCCTGGAATATGAGAAGCTCTGTTTCACCCTTTATATATCGTCTGACCCAGGAGTAAGGATGTTGTGGGTTTGATCCAACACCACGGCTATGTGTAGTGTTCTTGAGCATGACACTTTATCCGCATATGCTTAGTAATTATTTTACCAAGGAAGACTTTAAGCATGATTTGACTTAAGTTGTAAGAACATGTTTCACAGTCGATGTAAAATAGATGAGTTTAAAACTTCAAAATTAAGAATTATTCCACAGCACAAGAAACAATTATATATTTAAACAAACAACATAAAATTGTGACACACTTTACGTGACAGAGTACAAACACAAAAGTACCACACCTATTGTATTTATTGCATTCTAGTGGGAACCCACATCTATTATTGGGTTCCACGTATAAGTATTGGTCCTGGCCTGGTGGGTAAAGCTTGCATGATAAAAGAAAACAGGGCACAATTAAAACATTAACAATATCAAGGAAGGCAAGTATAATGTGTTAAAGTATGTAGATAGCCATGACTGGGGCAGAGTCTAGTAATCTGGGGTAAGCTGGGGGTGTAGTCTTGAACTTGTGCTGGTGTAGTAGGCTAGGGTTGGAGTCTTGAACTTGTGTGGTAAGATTGGGGTGGAGTTTTGAACTTGTGTAGTAAGATTGGGGTGGAGTCTTGAACTTGTGTAGTAAGATTGGGGTGGTGTCTTGAACTTGTGTAGTAAGATAAGGGTGGTGTCTTGAACTTGTGTAGTAAGATTGGGGTGGTGTCTTGAACTTGTGTAGTAAGATTGGGGTGGAGTCTTGAACTTGTGTAGTAATATTGGGGTGGTGTCTTGAACTTGTGTAGTAAGATTGGGGTGGTGTCTTGAACTTGTGTAGTAAGATTGGGGTGGTGTCTTGAACTTGTGTAGTAAGATTGGGGTGGTGTCTTGAACTTGTGTAGTAAGATTGGGGTGGAGTCTTGAACTTGTGTAGTAAGATTGGGGTGGTGTCTTGAACTTGTGTAGTGAGATTGGGGTGGTGTCTTGAACTTGTGTACTAAGATTGGGGTGGTGTATTGAACTTGTGTAGTAAGAACAGGGCAGAGTCTTGAACTTTTGTAGTTAGCTGGGGCAGAGTCTTGAACTTATGTAGTTAGCTGGGGTGGAGTCTTGAACTTGTGTAGTTAACTGGGGTGGAGTCTTGAACTTGTGTAATAAGAATTGGGTGGAGTCTTGAACTTGTGCAGTAAGATTGGGGACAAGTCTTGAACTTGTGTAGTAAGGTTGGGGTGGAGTCTTGAACATGTGTAATAAGACTGGGGTGGAGTCTTGAACTTGTGTAGTAAGGTTGGGCTGGAGTCTTGAACTTGTGTAATAAGACTGAGGTAGAGTCTTGAACTTGTGTAGTAAGGTTGGGGTGGAGTCTTGAACTTGTGTAGTAAGATTGGGGTGGAGTCTTGAACTTGTGTAATAAGACTAGGGTGGAGTCTTGAACTTGTGTAGTAAGGTTGGGATGGAGTTTTGAACTTGTGTAATAAGGTTGGGGTGGAGTCTTGAACATGTGTAATAAGACTGGGGTGGAGTCTTGAACTTGTGTAGTAAGGTTGGGGTGGAGTCTTGAACTTGTGTAATAAGACTGGGGTGGAGTCTTGAACTTGTGTAGTAAGGTTGGGGTTGAGTCTTGAACTTGTGTAATAAGGTTGGGGTGGAGTCTTGAACATGTGTAATAAGACTGGGGTGGAGTCTTGAACTTGTGTAGTAAGGTTGGGATGGAGTCTTGAACTTGTGTAATAAGGTTGGGGTGGAGTCTTGAACATGTGTAATAAGACTGGGGTGGAGTCTTGAACTTGTGTAGTAAGGTTGGGGTGGAGTCTTGAACTTGTGTAATAAGACTAGGGTGGAGTCTTGAACTTGTGTAGTAAGGTTGGGATGGAGTCTTGAACTTGTGTAGTAAGGTTGGGGTGGAGTCTTGAACTTGTGTAATAAGACTAGGGTGGAGTCTTGAACTTGTGTAGTAAGGTTGGGATGGAGTCTTGAACTTGTGTATTAAGGTTGGGATGGAGTATTGAACTTGTGTAATAAGACTGGGGTTGAGTTTTGAACTTGTGTAGTAAAGTTGGGGTTGAGTCTTGAACTTGTGTAGTAAGGTTCGGTTGGAGTCTTGAACTTGTGTAGTAAGGTTGGGATGGAGTCTTGAACTTGTGTAATAAGGTTGGGGTGGAGTCTTGAACTTGTGTAGTAAGGTTGGGATGGAGTCTTGAACTTGTGTAGTAAGGTTGGGGTGGAGTCTTGAACTTGTGTAATAAGACTGAGGTGGAGTTTTGAACTTGTGTAGTAAGGTTGGGGTGGAGTCTTGAACTTGTGTAGTAAGGTTGGGGTGGAGTCTTGAACTTGTGTAGTAAGGTTGGGATGGAGTCTTGAACTTGTGTTATAAGGTTGGGGTGGAGTCTTGAACATGTGTAATACGACTGGGGTGGAGTCTTGAACTTGTGTAGTAAGGTTGGGGTGGAGTCTTGAACTTGTGTAATAAGATAGGGGTGGAGTCTTGAACTTGTGTAGTAAGGTTGGGGTGGAGTCTTGAACTTGTGTAGTAAGGTTGGGGTGGAGTCTTGAACTTGTGTAATAAGACTAGGGTGGAGTCTTGAACTTGTGTATTAACGTTGGGATGGAGTCTTGAACTTGTGTAATAAGACTTGGGTTGAGTCTTGAACTTGTGTAATAAAGTTGGGGTTGAGTCTTGAACTTGTGTAGTAAGGTTGGGGTGGAGTCTTGAACTTGTGTAATAAGACTAGGGTGGAGTCTTTAACTTGTGTATTAAGGTTGGGATGGAGTCTTGAACTTGTGTAATAAGACTGGGGTTGAGTCTTGAACTTGTGTAGTAAAGTTGGGGTTGAGTCTTGAACTTGTGTAGTAAGGTTCGGGTGGAGTCTTGAACTTGTGTAGTAGAGTTGAGGTGGAGTTTTGAACTTGTGTAGTAAGGTTGGGATGGATTCTTGAACTTGTGTATTAAGGTTGGGATGGAGTCTTGAACTTGTGTAATAAGACTGGGATGGAGTCTTACACTTGTGTAGTAAGGTTGGGATGGAGTCTTGAACTTGTGTTATAAGGTTGTGGTGGAGTCTTGAACATGTGTAATACGACTGGGGTGGAGTCTTGAACTTGTGTAGTAAGGTTCGGGTGGAGTCTTGAACTTGTGTAATAAGACTGGGGTGGAGTCTTGAACTTGTGTAGTAAGGTTGGGGTGGAGTCTTGAACTTGTGTAGTAAGGTTGGGATGGAGTCTTGAACTTGTGTAGTAAGGTTGGGGTGGAGTCTTGAACTCGTGTAGTAAGGTTGGGATGGAGTCTTGAACTTGTGTAATAAGACTAGGGTGGAGTCTTGAACTTGTGTATTAAGGTTGGGATGGAGTCTTGAACTTGTGTAATAAGACTTGGGTTGAGTCTTGAACTTGTGTTGTAAAGTTGGGGTTGAGTCTTGAACTTGTGTAGTAAGGTTGGGGTGGAGTCTTGAACTTGTGTAATAAGACTAGGGTGGAGTCTTGAACTTGTGTATTAAGGTTGGGATGGAGTCTTGAACTTGTGTAATAAGACTGGGGTTGAGTCTTGAACTTGTGTAGTAAAGTTGGGGTTGAGTCTTGAACTTGTGTAGTAAGGTTCGGGTGGAGTCTTGAACTTGTGTAGTAAGGTTGGGATGGATTCTTGAACTTGTGTATTAAGGTTGGGATGGAGTCTTGAACTTGTGTAATAAGACTGGGGTGGAGTCTTGAACTTGTGTAGTAAGGTTGGGATGGAGTCTTGAACTTGTGCAGTATGATTGGGGACAAGTCTTGAACTTGTGTAGTAAGGTTGGGATGGAGTCTTGGACTTGTGTATTAAGGTTGGGATGGAGTCTTGAACTTGTGTAATAAGACTGGGGTGGAGTCTTGAACTTGTGTAATAAGGTTGGGGTGGAGTCTTGAACTTGTGTAGTAAGGTTGGGGTGGAGTCTTGAACTTGTGTAGTAAGGTTGGGATGGAGTCTTGAACTTGTGTAGTAAGATTGGGGAGGAGTCTTGAACTTGTGTAATAAGACTAGGGTGGAGTCTTGAACTTGTGTAGTAAGGTTGGGGTGGAGTCTTGAACTTGTGTAATAAGGTTGGGATGGAGTCTTGAACTTGTGTAATAAGACTGAGGTGGAGTCTTGAACTTGTGTAATAAGACTGGGGTGGAGTCTTGAACTTGTGTAGTAAGGTTGGGGTGGAGTCTTGAACTTGTGTAGTAAGGTTGGGATGGAGTCTTGAACTTGTGTAGTAAGGTTGGGGTGGAGTCTTGAACTTGTGTAATAAGACTAGGGTGGAGTCTTGAACTTGTGTAGTAAGGTTGGGATGGAGTCTTGAACTTGTGTAGTAAGACTGGGGTGGAGTCTTGAACTTGTGTAATAAGGTTGGGATGGAGTCTTGAACTTGTGTATTAAGGTTGGGATGGAGTCTTGAACTTGTGTAATAAGACTGGGGTGGAGTCTTGAACTTGTGTAGTAAGGTTGGGATGGAGTCTTGAACTTGTGTAATAAGACTGAGGTGGAGTCTTGAACTTGTGTAATAAGACTGAGGTGGAGTCTTGAACTTGTGTAATAAGACTGGGGTGGAGTCTTGAACATGTGTAGTAAGGTTGGGGTTGAGTCTTGAACTTGTGTAGTAAGGTTGGGATGGAGTCTTGAACTTGTGTAGTAAGGTTGGGGTGGAGTCTTGAACTTGTGTAGTAAGGTTGGGGTTGAGTCTTGAACTTGTGTAGTAAGGTTGGGGTGGAGTCTTGGAACTTGTGTAGTAAGGTTGGGATGGAGTCTTGAACTTGTGTAATAAGGTTGGGGTGGAGTCTTGAACATGTGTAGTAAGGTTGGGGTGGAGTATTGAACTTGTGTAGTAAGGTTGGGGTGGAGTATTGAACTTGTGTAATAAGACTGAGGTGGAGTCTTGAACTTGTGTAATAAGACTGGGGTGGAGTCTTGAACATGTGTAGTAAGGTTGGGGTTGAGTCTTGAACTTGTGTAGTAAGGTTGGGATGGAGTCTTGAACTTGTGTAGTAAGGTTGGGGTGGAGTCTTGAACTTGTGTAGTAAGGTTGGGGTGGAGTCTTGAACTTGTGTAGTAAGGTTCGGGTGGAGTATTGAACTTGTGTAGTAAGGTTGGGATGGAGTCTTGAACTTGTGTAGTAAGGTTGGGGTGGAGTCTTGAACTTGTGTAGTAAGGTTGGGGTGGAGTCTTGAACTTGTGCAATAAGATTGGGGTGGAGTCTTGAACTTGTGCTTGTGAAGTAAGTTAAATTAAAGACAGCATCTTGAGAAAAATCGCTATAAATGTTACAATTATTCGTCAAAATGAATACAAAGCATCTCATTATCATATATAGCCAACCCAGTAAACATAATAAAATATAAAAGATTTGGAATATCTTCCAAAATGTGGCAAAAATCACTTATATCCAGTGGTGGAATTGAAACAAAAACTCTTTTCTAAAAGTTATTATTGCGCACATACTGCGTTATGACCCTCATCTCATCATTCAGGTTAATACAAAAAATATCAAAAATAGCTGAAGCCTTTGTTTAGATAATTCATTATTGAGACCAATTTGAGATAATTCTTGAAAAGGTTCAAACAGGAAATATGGAAATACATTTAATGGGTGACTTAAATTTTAATTTTAACAATGTAACAAATGTTTGCCAACAATGGTTAAATGTGATAGATAATTTTCATTTGAAACAAATGGTTGAGACACCAACACGTGTTACCTCTTTCACATCTTCTTTAATTGATCATGCCTACACTAACAAAGAAAGTAATGTTATAGAAATTAGTGTTCCAGAACTGTCTATAAGTGACCATTACCCAATATGCATGACACGGAAATTAATACAGAAACCAGAAAAAGGCAATATACCTAATATCATTAACTACAGATGCATGAAACATTTTAATGAAGAAGCATTTCTTCCAGAGCTTCAAAATCAACCATGGTCTTATAGATATTTTTGATGACCCAGATGATGCTCTTCAATATTTTTTAGATTTATATTTATTAGCATTTTAAATAATCATGCCCCTAAAAAGAAAAAGTGTGTCAAGCATCCCAAACAGCCAGCCTGGTTTAATATTGATATATCTGAATCCATGAAACTTAGAGACTATTTCAAAAAACAGGAGACACAGAAAATTACAAATTCAGTAGAAATTTAATTAAGACTATGATCCATGAAGCAAAACAATCCTCCTAAACAAAAAATGAAAATACAAAAAAACCCAAACAGTTATGGAAGAACCTAAAAAATGTCTCGAGGGAAACGACTAATCACCAAACTCATTTAATAAATGATGAAGAAGGAAACCCAATTTTAGATCCAGAAATTACTGCTAATACATTTAATGACTACTTTGCCAAACTACCAACCTTGTATAAATGCTTGAATTCACAACAAAACCAAGAAAATACTGCACTAAAAGACTATGTTAGTGCTAATATTGGAAATAACGAAAAGTTTAGTAGTTTTATTACAATTACAGAAGACTATGTATATAAACAACTACATAATCTATCACAGAATAAGTCTACAGGACTTGATGATCTATCTGCCAAATTCTTGAAAATGAGTGCCAGTGTTATATCTAAAACAGTCACAAAAATATTTAACCTTAGTTTAACAAAAGGAATATACCCAAAGCAGTTCAAATTACCCAAAATCACACCAATTTTTAAGAAAGGTTATAAACAAGACAAAAATAACTATCACCGAATTTCCATTCTTCCTATTCTGTCTAAGATACTTGAGAGACATGTAAGTAATAGTGTTCGGACTTTTTTAAATACATACAATTTATTGCATGAAAGACAATCAGGGTTCAGATCTGACCATTCATGCGAAACAGCATTAACAGTGATGGTTGATGACTGGATCACAGCTATTGATCTAAACAGAATATCTGGAACCATATTTCTTGACCTATCTAAAGCATTTGATCTGGTTGATCATAGTTTACTGTTTGAAAAACTAAATGTATACCATTTCTATAAAGATGTACAAATTTGGTTTAAATCCTATTTATGTGAACATTCACAAAAAATTTCAATATCTGGTACACTTTCAGAAAGTAAATCAGTAACATGTGGTGTACCCCAAGGATCTGTTTTAGGCCCACTTCTATTTATTATCTTTATCAATGATATGCCCTTATGCACTCAGTATTCAAAAATGAACATGTTTGCTGATGACTCCTCTATCACTTTATCTGGTAATTCAATATCAGACATCACCGAATCTCTTAATAATGATTTAATAAATGTCCAACAATGGTGTAATAATAATTTGATGACCATAAATACTTCAAAAACCAAAGCAATGTTTATAGCCTCTCATCCAAAGCAACCACTATTCAGATCAGCTGAGCACTTAAAAATAGGAGATGAGGCAATTGAACTTACCAGTAGTGAAAAACTTCTGGGAGTAACAATTGACAACACACTAACATGGACTCAACAAGTTGAAAACACTCTAAAAAAATGCAATTCCTTATTATACTTACTTGGCAGAATAAAATACTATTTATCAATACCTATTTGGAAATTATTTTACAATTCTTACATACTTCCTCATCTAGACTATTGCTGTACAATATGGGGAAATTGCAACTCTGACCTATCTGACAACGTATTTAAATTTCAAAAACGTGCTGCAAGACTTATCCTTGATAAAGACATTGATACACCATCTGAAACATTATTTAATGATCTAAAATGGATGAAATTCCATGAAAGAGTAGAATATAAAAAGGCTATTTTAATGTTCAAGATCATCAACAACTTGGCCCCAGAGTATTTGCAAAATAATTTTACTCTAACACCAAATATTCATTCTAAAAATCTACGCTCACAGTCAAATAATTCTATATATATACCAAACCAAAGTTAGAAACATATCATAAAACTCTTCTATATTCTGGATCCAAAATCTGGAATTCCCTTCCAAACCATGTTAAAAATGCTTCATCGGTTCAAGAATCTAAGAGATATTATATAACATTTAAATATAAAAGTCCCCTGTCACAACAAAGATAAATTTTCATTGTGTTACAAAACATTAAACTTTTATCCTCATTGCAGTCAGTTGATTCTTACAATCATTGAATGTATCATTGTCTAAATGTATTTTGTCGTGAACTCATGATTTTCAAGTGTAAATTTTACATTATAATACTATTATTTCCTTCCTTGAAATATATTTTTGAATTAGTTAAATAAACAATGAATATTCATTGCAATTGAAATATACATTACAAATTTAATATGTCAACAAAAATAATTCACTTTGTTGTTAATAAGTTTCCAAATTGTATTGATTCTGCTGTTTAACTTTGTTGTATATATTTTGTTATTATTTTGTTACCATGTATATAATAGAGGACCACAGGGAAGATTGGAGATTGTTCCAACTGTGTTTTCTCTTTAAATAAAGACTTTATTATTATTATTATTATTATTATTATTATAGTCATATACGAGGGTTGTCCCAAAATAGCATGATATTTATGCTACAAATGAGCCAGTACAGTAAAAGAGTAAGGCCTTACCTACAGCAAAAAAAAAATAAAATAAACAATAAGACGGATTAACATGCCAAGTAGCAATTAAATATGTCAAATTCTTCAAAATGTCTGGAACAACATGATTTATGTATTATATACCATTATTAGTTTATTGATAAATTACACGTTATTTTGGGACAACCCTCGTATGTAATTTTATAATATATCTATTGTCAATTTTTTTTAATCGATTCTCTTATTACAAAATACATACAAAGGTCAAGGTCATGACTATTTCATACCTTCCACAGTTTTCTTCCCCAAATAACAGCACTAACGGCAGTCCAGTTGTACGGGTCTATGTGCAGTGTTGATCGGGAATATTTCGTACCCCATAACATCATGCTGTCCCAGGGGCGTATCTCCGAGGGGAAGAGATTGAAGAAATTTTCATCCATTAGATACTGAAATAAACAAAACACATCATTTCACCTGCTTTGTATGGCTTTGTATTGTCTTGCTTACTGTCTTCCTTTCCAAATTAAGTTAAATCTGTGTCACTTGTTATGTATTCTGTTAACATTACATGTTACATAGAAACAAATCCATTGCAAAGTTGTGTAACATAATCTGTGTCACTTGTTATGTATTCTGTTAACATTACATGTTACATTGAAACAGAACCATTGCCAAGTTGTGTAATATAATCTGTGTCACTTGTTATGTATTCTGTTAACAGTACATGTTACATGGAAACAGAACCATTGCCAAGTTGTGTAATATTATCTGTGTCACTTGTTATGTATTCTGTTAACATTACATGTTACATTGAAACAGAACCATTGCCAAGTTGTGTAATATTATCTGTGTCACTTGTTATGTATTCTGTTAACATTACATGTTACATGGAAACAGAACCATTGCCAAGTTGTGTAATATAATCTGTGTCACTTGTTATGTATTCTGTATATGTAACATGTTACATGGAAACAGAACCATTGCCAAGTTGTGTAATATAATCTGTGTCACTTGTTATGTATTCTGTATATGTAACATGTTACATTGAAACAGAACCATTGCCAAGTTGTGTAATATAATCTGTGTCACTTGTTATGTATTCTGTTAACATAACATGTTACATAGAAACAGAACCATTGCCAAGTTGTGTAATATTATCTGTGTCACTTGTTATGTATTCTGTTAACATAACATGTTACATGGAAACAGAACCATTGCCAAGTTGTGTAATATAATCTATGTCACTTGTTATGTATTCTGTATATGTAACATGTTACATTGAAACAGAACCATTGCCAAGTTGTGTAATATAATCTGTGTCACTTGTTATGTATTCTGTATATTGACATGTTACATTGAAACAGAACCATTGCCAAGTTGTGTAATATAATCTGTGACACTTGTTATGTATTCTGTTAACATAACATGTTACATAGAAACAGAACCATTGCCAAGTTGTGTAATATTATCTGTGTCACTTGTTATGTATTCTGTATACGTAACATGTTACATGGAAACAGAACCATTGCCAAGTTGTGTAATATAATCTGTGTAACTTGTTATGTATTCTGTATATGTAACATGTCACATTGAAACAGATCCCTTTTCAAGTTGTGTAATATAATCTGTGTCACTTGTTACGTATTCTGTTAATGCTACATGTTACATTGAAACAGATCCCTTTCCAAGTTGTGTAATATAATCTGTGTCACTTGTTATGTATTCTGTTAACATTACATGTTACATAGAATCAGAACCATTGCCAAGCTGTGTAATATAATCTGTGTCACTTGTTATGTATTCTGTATATGTTACATCTTACATTGAAACAGATCCCTTGTCAAGTTGTGTAATATAATCTGTGTCACTTGTTATGTATTCTGTATACGTAACATGTTATATGGAAACAGAACCATTGCCAAGTTGTGTAATATAATCTGTATCACTTGTTACGTATTCTGTATATGTTACATGTTACATTGAAACAGATCCCTTGTCAAGTTGTGTAATATAATCTGTGTCACTTGTTATGTATTCTGTATACGTAACATGTTACATGGAAACAGAACCATTGCCAAGTTGTGTAATATATTCTGTGTCACTTGTTACATATTCTGTATATGTAATATGTTACATTGAAACAAATCCCTTGTCAAGTTGTGTAATATAATCTGTGTCACTTGTTATGTATTTTGTATATGTAACATGGAAACAGATCCCTTGTCAAGTTGTGTAATATTACCTGCACACTTGTTATGTATTCTGTTTACATTACATGTTACATGGAAACAGAACCATTGCCAAGTTGTGTAATATTATCTGTGTCACTTGTTATGTATTCTGTATATGTAACATGTTACATTGAAACAGAACCATTGCAAAGTTGTGTAATATAATCTGAGTCACTTGTTACATATTCTGTATATGTAACATGTTACATTGAAACAGATCCCTTGTCAAGTTGTGTAATATAATCTGTGTCACTTGTTATGTATTCTGTATATGTAACATGTTACATGGAAACAGATCCCTTGCCAAGTTGTGTAATATAATCTGTGTCACTTGTTATGTATTCTGTATATGTTACATGGAAACAGATCCCTTGTCAAGTTGTGTTATATTATCTGTGTCACTTGTTATGTATTCTGTTAAAATTACATGTTACATGGAAACAGAACCATTGCCAAGTTGTGTAATATAATCTGTGTCACTTGTTATGTATTCTGTATATGTAACATGTTACATTGAAACAGAACCATTGCCAAGTTGTGTAATATAATCTGTGTCACTTGTTATGTATTCTGTTAACATTACATGTTACATGGAAACAGCTCCCTTGTCAAGTTGTGTAATATAATCTGTGTCACTTGTTATGTATTCTGTATACGTAACATGTTACATGGAAACAGAACCATTGCCAAGTTGTGTAATATAATCTGTGTCACTTGTTACGTATTCTGTTAATGCTACATGTTACATTGAAACAGATCCCTTTCCAAGTTGTGTAATATAATCTGTGTCACTTGTTACGTATTCTGTTAACGCTACATGTTACATGGAAACATATCCCTTGTCAAGTTGTGTAATATAATCTGTGTCACTTGTTATGTATTCTGTATATGTAACATGGAAACAAATCCCTTGTCAAGTTGTATAATATAATCTGTGTCACTTGTTATGTATTCTGTATATGTAACATGGAAACAGATCCCTTTCCAAGTTGTGTAATATAATCTGTGTCACTTGTTATGTATTCTGTTAACATTACATGTTACATGGAAACAGATCCCTTTCCAAGTTGTGTAATATAATCTGTGTCACTTGTTATGTATTCTGTTAACATTACATGTTACATGGAAACAGATCCCTTTCCAAGTTGTGTGATATAATCTGTGTCACTTGTTATGTATTCTGTATACATAACATGTTACATAGAAACAGATCCCTTGCCAAGTTGTGTAATATAATCTGTGTAACTTGTTATGTATTCTGTTAACATTACATGTTACATTGAAACAGATCCCTTGTCAAGTTGTGTAATATAATCTGTGTCACTTGTTATGTATTCTGTATATGTAACATGTTACATTGAAACAGATCCCTTTCCAAGTTGTGTAATATAATCTGTGTCACTTGTTATGTATTCTGTTAACATTACATGTTACATGGAAACAGATCCCTTTCCAAGTTGTGTGATATAATCTGTGTCACTTGTTATGTATTCTGTATACGTAACATGTTACATAGAAACAGATCCCTTGCCAAGTTGTGTAATATAATCTGTGTAACTTGTTATGTATTCTGTTAACATTACATGTTACATGGAAACAGATCCCTTTCCAAGTTGTGTAATATAATCTGTATCACTTGTTATGTATTCTGTTAACGCTACATAATACATTGAAACAGATCCCTTTCCAAGTTGTGTAATATAATCTGTGTCACTTGTTATGTATTCTGTTAACGCTACATAATACATTGAAACAGATCCCTTTCCAAGTTGTGTAATATAATCTGTGTCACTTGTTGTGTATTCTGTATACGTAACATGTTACATTGAAACAGATCCCTTTCCAAGTTGTGTAATATAATCTGTGTCACTTGTTACATATTCTGTATACGTAACATGTTACATTGAAACAGAACCATTGCCAAGTTGTGTAATATAATCTGTGTCACTTGTTATGTATTCTGTATATGTAACATGTTACATTGAAACAGAACCATTGCCAAGTTGTGTAATATAATCTGTGTCACTTGTTATGTATTCTGTATATGTAACATGTTACATTGAAACAGAACCATTGC
This sequence comes from Panopea generosa, assembly GCA_029582155.1. Taxonomy (NCBI): domain Eukaryota; kingdom Metazoa; phylum Mollusca; class Bivalvia; order Adapedonta; family Hiatellidae; genus Panopea; species Panopea generosa. Next base: position 46,976,863 of record CM055910.1, on the reverse strand, counting down.
CAAGTTGTGTAATATAATCTGTGTCACTTGTTATATATTCTGAATATGTTACATGTTACATGGAAACTGATCTCTTGCCAAATTATTATACTGGTTAAATTTAATGCATTTAGCAAAACATTATAACAAAACAGAAATCACTGTCAATAGAGATTCATAATTTATGAATGACAGCAGGGGACATAGTCCAGTAGTAGTTCATCACATCCAGGGTCATGGGTTCGATCTCCTACCTAAGTACTCGATCTATCCAAAAAAAAAACAACATCGAGCACAATTTGTGCAAGTTGTTTGAAATTTAGTTTCACAACCAATGTAAAATAAATAAGTTTAAACTAAGGATGGCAACGAATGGCAATATTGATATTCGAATATTCGGTCATTCTTTTGAACGAATATTCGAATATATTCGGTCAAGATCTTAAAAATAAATAATCATCAACTTTCTATCCCGAACGTTTTTACTCGCCATATTTGTTACTTTCTCTTTCAGCGGAAACAGTGCTGATGTATAAATATTAAAAAGCAAACAATTGGAATATCATTGTCGTCAAGATTCAACATGACGTGGAACTTGATGGTGCATAAATAATAATAATAAATTAATAAATGATATGTTATATTAGCTTTACTAAGTTAAATATTCGTATGTTTGTATAGTTTATAAGTAATTAACTATTTATAAATGAAATTGAAAAACAAACATAAAAAAATATATATATACATAAAAGTAAATTCGTCTACTACTTAACGCATTTATTATTCACAAGTACATCAACGGCCTTCCAATCAAAGAAATGTGCTCTTCAATAAGGTATAAGATTGGTTAATAAACAAACTTGCTCTCACCTTTTCAAAACAGGGTGATTTACAACAGACCGTTAAGGCAGATCGATAATTAAAATTGCCTAAAGCAAACAATTAAAGGATTACCGACCAGGACTCCTTATCACCTTGACAACGTCCAGTTGACACCCGTCTTTGGAGGAAATCGATAATTACCGTGTCTTAACCTGGTTGATTTAACACCTTTCAAAACCATTTGTGGCAAAAATAATGAAATTGAAAATAAAAAAAGAAAACAATTTGAATTTACTATATTTTTATAATATTTTTTTGTTGTTGCGAATATTCGAATATCAATATGACATTCGAATATTCCGACGTATGACCGAATATTCGAATATTCGTTGACATCCTTAGTTTAAACCAATCACAATAGTTAGAGACTTACATTAGCTCCAATGTCATCCTTTAGCTCTGGCCTCAACATGAGAAACATTTCATCTTCCATATACGTCCATGCCTCTGGACCACATGGCTGTTCCAGATAACTAACAAACGTTTTAATGTCTCGCACATGAGCTATGCCTTCTTGTAATGTGCCCTGAATAGAAGATTATTTATTTTTTACAACCATAACTGGGTCAGGTTAGGTCAATCAGTTAAGAGTCTGACTATCAGTCCACAGATTGCGAGTCCGAACCCTAGCCCTGCTACAGTCTCTGTTACGCCTCATTATCATTCGTCTCTCACTGCTGATTCAAGTGAGAAGGTTATCATTTACTTGTGAGGGTAGGTGTGCTCGAGTACTGTTTAACCATTTAGGGTCCAAAGAAAGAGTGTTTAGGTTAATTGATTGTCTGTTAGCCCTCAATGGCATAAAATGAAGCTAAATATTTTACAAATTAAACAATAAAATGGTGAATGAATGACTGACAAGGCATAATATTTTACCTTTAAAACAAGTATTCAAGGAATCAATCATGTCAACATTCTACACTTAAATTATCATCATCCATAAAATATTTGGGCCATCATTAAAAAAATAAATTGTTTGCCGTGCTCCTACCTACTCACTCAAAATTGCCACTACCCAAACTTTTTTATTGACTTTCACAGCGTTTTTTTTTCATGATTTCTGTCCATTTTTCTTTAAAATGACCGCAAAATCAAAATTTGGAAAAAAAAATAGCTACCTACCACCCACATGAAAAATACTGGGTCGGAGCACAGCAAACAAATATTTTTTTAATGATGGCCTTGTAATAAATTATTCAAAATTTCCCATGGAAGCTCCAAGCAAAGAATTATTTAGGAAGCTAATTTATTATTCTAATTGCAACATAAATATGGAAAGATCAGAAACCTCTTCTTTGATGAGACAGTACCGGTATATCATAACAATAGAACGTGTGATCTTAAAATAGCCAAAATTGACAGACTAATAACTGCATTAGTTTTAGACAAATTAAAGAGTAAATCACAAATAGACAGTAATGGTATTAAAGAAGAAACTGTTTTTAAATAAGAATAAAAAGGAGAAAAACATTTATTGGATTGTTATTTAAATAAATCAGACATAGGTAAATTATTTCCAGAAATTACTGTTAATTACGTATTGCCATTCACGACATGACATGAAAGGGAACGCCTACGGTAAAAACATGAGCCAAGACGTCATTTGGAATAATTCAAACCTTAAGACAGGAGGACAAATATTTTTTAATTAAAACTGGTATAATGGAGGAATAACATTGATAGAAAACATTATTTGACTACTGTAACTTTTTTTCATACATTTCATGAGTTAATGTGAATTATATCAAATTTCAAACACAGATTTTTGATAATACTGTAAACCTAAAGATTGGAAGGCAAAGTTAAAACGAGAAAATATCAATTTATATAGAAATAAAAACGTATTAAAGATATTCCTAACAGACGATTAGTTAATTTTCCTGTGATCCGGGAAGGTTAACCAGTACTCATGCACACATCTCCACAAGTAACCGAGAACTTGAATCAGCAGTGAACGAACTTACTCATATTCAATTTCACTAGTACCGAGCTACCTCCTAGATTCGAGGCAAATATGATATATATTGTGGATGAGGGCGAAATATGTATGTGAACAATGAAAAGTGATATTTCAATAACAAGAGGCCCAAGAGGAACCTGAATCGCTCTACTCTGCAACAAATGGACAGAATTTTTAGTCAACCACCATTCATTACTACATCTTATATATATAAGGTCTAGGCCATAAACTTTCAGGGAAAACATTTCACTTAAAATGTGCTGATAAGCCCTTGGCGGGACAATTTGTGATTGAGTCACGTTGGTTCAAGAACTTGTCCAAGATCTTGGGGTTATACAACTGTTGTGCATATTTGGTTAAAATTCAATGAAAAATGAAGGTGCTATTGTGTCTACAACATTTTGCCTATATAACTCTATGTAAAACAGTGACCCTTGTGACATCCCCAAATTTGACCCCAGGGACCCAACTTCAACAAATCTTTTAGGGAATCTCCATGCAATACAAATATATTAAAATTTTAAAATATCTAAGGTCTAGGCCTTGAACTTTCAGAGAAAATGATTTTTAAAGTTTTGCTTAAAATGTGCTTATAAGCCTTGCGGCAGAGGCATTTGTGTTCGAATCACGCTGGTTGAAGAACTCATCCAAGATCTTGTGGTTATATATTGCTGTGCAAGTTCGGTTAAGATTTAATGAAAAATGAAGGTGTATCAAGTCTACAAGAAAAAGGTTGATAGACAGACGAATGACGGATAATTTACCACGACATAAGCCCAGCTGGCATTTGGCCAATAGAGCTTAAAATGACAAATGCCAGTTTTTATTTACAGAATGTTATAAATTGTTTATTCAACTGTTATTTGTGTTACTGAAAAAAATCCATTCCCTCATTATTTGGAAATGAGACTTCACATTCGCAAAAAACATAATAGCATTTGACATGATTGTTAGCATTTGAACCCGACCTATGAGTACACTTTGTTTCAAGTTTATGTTGTTTGCTACAAAAGCTATTCTTAGAAATGTTATATACATGTACCTGGACAGCTTTCAGAACAACTCTGTCTGCCCCAAACTTCTGTATGAAGAAATCTTTGCCCCACTTCTTGTAAGCTTTCCAATCTGGCACTATGTCAGTGATAATCACAGGCCTGAAAAACATTTCAATGTATACAGCTATTTTTTGTAGAAATTCAATTCTTGGTTGAAATTCAGGAGAATGCACAAAGCTCCTTTGCCAGGGAAATGTTTACCTGTAAACAACAGTTTCATTAAAATGCTCACATCTTATTATACAGCCCAGCTAGTCACATCTTATTATGCAGCCCAGCTGGTCACATCTTATTATACAGCCCAGCCGGTCACATCTTATTATACAGCCCAGCTAGTCACATCTTATTATACAGCCCAGCTAGTCACATCTTATAATACAGTCCAGCTAGTCACATCTTATTATACAGCCTAGCTAGTCACATCTACTTATACAGCCCAGCTAGTCACATCTTATAATACAGTCCAGCTAGTCACATCTTATTATACAGCCTAGCTAGTCACATCTACTTATTCAGCCCAGCTAGTCACATCTTATTATACAGCTATGCAGCCCAGCTAGTCACATATTATTATACAGCTATACAGCCCAGCTAGTCACATCTTATTATACAGTTGAGCTAGTCACATCTACTTATACAGCCTAGCTATCACATCTTACTATACAGCCCAGCTAGTCACATCTTATTATACAGCCCAGCTAGTCACATTTTATTATACAGTCCAGCTAGTCACTTCTTATTATACATCCTAGCTAGTCACATCTCATTATACAGCCCAGCTAGTCACATCTTATTTTACAGCCCAGCTAGTCACATCTTATTATACAGCCCAGCTAGTCACATCTAATTATACAGCCCAGCTAGTCACATCTTATAATACAACCCAGATAGTCACATTATATTTTACAGCCCAGCTAGTAGCATCTAATTATACAGCCCAGCTAGTCACATCTAATTATACAGCCCAGCTAGTCACATCTTATTATATAGCCCAGCTAGTCACATCTTATTATACAGCCCAGCTAGTCTTGATATTTTTTTTTTGCTTTTATACAAAGATGATAATCAAAACTGGTTGACTGGTATTATAAGATGCATAAACTTGAAAATAAAACTAATAAAAAGCAAAGCTCAGCTTATCTGTTATAGTCAATGCACATTCATCACTATACCCAACTGCTTCAACCTTGTACATTCATAACAATATCAAACTGCCTCAACCATGTACATCCATCACTATACCAAACTGCCTCAACCTTGTACATCCATCATTATACCAAACTGCCTCAACCTTGTACATCCATCACAATACCAAACTGCCTCAACCATGTACATCCATCACTATACCAAACTGTCTCAACCTTGTACATCCATCACAATATCACACTGCCTCAACCTTGTACATCCATCAAAATATCACACTGCCTCAACCTTGTACATCCATCAAAATATCACACTGCCTCAACCCTGTACATCCATCACAATATCACACTGCTTCAACCTTGTACATCCATCACAATATCACACTGCCTCAACCTTGTACATCCATCACAATATCACACTGCCTCAACCATGTACATCCATCACAATATCACACTGCCTCAACCTTGTACATCCATCAAAATGTCACACTGCCTCAACCTTGTACATCCATCACAATACCAAACTGCCTCAACTTTGTACATCCATCACTATACCAAACTGCCTCAACCTTGTACATCCATCACAATGTCACACTGCCTCAACCATGTACATCCATCACAATGTCACACTGTCTAAACCTTGTACATCCATCACAATATCACACTGCCTCAACCCTGTACATCCATCACAATATCACAATGTCTCAACCTTGTACATACATCACAATGTCACACTGCCTCAACCTTGTACATCCATCACAATATCACACTGCCTCAACCTTGTACATCCATCAAAATATCACACTGCCTCAACCTTGTACATCCATCAAAATATCACCCTGCCTCAACCTTGTACATCCATCACAACACCAAACTGCCTCAACCTTGTAGATCCATCACAACACCAAACTGCCTCAACCCTGTACATCCATCACAATATCACACTGCCTCAACCTTGTACATCCATCACAATATCACACTGCCTCAACCTTGTACATCCATCAAAATATCAAACTGCCTCAACCCTGTACATCCATCACAATATCACACTGCCTCAACCCTGTACATCCATCACAATATCACACTGCCTCAACCATGTACATCTATCACAATATCACACTGCTTCAACCATGTACATCTATCACAATATCACACTCTCTCAACCATGTACATCCATCACAATATCACACTGCCTCAACCATGTACATCCATCACAATATCACACTGCCTCAACCATATACATCCATCACAATATCACAATGCCTCAACCTTGTACATACATCACAATATCACACTGCCTCAACCATGTACATCTATCACAATATCACACTCTCTCAACCATGTACATCCATCACAATATCACACTGCCTCAACCATATAAATCCATCACAATATCACAATGTCTCAACCATGTACATCCATCACAATATCACACTCTCTCAACCATGTACATCCATCACAATATCACACTGCCTCAACCATATACATCCATCACAATATCACAATGCCTCAACCTTGTACATACATCACAATATCACAATGCCTCAACCTTGTACTTACATCACAATATCACAATGCCTCAACCATGTACATCCATCACAATGCCTCAACCTTGAACATACATCACAATATCCAACTGCCTCAACCTTGTCCATCCATCACAATAACAAACTGCCTCAACCTTGTACAAACATCACAATATCCAACTGCCTCAACCTTGTACATCCATCACAATAACAAACTGCCTCAACCTTGTACATACATCACAATATCCAACTATCTCAACTTTGTACATCCATCACAATAACAAACTACTATATATCAGCTCTCGTTACATATACTATCATGTTAATAGTCCAGCTTGACACAACAAGCAAATATTTTTGGAATTAGTTATTAATGACAGTTATATGCAATACTTTATATTACTTTTTCAAAACACCTGAGCTGCAGGTCAAATCACTTTTGAGTCCGTTTCTTTGGTAGAGTCAGTGTTGGCTGCTGCTTTGTGAATGCTAGCTCAAGTCTTCTTTAACTAAGAAATACTTTTTGACACAAAAATGTTTAAAATACATGACCATTATTATATAACAATCTCACCATTTTCCATCATAAAGATCCCAGAATTCATTTACACTTAGCTCTGACCTCTTCTCCACTTTTACCCTGCCTGGTGAATACCCATAATTCAACAGCATGTCTTCTCTTGTAAGTTGCATCATTTTATGATCAAACACATACGGTTTCTGAGAAATGTTCACATTGGCAGACATATCATACATTGACTCGTAAGATAACTCCCCATCATTGATGCTCAGTGATATCAGAACTACCATCACGGCTGAACCTGTGGAAAAATACAATAGCATACAAACCATTAAAATAAAACAAAGAAATGTTGATACATTTTCTAAATTAAAGGGACACACAGAAATTTTGATATATTTTCTACTTTAAAGGGATACATAGAAAATTGATCAAATTTCTACAAGTACATAGCGTACACATTAACTCCCTGTTCTACATGTACATAAGGTACACACTAACTCCCTGTTCTACATGTACATAGTGTACACACTAACTCCCTGTTCTACATGTACATAAGGTACACAACAACTGCCTGCTCTACATGTACAGAGTGTACACACTAACTCCCTGCTCTACATATACAAAGTGTACACACCAACTGCCTGTTCTATATGTACATGGTGTACACACTAACTCCCTGTTCTACATGTACATAAGGTACACAACAACTGCCTGCTCTACATGTACAGAGTGTACACACCAACTCCCTGCTCTACATATACAAAATGTACACACCAACTGCCTGTTCTATATGTACATAGTGTACACACCAATTCCCTGCTCTACATGTACAGAGTAAACACATAAACTCCCTGTTCTACATGTACACACCAAGTCCCTGTTCTATATGTACTGGGTGTACACACCAACTCACTGCTCTACATGTACAGATTGTACACATTAACTCCCTGTTCTATATATACAGAGTGTACAGACCAACTCCCTGCTCTAAATATACAGATTGTACACATAAAAATCCTGTTCTATATGTACAGAGTGTACACACCAACTCCCTGCTTTACATGTACAGTATAAACACCAACTCCCTGCTCTTTATGTACAGAGTTTACACACCAACTCCCTGCTTTATATGTATATAGTGTACACACCAACTCTCTGCTCTACATGTACAGAGTATACACCAACTTCATGTTCTACACATGTACAGAGTGTACACACCAACTCCCTGCTTTACATGTACATAGTGTACACACCAACTCCCTGTTCTATATGTACATTGTGTACACACTAACTCCCTGTTCTACATGTACATAAGGTACACAACAACTGCCTGCTCTACATGTACAGAGTGTATACACCAACTCCCTGCTCTACATATACAAAGTGTACACACCAACTGCCTGTTCTATATGTACATAGTGTACACACCAATTCCCTGCTTTACATGTACAGAGTAAACACATAAACTCCCTGTTCTACATGTACACACCAAGTCCCTGTTCTATATGTACTGGGTGTACACACCAACTCACTGCTCTACATGTACAGATTGTACACATTAACTCCCTGTTCTATATATACAGAGTGTACAGACCAACTCCCTGCTCTAAATATACAGATTGTACACATAAACACCCTGTTCTATATGTACAGAGTGTACACACCAACTCCCTGCTTTACATGTACAGTGTAAACACCAACTCCCTGCTCTTTATATACAGAGTTTACACACCAACTCCCTGCTTTATATGTATATAGTGTACACACCAACTCTCTGCTTTACATGTACAGAGTATACACCAACTTCATGTTCTACACATGTACAGAGTGTATACACCAACTCCCTGCTTTACATGTACATAGTGTACACACCAACTCCCTGTTCTATATACTTAGACTGTGCACACCATCTCGCTGTTTTACTTGTACATTGTACACTCCAACTCCCTGTTCTACATGTACATAGTGTACACATCAACTCACTGTTCTATATGTGCATATGTGCAAAATGCGGGTGCTAGAGTGAACACAACAAAAAAGTTCACAGACAGATGACGGACAACAGGCAATCAGAATCGCCCACCTTGAGCAGTGTTCAGGTGAGCTAAAAGCAACCATTTTGAAGTCAATAAAATTCAAGACAAATTAGCTGTTTGGCACTTGTTTACAAAATAGCTCACGACTTTGTTGACATTCCCCCATTTCAGTACTTGACACCATATCATAGACAATCAACACACTGTCACCACTTTGCATATCAAATTCCAAGAGTAAGCTGAAATTTCATATTTTTTCTATGATAAAAAAACATCTGTCTGTAAAAAGTCTGTCTGTAAAACGTTCACCTGCAAAAGGTTCGTTTTAAAGTTTCCATCTGAATTATTTAACCAATTAAAGGATAATGCATTATTGATGATATGCAAATTACCCTACACATGTCATGGCTGATTGAACACAAAGCAGACGCTACATTTTATGGATATAAACAGATTGTAATTTACGCAACCTAACATGATAGGCATTTACCGTATTCTACAAGTCTCCAAACACATTTATAATAGATCACAGATCCCACTGATAAACAGTTCCTGCCTTTAACGTGGCAGCATGCATGCAATTGTCTGAAATTAATTATTATTTAATATTCAATAATAAAAAAAACAATATCCATGTTTGACGTTTTATACAAAAAAAGATTGTGTGCGGTACGGTGGCAGCACTTTGTATTATGTGATTTATTAGATGTGGTAAATATGGAGAACAGCCATTGATTTCAAATATTGCATTTCATTCCCAAGGGTGTTTCAAAGTGATAAACAAGTGGAAACCAACAAAAGATCTGAATCTACAGGGTACCATCAATGGAAACAATTGGTTTAAACATATTTTATTCATAAGACTTAGTTAAAATTCTTCAAAATACAAACTTCGTTTCACTCGACAATCTTATTTTGCCGCTTGTATTGAAATAATGAAACGGATTTGGAAACTTCGTCATTTTCATTCATTCCCTATACAGTCAAATTTGTCTTAAGCAGCCAGTCAAGGGAAGGAGCAAAAGTGGCCTTTTAAGACAGGTTGTTGCTTATTACAGGTGAATTTGCCCTGAAAGCATAGAAACAGGAAATAGCAAATATGGCTGTTTAAGACAAGTGGCTGCTTAATAGAGGTGACCGTTTACACAGGTTTTACTATATACTGTACCACCATCTTGAATATAGGTCATAAATATAGGTCCTACCCGCCCACATTTTTTTACCTGCTCCGGCAAAAGTTTATTGTCAAAATATTTATTCTTTATTTCATGCCAGAAAGAACAATATTGTTTTAATGTCTGAAATATATAAAATAGCTCCTCCAAAAATCAATTGACATGAAAGCAAGGCAATATGCACTAGACATCAAACTGATACTTCATAGCAAGTTTATGCAAAATAGGTTGATAATTTTAGGAAGGAGGAGTCCAGAGAGTGACATAATCATGGACAGATATCAGAGACCGATAGGCAGACAGACATGGATCATAAAAAAAATGTCAGCTGACCATTAGAATTGGTCCTACATCGCTCACTGTCATAGAGAGAGAAAATAAGCCACACCCATTGTGGCCATTCCAACTGACTGAGCAATCTTGGTAGAGGGTCACTCAATGTGACGTTAAAGTGTAAATCAAGCCAGCCATTTCCAACTAGAAGATTTTTAAAGTTTTTTTTTCCTTTCTGTTGCCATCACAACCAGAATTCTGCAGGGAATGGGATTTTGAACAACTTTTGAAGAGGAAAATAAAACAAGAAATGTCACTGTTAAGTGTCACATGCCCCCCAAATGGTTGTTGAAAAATAACAATATACATGTAATTATGTTATAATATGTAGCAATGTATCCATGAATATAAAGAGTAATGGACTGATGTTTCAGACTAGACATGCAATTTCATGTTTTTTTTACATTAAAGCATGACCTTGACCTTTGTGTAACTTTGACCTTGACATCTGATGTAATGGTCTTGGTATTTCAACAGTTAAATGCTGCTGAAACATCATCATCACATGCTGATCACTTGTGTCAAGCTATTTTAAAATAAATGTAAGACAAAGCTACAGATCAATTGTTGATAAATTGAGACAAGTGTTTTTGAAATCCATCCATGTATGATAAATTTAAAGGACAGACTTGAAATCTCAAACAGTTTCAAAATGTTGTCATACATACTAATAGTGTGACCTTGACCTTTGAGGTATGGGTCTAGGTCTTACTTATGACATGTCGTTGTGTCATCTTGATAAATTGAGTCAAGTTAAAGGCATAGTCACAGACCAGACACACAATATCAAACAAATTGAAAGTGTGACCTCGATCTTTGAGGAAAGGTTCTGGGTCTTACATGCAACACTTAATTATGTCATGTTGATCAACTGAACCAAGTGTTTTTAAAATTTATCCATAGATGACAGGCCGGACAAGAAATGTCAAAATGACTGAAAGTGTTGTCAAACAAAGTTAAATTGTGACTTTGACCTTTGAAGTGAAAGTTTGGGTATATAGTGCAACACGTCATGTTATGTTGATCATTTATAACAAGTATTTATAAAATTCCATCTATGCATGACAAAGTTGCTGGCTGGACACGAAATCTCACACAGATTCAAAGTGATGTCAAACTCAAATTGTGACCTTGACCTTTGAGGTATGGGTATGGGTCTTACTCGCGACACGTCGTCATGTTATTTTGATCAATTGTAGCAATATTATTGAAATCCATCTATGCATGACAAAGTTACAGGCCGGACACAAAATCTCACAGACTCAAAGTGTTGTTAAACAAACTCAAACTGTGACCTTGACCTTTGAGGTACAGGTGTGGGTCTTACTCATAACATGTCGTCATGTTATGTTGATCATTTGTAGCAAGTATTTATAAAATCCATCTATACATGACAAAGTTACAGGCCGGACATGAAATCTCACACAAACTCGAAGTGTTGTCAAACAAGCTCAAATACTGACCTTGACCTTTGAGTTATGGGTGTGGGTCTTACTCATGACATGTTGTCATGTTATGTTGATCATTTGTACCAAGTACCAACACAATCCATCTATGCATGACCAAGATTCAGGCCGGAAACGAAATACCGGACGGAAGGACAGACGGATGGACAGACAGATGCTGTGATTTCTATATGCCACCCCAAATATCTTTTTTTTTGGGGGGGGGGAAGGGACATAAAAAGGTTCATCAACTTTTAATACAAGGTTTACGAGGAAATGTCATTTGAAGTTTTCCCTATCCTATAGTCGTATATATGCAAAATCATCCCATCCCCTGGCAACCATGTTTTTGACGAATCCCATCAGCTTGAAAAATCTTGGTTTAGGGTAAAAAAACATTTTTTCAAAATTATTATTATCGAAATCCAGTCATTGGTTTCAGACAAGAAGATTTTTGAAGCTTTTTAACTATGCATCTTTAGAAACAAAATGGCATATTTTCATAATTTTCAATAAAATAATAATAACCTAAAATGCTGTAAATCTCAAAATATTGTGATTTGAAAATTTCACTTAACCCAGGGTTAAGCTAACCAAGCTTTGAACAACTGAGCCCTGGAGGTTACCTTTCAACTGCCCGCCGCTCCATCCTACCAAACCAGCTGATTGGTCAATTCTTTACTACCTAGCTATTGGTCAGTTTCTTTATTATGAAGTCTATTAAACCTGCCCATATTTTATTACAAAATCTACATGTCATCTCTACATCAAGCTATATTTCATCATAACATCTGCCTGACATCTCATCTCCATTAGCCAGTCATATATCACCTCATTAAGTGACATCATTGGCCTTTGATGTATACAATCAATTTCTTAACTTTACGCAAACTCCATTTTAAAATATTAACATAATTTAAGAATTTTAATCATTTCTTAACTACCATAATATAACACCACCAGCAGCTTTATTTTTGGATAAATCGCAACAGCTTAAACAATTTTATAGATATTTGAAGTTTTTACTATAACCATATAGGAAAACGAGGAATATTTCCATGAAACAATTTCAAACTCAGTCCAGTACTTTCTAACAAGCAGATTCTTTAATAATTCTTTTCCATTACCATGGCATCCAGAACAATTTCTAAAGGAGACTGCAGCACCCATGGAGTATTCCTGTAAATTTTTTATCTACCTGGCCAAGCAGTTTAGGAGGAAATATTGTTTGAAGCAAAAACAACAGACATAGGTTGATCACAAAAGCTCAGCATACCAACGTACCCTTTTTTTCTTGGTCTTACCTAAAAGAATGATTAGCAGTCGACAAGGGGTGACCAACTCCCTTGATTGTAGATTGGCCAACTCCTTCACCTGGGTTCGCAGTTTGTGTGGATTAACTATTCGCTGCGGGTAAAAGAAACGGTCTCTGTGATGGGTACGTTTCATGATTGCCTTGTTATTGATCAAGGTCATCCAATCAATCAAGGTTGTCCTATCTGAAACATAATTTATGGTCATGTTATTTTGATCAAGGTCATCTTATCTGAAACATAACTAATGGTCTTGTTATTTTGATCAAGGTCATCCTAACTGTAACATAACTAATGGTCTTGTTATTTTGATCAAGGTTGTCCTAACTGAAACATAATTAATGGTCTTGTTATTTTGATCAAGGTTGTCCTAACTGTAACATAACTAATGGTCTTGTTATTTTGATCAAGGTCGTCCTATCTGAAACATAATTAATGGTCTTGTTATTTTGATCAAGGTCGTCCTAACTGAAACATAATTAATGGTCTTGTTATTTTGATCAAGGTTGTCCTATCTGAAACTAATGGTCATGTTATTTTGATCAAGGTCGTCCTAACTGAAACATAACTAATGGTCTTGTTATTTTGATCAAGGTTGTCCTATCTGTAACATAACTAATGGTCTTGTTATTTTGATCAAGGTCGTCCTATCTGAAACATAATTAATGGTCTTGTTATTTTGATCAAGGTCGTCCTAACTGAAACATAATTAATGGTCTTGTTATTTTGATCAAGGTTGTCCTATCTGAAACTAATGGTCATGTTATTTTGATCAAGGTCGTCCTAACTGAAACATAACTAATGGTCATGTTATTTTGATCAAGGTCGTCCTATCTGAAACATAACTAATGGTCTTGTTACTTTGATCAAGGTCGTCCTATCTGAAATATAACTAATGGTCTTGTTATTTAACAGATTTAGAGTAACAAAAGGTAGCCATTTTAGAGCAATACTGGTAACCATTTTAGAGCAATAGCTGGTAACAGTTTTAGAGTAAAAGCTGGTAAGTTTAAGAGTAATAGCTGGTAAGATTTTAAGAGTAAAACTGGTAACAAATAACAGTAACAAATAACAGTAACAGTTTATGAGTAATAGTTAGTAGTATATTTAAAGTACTAGTTATAGTCATGATAATTCTAGAAGGATAAGATACTGACAGACATTTCGTCAATATAACAAAACATTTTATTGATTAATCAAAATTTAAAATAGGTTAAATAATTTGAAAAAACTATTATCAATTGTTTGATATATTATTGGAGAAAAAAATCCTTAAAGCATGTATATACAAAATCATATTTTAAAGAGAGCATAAAAATAATTTAAAGTAAAAAAATATGTATGCAATATTTCTTGGTTAAAACATTCCCAATTATTTTTTATTATTGCAATTTTCATTGATTTAAAGTATGAAATTAATAAATGTGATTTTCAGATTAAAACAAATATAAAAAATATATCAAACATTTTTAAAAAACCTTACCTGAATTACAAGAAACTCAATAAATACGTCGAAGAGTTCATATACTTTTTAAGCATATTTTTACAAAGCAACATCCAATAATCATATAATCTGGAGATGAAACATGATCTTCATGTTTATTTCCAATGCTGCTGTTGCACAGCTGGCAAACAGGTAACTGATCTGATTAATTCATACTAAATATAGACATAATTGAGTTGTTAACTGGTATGTGTGCAACAGCAAGGAAAATTACAATGCTCTGTCACTTATATAAATTAAATGACAAATACCAATAAATAGTGTACACGTTGTCAACTCACTATCCAGGCTGTACTTGAAAATATGTTTGTTGGCTGTGCTCATTACTACCCACTCAAATTGCAGCAACCAAAAACTGTTTTATTGTCTTTGAATGCATTGTTTTTTCATTATTGAATATGGTCTTTTATTGTTTAAAATGACAATAAACAAGAGGCCCAAGAGGGCCTGAGGACGCTCTACTGACTCATAGAGGCCATAGCACTTTTTGAAATTCTCCTATGCAATAGAAACATTAGATGAAGGTCATTTTTAACCCTAGGGACACCATTTGAACAAATCTAACAAAACTATAGTTGGTTATCATTACTACATAAACATTTTGAAAATTTGTTGGGTGGATCATGAGAAGAAGATTTTTTAAGTTTTGGACTATTTTAAGTAACGGCAGCCATCTTGAATTTCAGATTGAAAAAAAAATCTTCTGTATAGTCAACTATGCAATAGAAACATCCATGTGAAGTTTCAGTTTAATTGGCCTAGTGGTTTCAGAGACAGCCACAGACGACAGAATACCAACAACACGCCATCGCATTAGCGCTTCTGGCCTTTGGCTAGTAGAGCTAAAAATGAGAATCTGGCAAAACAAAAACAAAAAATAGTTACCTCACAATCAACATAAAAGATACTGGGTTAAAACACAGCAAACAAATATTTGTTCAAGGATAGGCCATCTGCATGCATAAATAATAAATATGTTGTACTGTCAGTCTTACTGTCACTTGAACTGTCAGTCTGACTGTCAACCTGTACTGTCAGAGTGACCGTAAATGTGTACAGTCAATCAGACTGTCATCTTATATTGTCAGTATGACTGTCAACCTGTAGTGTCAGTCTGACTCAATTTGTACTGTCAATCTGACTGTCACCATGTACTGTCAGTCTGACTGTCAACCTGTACTGTCAGAGTGACTGTCAATTTGTACAGTCAATCTGACTGTCATCTTGTACTGCCAGTATGACTGTGACCTGAAGTGTCAGTTTGACTCAATTTGTCCTGTCAATCTGACTGTCACCATATACTGTCAGTCTGACTGTCAACTTGTACTGTCAGTCTGACTGTCAATTTGTAACTATTGTATGTCTGACAGTCAACTTGTACAGTCAGTCTGAGTGTAACCTGTACTGTTAGTCTGACAGTCAACATGTACTGTCATTCTGATGTCAATCTGATTGTCAATTTGTACTATCAGTTTTTATGTCAACTTGTACTGTCAGCCTTACTGTCAACTTGTACTGTCAGTATGAGTGTCAATATGTAATGTTAGTTTGACAGTCAACATATATTGTTAATCTGACTGTCAACCTGTACTGTCAGTCTGACTGTCAACCTGTACTGTCAGTCTGAATGTCAACTTAAACTGTCAATTGGACTGTTAACCTGTTCTGTCAATCTGACTGTCAACCTGTACTGTCAGTCTGACTGTCAACCTGTACTGTCAGTCTGAATGTCAACTTGTACTGTCAATCTGACTGTCAAATTGTACTGTCAATCTGACCGTCAACTTGTACTGTCAATCTGAATGTCAACTCCTACTGTCAATACCAATACACATCTTTGCAAGTAACTGATAATTTTCCCTCTTGAATCAGTGGAGAGAGACGAAGGACAATAAGAAGCAATGTTGTACATTAATCATTGCTAAGATTGTGACAGGGCGGGTATCCTTGGATAACGTATTGATAGTCCGAAATGCTACACCTATCAACTGGGCTAAATGGACGACCAAGCAGACACAAAATTGTCATTACAGGATGGTTATATAAGCACAGATCTGGAGCGAATCTCTCAAATTAAACCAACAAAGGCCGATAAAAAAGAAAGTTGAAATGTCCATGCACCCATGTCAACCACTAAAATCAAAGAGGTTTGTCAGATGTTAGAGTCGGAAGCAGTTGAACGTAATAAGTACAGACCTGTACTTTTAATTTTAGAATGACAGCAAGGATTTTAGTACAATAAATATTTATACAATTATTAATACATTTATTTTTACAATACATTTATTGATCTGCAAGTCGCAGTGTTATTTATATAATGTCACTGTAGGCAGCCAGAATCTGAATCTATACAAACCTGCCAAATCAATCATCAATTTTGACATCAACATTGACAAAAGCCATTTTTTTGTCTTCTTTTTTCAATGAGGTTTAATGCAATTTTCATTCAGGCCATCCTTAAAAAATGTTTGTTTGCCAACCCAGTATTTTTCATGTGAGTAAGTAGGTAGCAATTTTTTTTGCCAGATTTTGATTTTTCATAATTATTCTAAAAAAATGAAAAAGAATATTCAACACATTGAAGGTTAATAAAAAGTTTGGGTAGCTGAAATTTCTAGTAAGCAGGTACAAGCACGGCAAACAATTTATTTCAGTTATTATATATTATGACACGCCATTTAGCCACAGAACCGACAATTTTGAAAGAGATCTATGCAATAAAGGGAGGCATAGTAATTTTCATAAATAATCACTTGATAACATCTACAAATCTGTTGTTATACAAACATGTACTCTCCCCCCCCCTCCCATCCCAAATATAAAAACCCTCACCCTTATCAATAAAAAAAACCCCTGCAAACTGACAAACTTTAGGTCATTATAAAATAATTGCTAGATTCTCATCCACTCAATTTTTCCTAAAAAGGGGGAGGGGAGAAGATTTTTTTTTTTTTTTATGAAAATAAAAAGGGTCGGGGCAGCATGAAAAGGGAGTAGGCAAGGATGATAATCAAGCAACTAATTAATTATGGCCTTTTCAATAAAAAGAAACTCGCAAACTGTCAAACTTTAAGGTAACTATAATGTGTATTTCATACTATTTGTTTATGAAACAGCGGTGTTTATTAGAAGTGGGGGGAGGCAGCATTCAGTGTGTGTGTGTGTGTGTGTGTGTGTGTGTGTGTGTGATTTAAATATTATATTTTCAGTAGGTTTTTTTCATCACGTTATGGTGATCACTTTTAAGGTCTCACTACACAGTTCAATTTTGTACTATTTTTTTAATTTCAGTCACCAAATACTTGTATATGGTTCTTACTTCTATATAAAATAAGGTCTAGGATTTCCATGGTAAAGAAAGAATTCCACACAGAAATTTTTTTTAAATATTTATTTTCATAACAGGAATGTAAACTCACATAAAAATGCACGATAACTGCTAGGTTGAACAGCTTGTTTTATTTAAAGAGGGTACAGTGACACCCTGAGATTCTTTTAAAAAAGAAGTCCACAAAATGTTCATCAATACATGCATATTTTGAAATCCTATAAAAGTCACCTTTTTAACACCAGTGATGTCTTATTGCAGTATTTGCTATGCCAATTTTTGCTATACTCATCTGCAGCAAGAAATCACAAGCACCTATAATGAGCCATTTTGAAAATATTACCAAAACCAAATTACAAAGGCATTTTTTTAAAGCATAAGAATCATGTTACCATGGGAAAAAGGGGCATAACTGTGTAGCGAGACATTAATAGGCAAATTATTTCAATTCCCTCAAAGAACAAGGTATTTCAAATCTAACAATGAACGACACATTAACAGACTGGACAAGAATACAATTTTCTCTCTCTCTATAAATTATATATATATAATATCATATACATATAACTACAAGGCCTTTTTATATGTTTGACCTCTAAATTAAGGATCTTGACCTATGAGCTTAAAACCTAGATTTTACACATCATAATTTCATGGTGAGCATAATGTGCCAAGCTATTTCAAAATACCTCAATGAATAACACAGATACAGACCGCACATGGTTGAGAATCAAACCTACAACTTTTCAATCCTGACTCTGATGCCTTACCACTAAAGATTTCTGTCTTAAATAAAAAGAAAACACAAGCTGTCGGAGGGGCAGTGTTCTCGGCTATTTCGATTCTTTTCTTGAATAACAGCTATTTCAGGAAATAAGTACCAAATGGTCCAGACAATTAAAACTCATGGGTGGTAAAATCAAGCTAAGTAATTATTTCTTGTCCATTAAAAATAAAAAAGCAAAAATATTCAACAAATATTCATTTTAATTATCAGCAGTTATGTTTTTTTGAAAACAACAAAGTGAATAGATGGCTCGTATTGCCTTAATTTTATTAATTCAGCATTAAGTTACATCTGTCTTTCCAACTTTAAAATTGCTTTATTAATTTATTAAAGGGATTATCTTGGCAAGTAACACAAACACGTTGTTAATCCAGACTTTTCCTGTATGCAGTGCTTATGTATTGACGTTTCACCTTTATTTACTTGAAAGTTTTCGAATTAACAGTAATTGAATATTGGTCAAAACTTTAATATGTCCCGCAATAAAGTATTGCGCAATGTTTACATTGAACTCCGTAAAGTTCCCGAACAAAGCCTCGAAAACATGATCAGGAACGCGTCTTCACGATGTTATCCGATGATTGATTGAAAACCCGAAAGCGGTTCGTTGAAAATGCCAAATGTAAACAAATCATTGCTGAAAAATAACCCCAATAGGTGTGCCAGTACCTAAATTAAGACACATCATGTACCTATAATATCCCTAAATACTTCAATTGCATGGCCAGAATAATATAAGTTGGTCAAGAAATACTAAGATACAAATTAAACATTACCTGAAACAATTCCTGCAATGTAAAATAGTGTAAGCTATAGTTGAGATGATCTTCTATTTTTTATCAATGTTTTACGTATGCGATACAATTATGCACTACCTTCAAATCACGGGGGAGGTCCATAATGCTTGATCTGCACCTGGGGGAGTGATCCGCACACAAATTACAGGGGAGGTCCATAATGCTTGTTCTGTCCCTGGGGGAGTGATCTACACACAAATAACAGGGGAAGTCCATAATGTTTGTTCTGCCTCTGGGTGAGTGATCTACACACAAATAACAGAGGAGGTCCATAATGCTTGTTCTGCCCCTGGGAAAGTGATCTAAACACAAATAACAGGGGAAGTCCATAATGTTTGTTCTGCCTCTGGGTGAGTGATCTACACACAAATAATAGGGGAGGTCTATAACGCTTGTTCTGCCCCTGGGGGAATGTTCCACACACAAATAATAGGGAAGATCCATATTGCTTGTTCTGCCTCTGGGGGATTGTTCCACACACAAATAATAGGGAAGAGCCATAATGCTTGTTCTGCCTCTGGGAGAGTGTTCCACACACAAATAACAGGGGAGAACCATAGTGCTTGCTCTATTCCTAGGGGAGTGTTCAACACACAAATAACAGGGGAGGTCCATAATGCTTGTTCTGCCTCTGGGGGAGTGTTCCACACACAAATAACAGGGGAGATCCATAGTGCTTGCTCTGTTCCTAGGGGAGTGTTCCACACACAAATAACAGGGAAGGTCCATAATGCTTGTTCTGCCTCTGGGGGAGTGTTCCACACACAAATAACAGGAGAGATCCAAAGTGCTTGCTCTGTTCCTTGGGGAGTTTTCCACACACAAATAACAGGGGAGGTCCATAATGCTTGTTCTGCCTCTGGGGGAGTTTTCCACACACAAAATACAGGGGATGTCTATAGTGCTGGTTCTTTCCCTGGGGGAGTGATCCATACACAAACAACAATGGAGGTCCATAATGCTTGTTCTGCCCCTAGGGGATTGTTCCACATACAAATAACAAGGAAGGTCCATAACACTTGTTCTGTCTCTGGGGGAGTGCTGCACACACAAATAACAAGGGAGGTCCATAACACTTGTTCTGTCTCTGGGGGAGTGTTCCACACACAAATAACAAGGGAGTTCCATAACACTTGTTCTGTCTCTGGGGGAGTGCTGCACACACAAATAACAGGGAAGGTCCATAATACTTGTTCTGTCTCTGGGGGAGTGATCTACACACAAATAACAGGGAAGGTCCATAACACTTGTTCTATCCCTGGGGGAGTGATCTACACACAAATAACAGGGAAGGTCCATAACACTTGTTCTGTCTCTGGGGGAGTGCTGCACACACAAATAACAAGGGAGGTCCATAACACTTGTTCTGTCTCTGGGGGAGTGCTGCACACACAAATAACAAGGGAGGTCCATAACACTTGTTCTGTCTCTGGGGGAGTGCTGCACACACAAATAACAAGGGAGGTCCATAACACTTGTTCTGTCTCTGGGGGAGTGATCTACACACAAATAACAGGGAAGGTCCATAATACTTGTTCTGTCTCTGGGGGAGTGATCTACACACAAATAACAGGGAAGGTCCATAACACTTGTTCTATCCCTGGGGGAGTGATCTACACACAAATAACAGGCGAAGGTCCATAACACTTGTTCCGCCTCTGGGGGAGTGGTCTACACACAAGTAACAGGGGAGGATCATTACAACTGTTCTGCCTCTGGGGGAGTGATTCACACACAAATAACAGGGGAGATCAATAACATGTGTTCTGCCTCTGGGGGAGTGATCCACACAAATAACAGGGGAGATCAATAACACGTATCATGCCTCTGGGGGAGTGATCCACACAAATAACAGGGGAGATCAATAACACGTATCCTGCCTCTGGAGGAGTGATCCACACAAATAACAGGGGAGATCAATAACACGTATCCTGCCTCTGGGGGAGTGATTCACACAAATAACAGGGGAGATCAATAACACGTATTCTGCCTCTGGAGGAGTGATCCACACAAATAACAGGGGAGATCAATAACACGTGTTCTGCCTCTGGAGGAGTGATCCACACAAATAACAGGGGAGATCAATAACACGTGTTCTGCCTCTGGAGGAGTGATCCACACAAATAACAGGGGAGATCAATAACACGTGTTCTGCCTCTGGGGGAGTGATCCACACAAATAACAGGGGAGATCAATA
The DNA here is from genome assembly GCA_029582155.1 of Panopea generosa. Taxonomy (NCBI): domain Eukaryota; kingdom Metazoa; phylum Mollusca; class Bivalvia; order Adapedonta; family Hiatellidae; genus Panopea; species Panopea generosa. The sequence goes on along the minus strand of CM055910.1, from coordinate 46,954,881 downwards.
ACATGTATTCTGCCTCTGGGGGAGTGATCCACACAAATAACAGGGGACATCAATAATACGTGTTCTGCCTCTTGAGGAGTGATTCACACAAAGAACTAGGGAGATCAATAACACGTGTTCTGCCTCTGGGGGAGTGATCCACACAAATAACAGGGGAGATCAATAACATTTGTATTGCCTCTGGGGGAGTGATTCACACAAATAACTGGGGAGATCAATAACATGTGTTCTGCCTCTGGGGGAGTGATCCACACAAATAACAGGGGAGATCAATAACATGTGTTCTGCCTCTGGAGGAGTGATTCACACAAATAACAGGGGAGATCAATAACATGTATTCTGCCTCTGGGGGAGTGATCCACACAAATAACAGGGGAGATCAATAACACGTGTTCTGCCTCTGGAGGAGTGATTCACACAAATAACTAGGGAGATCAATAACACGTGTTCTGCCTCTGGAGGAGTGATTCACACAAATAACTGGGGAGATCAATAACATGTGTTCTGCCTCTGGGGGAGTGATCCCCACAAATAACAGGGGAGATCAATAACATGTGTATTGCCTCTGGGGGAGTGATCCACACAAATAACAGGGGAGATCAATAACACGTATCCTGCCTCTGGGGGAGTGATTCACACACAAATAACTGGGGAGATCAATAACACGTGTTCTGCCTCTGGAGGAGTGATTCACACAAATAACTGGGGAGATCAATAACACGTGTTCTGCCTCTGGGGGAGTGATTCACACAAATAACTGGGGAGATCAATAACATGTGTATTGCCTCTGGGGGAGTGATTCACACAAATAACAGGGGAGATCAATAACATGTGTTCTGCCTCTGGGGGAGTGATTCACACACAAATAACTGGGGAGATCAATAACATGTGTTCTGCCTCTGGAGGAGTGATCCACACACAAATAACAGGGGAGATCAATAACATGTGTTCTGCCTCTGGAGGAGTGATCCACACAAATAACTGGGGAGGTCCATAACACTTGTTCTGCTGCTGGGGGAGTAATCCTCAATACTAACAAGATATTTATCTAACTGATGTTACTGTATATGTTACTTATTCAATGACATTGTTAATATACTCTACATGACATACATAATAACGACTTTTGTTTACACCAAATTCTACAAAATAAAGATATCCGAACTTATATATTGTCCGATTGTTACTGTACTTGTATACTCAATGTATCATAGGTCCAGGTAACAATTTTAAGAGCATATTTATAGAAACAATGACAGAAAAAACTGTAATACATGTGCATGTCTTGAAATAAGCAACTTTTTATACAAATACAACGTCAGATTACCTAAATACAGGGTATCCAAAATAATCCATAAAAAGTGTAGTCTGGTTTCCGCGGCTATTATTTGTAAACGACGGGGAACCATAAAAGAAATTGTTTTCAAAAACCCAGACGCAAACCACAACCGTATTACTACTAGTACCAGACCAGTTCTGCTATTTCTACTAATGATAATGATAATGATTTAACAGCAGACCTACAAGAAACAATTATTCGTATAGAGTATTAACTAATGCATTGAATATTTGATAATATAGAATAGAGATTAATACTAGTAATTTCTATTCTATATATAATTTACCTTTAAATTGAGATGTTATTTATGTTTATGTACTGCCTTAAATTGTAAATTAACCTTTCAGCTGTTAAAAAATTAACTTTTTGTCTCTTCTGTCCTTCCTCCGATCTCTTCTTTGGCTCTGCTTGCCGAAGTATGGCTCTCTGTTGCCGAAGTTTGGCTCTTTTTGCCAAAAGCCAGCAGAGCATAAATGTCGTGGTAAATATTGTTTGTCGTCCGACCGTTAACCCTTTTCCTGTAGACACAAATAGCACCCCTTATTTTTCAACGAATCTTAAATAAACCTGCACAGCATTTATATAACCACAAAATCTCGGAAAAATTCTTGAACCAGCGTGATTGAACCAAAGAAGTCGGGTTCCCGGGGTCAAATTTGTGCATTTCACCTGAAGATATCCTATGTGTCCTCTCTAGTGAAGCCAAACACGAATTCATTGAACTTGTTGATGATGATTACAAACATATTCAAACAGCCTTTGTCAAGACATTTGACATACAGAGACAAGAGATGTAGAGGGTGAGCCTGATCTGCCTTCAGAAAGAACAAGGAAACGAAGACAAGTGAGCTTTTGTGATCGCCTGGTGTCCGTCGTCCGTAGTCTGTCGACCATCGTTAGTTTTTAGCTTCTAACAACTTCTCTTCTGAAACTACTGGGCCAATTTTGATAAAACTTTACAGAAATGTTCCTTGGGTGACCCTCTACCAAGTTTGTTCTAGCCATCTTGATTTGTTAAAAAAACATGGCCGCCAGGGGGCGGGGGATGTTTAATTAGTAAAAACTTAAAAAATCTTCTTGTCATAAACTACTGGCTCGATTTAAAATAATTTCACAGAAATGTTTCTTAGGTGACCCTCTACCAAGTTTGTTCAAGCCATCTTGATTTGTCAAAAAACATTGCCGCCAGGGGGCGGGGCAAGTTTAATTAGTAAAAACTTCTTGTCAGAAACTACTGGCTCAATTTTGGGTGACCCTCTTCCAAGTTTGTTCAAGCCATATTGATTCGTAAAAAACATGGCGGCCAGGGGGTGGGGTAAGTTTACTATATAAGCTATAGTATAAACTAAAAAAATCTTCTTGTCAGAAACTACTGGCTCGATTTTAAAATCATTTCAAAGAAATGGTCCTTGGGTGATCCTCTACCAAGTTTGTTCAACCCATCTTGATTCGTCATAAAACATGGCGGCCATGGGGTGGGGTTAATTGAATTAGTAAAAACTTAAAAAATCTTCTTGTCAGAAACTACTGGCTCGATTTTAAAATAATTTCACAGAAATGTTCCTTGGGTGACCCTTTACCAAGTTTGTTCAAGCCATATTGATTCGTAAAAATACATTACGGCCAGGGGTTGGGGTAAGTTTACTATATAAGCTATAGTATAAACTAAAAAAATCTTCTTGTCAGAAACTACTGGCTCGATTTTAAAATCATTTCACAGAAATGGTCCTTGGGTGATCCTCTACCAAGTTTGTTCAACCCATCTTGATTCGTCATAAAACATGGCGGACATGGGGTGGGGTTAGTTTACTATATAAGCTATAGTAAAAATTTTAAAAAATCTTCTTGTCAGAAACTATTGGCTCGATTTTAAAATAATTCCACAGAAATGTTCCTTGGGTGACTCTCTACCAAGTTTGTTCAAGCCATCTTGATTCGTCAAAAAACATGGCAGCCAGGGGGTGGGGTTAGTTTTATGTCAAATTATTTCCCTTGTTTTATAACATAAATGTATGTATATAGCAATTATTATAAGAAGAGTTAATAAACTCTTCAAATAAACTTTTTTGCTATTATTATACAATATTATATCAGATATAAGTTTTAAAAGATAATTCATCATAAAAAGATGAATGATACAATTATAATCAATGACTGAAATATTATTGATATATCATGAACCATTTTAAAATAGGTGTTTTTTCTGAATATAAAAGTTAGAGTTCTATTATTCAGACAGGGATGAGTTACTGCTTCATAATAAAGCGATACCATATTTTTAGCTAGTTTCTTCACAGCAAGAAGTAGGAAAAATTCTGCGAAATTATTTTAAATCGATCCGGTGGTTTTTGACAAGAAGATTTTTTAAGTTTTTACTATTTATTATTTTCAGAAGGTGACACATAAGATATATATAAAATGCAAACTCTCATAAATTACCATTGGCCTTCTACAAGGATTTGCAAATAGATATGTGTGATATGTTAGTATGTCAATGACTCCATATCCAACAATTTAAGTAATTCACACCAGTATGTTACAACGCCTGGAAGAACGGAACTCTTTACAAAATATTTTGTACTATCTTCTGTTGAAATTCAAACAACTTACCGTTAGAAATCCGCACCTCAGCTTTACTTCAGATATTTAAGAAAACATTTTGAAGTCTATATTTAGATAGCAACTGTTCCTAAATGTCATTTTCCGTCATACAGGCCAGATTCAGATTTTGTAGTAATCATGATATTTTTATTAATTATTTATAACGTTTCACTCATAAATGTGTCTGTGGATTTGAGCCATAGACTGTTGAACATTTTTTATTCCAATGTAACAGATTCACAGAACAACACATTTCTTTATTTGATACAAGTCTGTCCTTGTTTAATACAAGGAATTATATAGAAAAGGAAAGTCAACTGTTTAAGATTTTGTGAACGCTTGCGTATTGACGCAAAATCTCGCAATATCTCGTTTTCAATTATTTTCATTTCCATTCATCTTAGGAACACAAATCAAAATTCTTACATTGCATAATGAAATTCTCATCAAAACAATACCATCCCATCAATTTGTGTTTGTGCTTCTGATTACAAAAGTTGTATACTGCAGCTAAAATAACGAAAAATTACAAAAAAAATTCCTTCAAACCTCAATATCTTTAATTCAAGATACAAGATCATTTTGCATTATCTAAACATGTTTAAATATCTAAGATTACATACAACTTACAGTTTTTGTAAAGAAATTAGTTGTCTGTGGATTATGAATGATTCATTTTCAAAATAACTGTACTGTTTTATCAACATTTAGTCAGGAGATGCAAGTTTCCTATCGTTCAAATACAAGTCCTTGTATCGATGAATATGATATATATATTCTAGTCATACAATATTCGGTTCTGGTTCGTCTGTGGGTTTCATAGTTTCATTTACCAAAACATTGGACATGCTTCCGTTCGCGCATGACAATTTCTGGAATTGATCACGTGACAAACACACAATTACGGCCATATTGGTTTTGAGCTTCGTGTTCAAGCTGTTGGTAAATATTAAAAAAGAAAATACAGAGCAACATACCAGAGGTATGACCTATTATTGGCTTTATCCATATTTAAAGATGTTCATTTAAGAATGTCTAGAGAATGCCAATGCAATTATGCGCGGTTGCGACGACATGCATTTTGTCTGATTTGTTGTTGATGGTTTTTGTGTGATGTCTTGCCCCTTGTAGCTCAAATATTGAATTAATATTGCTTCCACTTCGTGCGATTATCATTTAACGAATGGTTGCCTTTATAACAGTAACAGTTGACTGATATTTGAGATGTAAAATGTCAGGGACCAATATAATTGTTGGTACTGTAGAACTTGTCCAGACTATCGCATATGTCGCTAACGTCGAACGACTTTTTTTGCAAGTTGACAATATTTCAATTCCAGACGTCAGTAAAAATTATCAGTTATCTAAGTAGTTGTTTGGCTAAAAAAATTATAAGAAATGGTGTGTGCTGCATGTTTGGGAAATTGTTTATTTGACTTAATGAACCATATTGGTACAAATGTACTTAACCCTACAGATACATATATACTGGTCATGCCTAATACTGGTCATGCCTAATACTGGTCATGCCTTATATCGCAAGTCTAAAAAAATTTCAACCATGTAAAGAATGGCATCACTTCTAAACAGTAATAAGATTTCTTAAGTGTGCCGAGTAAAAAACAGTTGCCAATACGAAATGCAAACATGCCAACGCTAACTGAAGTTGGAGTTTTGCACATGTCTTCCCAGATGGTTATTTTACTGGCATTCGTGGTAATAGGTATATCGCGATACCCTTCAAAAGATTTTGTTGATTAGCTACATCCCTTAATTGTCCTGACATGCCTCATCACCCGACGCGACTACTGTCAAATAATCCCATTACACAAGCCCATCAGTAAGAAAACAAGAGACACACGTGATCAATTGACTTATTTCACAGTCTTGTCAAACACTCGCAAGTGTGAACTGGAGGTGTGTACAGGTAAGCCAATCAGAACGAGGCATACATAAAATCTATTATTGACAAAGGTGTCGGCATTAATTGGTTTGCGCATGACCTTTATAATAATAATAATAAATTCTTTATTTAACGATGGTAACTCCATCAATTACAATAACTGTTGAGGCCATCAACAAAGCAAAGCATAGTTATAACAAACACATTCAAATACTAAATAAACATACAATCATACACTTTATTAAAGTCGTTGCATTTCTAAGATATTCATGAATATACATTGTTATGACAATTATATAGCATAAATATTGTATTGTCTTGTAGGAATATTGAGATATTTAATCTACCACTGTATTAGTTAGAATTACTTTAGAGAGATGCATAATATTTATTTTTGAATTCTTTAGTTTTCTTTGCTTGTCGTACACTTATGGTTATAGTTCCATATGAGAGCCAAAGAATAGTGAAGGCTTTGTTTGTATTTGTTTAATCTATATTTAGGAATCACTATATCCTTATTTGCACAAGCTCTTAATTCATAAGATGATTAGTCGTTTGAAGAAAAAAGTATACTCTGCAGTTAGCTTGTTGGCACATTAATAAACTTGTATTGCTTTATGAAAATGTATCCGTTCTGCAATATTTAACCATTTATGTTCCTGAAACAATGGTTTAGATGGAGAATCATATGGCATATCAAGAATGATTCTAGCTGCTCTCTTTTGGATTTTTTCAATTCTACTGATATTGTAACCTGAGCAGTTTCCCCAAATTGTGTCTCCATAATCTAAGACAGGTTGTATATATGCATTATAATATAGATGACCAGTCTTAGATTATACCTTTCAATTGATTCATTAACCTCCCAGTCATGTAAAGTCTGTGTAGTATGTATGTATGTAACCAATCGGAACAAAACATTTAATTAAGTTTATCACAACATTTCTCATATCAAGACAACTATAAATAAATCGCATTGTATAAAGGGGCTTTATGCAAGTAAGCAAAACAATGAAATCATAAAGGGCTTTCTCAGCATCTCATTTCAACGAAGCTTGTATAAAATCCCAACTTAAAACAGTTTATTTCGTACATAAATTGAAGAAGAAAATATGAAAAAACACCCTGTTGTTGACAATTTTGTGAAACCTAGTCTAAAAGTCGACACCTTCAAAATTCAGATCCTAAAAAATCCATTTACTATCATAAAATTTGTATTTATTTGGAAATTCATTGACACCTAATGAAAATAATAGAATGAAACATTAAAAATGCAAACTTCTCAATTGTATTAACTTTTAACATGATTGATATGATAACACCTATATGAGGCAAAGGGTTAAATATGACAATTTGTCCATTACTGAACACTCCTTTACCATACTTAAATGGCAATAATATTCTAATATGGAATGGAAACATATATTTGAAATGCACTTTAATGGATAATCGGATACCCCCCAGTTTTCTCAGCATCTTATTTCAACAAAGCTATAATAAAATCCCGGCTTAAAACGCATTATTTTTAATTAAAGCTTTTTCATTCATTGGAAATACGGAAATACAAAGTGTTGTGACTGTCTAAAAATCAGCGCCATCAGAATTTGGTTACTGTGGTCCCATTTATGTCAGACATTTTGGGGATAGGGCAAAAAAGAATTTTCAAGAATAATCTTAGTACATGTATATGTTTACTTTTATAAAATTGGTATTCATTTGAAAATACACAAATACTATATGAAAAATTTATATAATTTTCTTCTATTTAGAATCAAACATTAAAACATTAAAATTATAACTTTTAAATATGGCTAGACATCATGGACTTCTATAGAAGGATAGGAAACTTACATCTCCAGACTAAATGTTGATGAAATAGCACATGAGGGATTAATTATTTGGCAAATTAATCATTCATAATACATAGGCAACTGATTTCTTGTAAATAAACTGTAGGTTGTATGTTATCTTAGATGTTTAAACATGTTTACGCAAAATTATCTTAAATTAAAGATTTTGAAGTTTGAAGGAAAATTTATCATAATTTATCGTTATTTTAGCTTCAGAATAGAAATTTGTAATCAAAAGTACTTCAACAATTTTAAACATAAATTTCTGGGAATGGTATTCTATTAATGAGAATTTCACTCTGCAGTGCAAGAATTTTGAATTGTGTTCCTGAGATGAATGGAAAGTAATATAATTGAAAACAAGATATTGCGAGATTTTGTGTGAATACGCGAGTGTTCACAAAATCTCAATTGGTTCCCTTTCCTTCTCTATATAATTCCTGGCTAGTCATCCATTAAAAAGACTTTAAATTTCTTTGTATTCATTTTATTGCAGCAATATTCTAAATAGAAACACATACCCTTTCTACTCACATATTAGATGCATTCGGGTACAGCGCGCATCCATGTTTTAATACCTAGACTAAGAAAAAAAATACAATTCTCCTAAATATATGTATAGAGCACATAAGTGATAATTTCGAGGTGGGGACAATTTTGAATTTTCTCAAGAGAATGTCATTAATTTTATTAATCTACGTTTTATACACACTCAAAATATTTGACACTTCTCGTCACTCTCAATACATACTCGGAGTTGTCAACACCTGCCCAGGTGTGTAATTAAGATGTCAACTAATATGCAGAAGCCACATGGCAGCGCCCGCTTCCAATACTCTGAAATGACCGGTGACACTCGTACACAGTCATGTGTTGTTTTTTTAAAAAATATTACAATATATTTTTTTAATCATAACGAAATACCGCATATTATATTGATTTTATTTTATAAACATAAACTACTATAAACTGCACAAACAAAATATACTGGGTGTCGTCTAAAGAACAAAAAAGAACCAAACAACAGTCGTCTCTTTGACGTTCACTCCATCACGTTTCGTCATCGCTAACATATTTTTGTTAGAAAATCAATATATTATATACCGGTATATATTCCATACTAAAAGATTCATCAATTTGCGAAAGCACAATTGCTTTGCATCCTTTGAAATTTAATATACACGGTAAGCGCGTCATGTCAATTCCATCAGATAAACATGTTACGGTCACATAATCATGAAATGTCCACTCAAAGCCAGACTGATTTACACTAAAGTAAACATTACGGAATCGAGAAAGTATGTAACAAATAAATGTGAACCAGTCCGTGTTTTTATTTCGCAATTGAATATGTCTATAAGGGCCGTCTATAACGTCGACGCAATTTCTTGTGCCAATGTGGGATGTCATCACTCTGACAGTTTTTTTGCATCACTTTATGTAGCATTCTATTTCACTATTTCACTATAACAGTACAGCGACTTAAAAATAGTTGTTTAGATAAATAGATCAGTTAATTGGAGAGTTGTGAAAGCAGGCCATGCGTCTCCTGATTGTTTTATCACACATTTACAAGCAAAGGAACGATGCCCTAGGCAATGTTTTTCATGGATAATTCAGGATTAAACTTAAAACAAAGAAATAAATTAAAGCTACAGGTATGGCAATTTATAGACTGTAAATAACAGAGCAATCATTATTTTATTTAAACTTTTAAAATATATATGGGAAATTATTGGAAATAGAAAATTTACATAAAAATGAAATCTTCTGTACTTGTGTATATCGCGCATCCCTTCTCAAAGATCTTAAAAGATGGGGGGGAAATGCGCCTAATACATGAGGATATACAGTTTTTAAAAATGCACAATTCATACAACTGCAAAACTGTTGAAATCAATGCTAAACGCCATGCAAATACACTAACATTTCCGTATGACAACAAATTTAATAATTTGAGGTACATGGTATAAAATAGTACATAGATCATTTGCACCGTTAAGTTAAGTACATCATGTCGGTATGATAATATTGTTTAATATATTTGTTTATTCTCAAGCTAGAGGTGACTAAACAGTCAAAATCTCCTTTTATCGTTCACATTGCTTTTTAAGGTCAGGACATAGTTTAAGTCTCCTTAAAAACAATAAATCTGCTTTTTTTGCATACCGACAAATACAAGTACAAATCATTATTTTGTGTATACCTGAATCCGTGGATCTTCAAACATAAATTTGGCTTAAATATTTTTTTTCTCAATATATCATGACTATATAATATTCACTGACCCCATTTTGCCAAAAACATATAGATTTAAACCTGTCAAAATTATATACTAAAAATGGTTTTCCCAACTAGGGCTACACGCAGAGGTTATTCTAATATAGATTTTCCTTTTAAAAGTGCTACATATTTCGTGACGTTTTAAATGAGTCATATGATTTCATTTTGATTGCAAATTAATCCATTATCAACAGGGGTGGATCCAGGATTTCAGTTTAGAAGGGTGGGGCACAAAATCTGAAGGAGCAAACATGTTTTCAGTTTTCATGCCTTTTTTTTCTGCCATTGATACAGGTTTACACATAATGAAAATGGTTTCATCTTAGGAAGAGTCTGAATGACGTCAGGCAGTAGTTAAGTGCTGTCTATGTTTAAAATATTCTAAGAAAAAAAATGCAGTAAAACTAGGGAAAACAGTATCTTCCAGGGCAGAGCATGGGGCTGAATTTCGGCCAAAACAGGGCCCTAAATAAGCACAAGTAAATTGCAGAAAACCTTGAAAATAATAGACAGGGCACTATACTCAGACACCTTTTGGTACTAAATTTAATTAGACCTGAAGAATATGTTTGTATATAATGTTTACTTTGAATCTGCCAATTTCACAGTAGTTGAAAAGAAATAATTGAATAATTTTGATTTCTTATTTTTCAGCATTAACATGGCAGACACATTAAAGTTTGGTCCTGAGTGGTAAGCATGTTTTACGTGAAGTTAATGTTTATGTGTTTTATGATGACTTTGTGAGAACTGTTACTTGTCTTGTAAGGCCTTTATTAAAAAAATTGTTGTTTTTTTTGCCACTTCCGGCCGACCCAAATCAATGCTGCCGGTTAGGAAAAAAAAACATTTTTTTGTGTTCATTTCAAATATATTCTCAGTCATTACATGTCCTTAAAAATTCTCTGATTGATTACAAAATAAAATATTTTACCTTCCTATCCCTTAATGGTATGAGTTGGAAGTGGCAAATAAGCAATTTTTAGCTCTACTGGCCAAAGGCCAGAAGTGCTTATGTGGTGGTGCTGTTTCTAAAAATAGTCCAAAACTTTAAAAAATCTTCCTCTCATGATCAGTCCAACAGATTTTCAAAATGTTTATGTAGTAATGATGATCAACTATAGTTTTGTTTGATTTGTTCAAATGGTGTCCCTAAGGTTCAGAATGACCCTTCCCCCGACAGTTCAATTAGGGGACACATGTCATTATAATATTTTTTTTTTAAATGGAAATGATTTTGCCTTTATCTTCACAGAAGCATTGTTTGGTGAAGGAGGTTCAAATTTGTAAAAATGACTGGGTTCCACTGTCTTAAGGGGTCAGGAGAGGCCCCAAAATGGTAAAAATTGGGAATTACTAAAATCGTTTTCTTAAGAACCAGTATGTCAGATTTGTTCATATTTGGCATGATTTATCACTATGTGTAGGGGTTTGATGCAGATAAGAATTTAGGGGCTAAAATTTATAGGGGCCCTGTAAGGGGACTTAGAATTTTACACAGGGATACTACAGGAACACAGAAAATTCTCTTTCTCTTTCATCTTTTCTGAAACCACTAGGCCAATTAAACTGAAACTTCACATGGATGTTTCTATTGCAGAGGAGACTATACAGAAGATTTTTTTTTCTATCTGAAATTCAAGATGGCCACCATTGCTAAAAATAGTCCAAAACTTAAAAACTCTTCTTCTCATGAACTGCTCAGCAGATTTTCAAAATGTTTATGTAGTAATGATGACCAACTATAGTTTTATTCAAATAGTGTCCCTAGGGTTAAAAATGACCACGCCCTGATGTTTCTAATGCATAGGAGAATTTCAAAAAGCGTTATGGCCACTATGAGTCAGTAGAGCGTTCTCAGGCCCTCTTGGGCCTCTTGTTCTTTAAAATGACTATGCAAAATCAATTATTGGCCAAAAAAAAAATAGCTACCTACCCATCTAAAAAATACTGGACTGGAGCACAGCAAACAAATATTTTTTTAAGGATGGCCTTACACAGAAAAAAGTGAGAAAATGGTCATTTAAAGTTGTACTTGCTATGAGTTGAGTTACTTAAATTGCATAAAATTGGCAGAAAGCATTGGCACTGACATGAGTCTGACATTGTATACCAGTTTGACCAAAAATCATATCTAATGTGAATTTTTTAATTTTCAGGCTTAGACAGCTATCTGGGGGGAACAGTGTGAGCACCCCGCCCCCTTCTCCTGCCCCGGGGTTTGGCAAGTACAAGTTGGCAGACTACAGGTAAATGTAACTGTTTATTCTTAAAGTTAAAACAAAACCTTGAAGTGACACAGTAATGTTTGAGCCTTAATCTAATGTAAGTCATTGTTTTACCATTAATCTTGAAGTTGGAGTAAAGTTGTTGTCATTGTGATGGAATTGTTAATAATGATATGCTCGTATTGCATGACGCACTTGCCTATGTAACGTCTGAGAAAAACAGAGTAGATAACCCCACATAGCACAAATCATGCTGAAATAGTGTCGTAATATTCAGGCTAGGTAACTGTATCTGACTATCAATCCAGGGGTCGTGAGTTTGATTCCCTGTCTGTCCACATATTCTGTGATGATTGATATTTAAAACAACATTGCATCTTACTGTCATTCTTCTCTCATCGCTGATTGAAGTGGGAAAGTTACTTGTAGATATTGGTGTGCATGAGTACTGGATAACCAACCTTCCAGGATCCCAGGAAAGTGTGGTTAAGTGATTATGTGTAAGCCCTTGATGGCATGGCGATGATGTTAAATATGCAAACATACTTTTTATAATTATGCTATTTTTACCTCTAGGTATGGTAGGGAAGAAATGCTAGCACTTTTTACTCGTAGTGATCAATTGCCAGATGAGTTAAAAGAGTTTGGTCCCATCATCACAGAGAAGGCCCAGGAACCTTTGGCTCTACATGCATTAAGTGAAGAAGAACAGGTACGGTGTACAACAGGGCCAGATTGAGAAAATCACTTAGTCCCTTATAAGTCAGCGATTATCTAGAGGAATATTGTATATGTGAATCTATAAGTACCCCAGCTTATATATAATCTTTTTTGAAAACCCATATTTTTATATACATTAGATATGGAACACTGTTTTTTACTGCATTGCTTTTGTGATTTAATGTTTAGACCATCTTGTGCAATATTACACAAAGATTTATGTTTACTATAGAATTGTTGATCATAAAATTGTTGTTTTATTTGTTTACAGCGTATAATCTCACAGTCAGTTAACAGTGCAGCAGTATTGAGAATGATGGGTCGAGGAGCCCCGACGATAAGGGGACGGGGAGCAGGCGTTGAAAGGGGAAGGGGAAGAGGTAAAAAGATTTTGATCTGCATAAATGTACTCTGACATTCATAATTATTTTGATTAGATAAAAGGTAAGCAATAAAACTGTAGAACTTCTTTGTTTGGCACTTGGCGAAGGGGCATTAAATAATGCCCCTGTCAACTCATTTGTGCATGCACAAGCTCATGGTGAAAACAGTTTGTTTCTCAATAACCTCTGAAGGGGTCAATGTATTTAATTAAATTTCATGTGTACCTGTATAATTATAAAATACAGATTAAGTTTTGTTTGCCAACGTTGGTAAATTTTTACAGGAGTTATGGCCCCTTGTCGACTTCATGTTCTATAAAAAAAAAAGATTTTTTCTGATCGATAGTGGAAGTATATGTGTCAACAGGCTCATTCTAGTTTTTGTCTCTTATTTTGACTTGTTGAGAGTGTTTTACCTTTGTTAGAGATTTTTTGAAATTTTCTGTAACATGAGTGAAAAAGCTTTTTGTTCACATCTACATTGTTATGTCTTGTCATTTTAGGAAGGGGGCGGGGTGAAGGTTTTATGCAGCGAGGTGTATCATATGATGAAATGGAAGCAGGCGGAGGTTTCAATCGACCACACCAAAGACCAGATGGTTCATGGGATGAAACGTATGGTTAATTTGATAAAATTGGTTTAAACTTTAATTTACATTGTTACCCCAAAAACAACTTCATTTCATCTTAATTATCAAAATATTTACATATAAAAAGTGTGTCTACAATAAAATGCGGAGTAGGCTTTTTGCTTTGAACTGCTTGTTTCCAATTATATGCTATTATAGTATTCACAAATATTATATACTGAACAGAACATCTACATGTAATCCACCACTTCTGTATTTTGTCAAAATATTAACCCTTTACTTCATATAGACGCATTTGGACACCTCTAATATAGACGCCTTTGGACACCTCTAGTATAGAAGGCTTTTGAATTATTGGGTGAATTATGTTTGTATCAACTGACAGAGTGTAAAACAGTGCAGGAGTAAAGGGTTAAATAGCATTTTTGAAAATTGTATAAAACATAAACAGACAATTATGTATTGCTTTGACATAGCTGATTGGGAAATTCTATGTACATGTAATTACTCATGCACATCTGTTTGGCACGAAGTGCTTATTTTGCATGTGCTTTGATACTTTTTGAGTAAAATAAGATATCAGGTGGCAGGTTAGCTGTTGCATTCAGTATGTGTTATCTTGACGAATGTGACACACATTTCGGACACCGAATGGTAAGCCATAAATGTACTGCAGGACCTTCTCTAATTTTTAATCACCAAGAGTGTGTTGTAGAAAAACAGTGTAAAACTAAATTGTGATTCTCTTTGTTTAGGAATCAGACAAGTTACCAAAGGCCATATGCAAGTCGTTATGAAGAAACGCCTCAACAGTCAACAAAAATATATCAGCGGTCACTAAGTAGCGAAAACTGGCGAGACCGTGATGAAGATGATGGCGATGGTGATTGGAGAAAGGCAGGAGGATCAAAATGGGGGACGAGGGGCAGCTGGCGAGACAGACGGGAGGGTGTTGGCTTTGAATACGATAGAACCCACCAGAATAATATACAGAGGGGCGGTTTCAGCCGACAGTACCAGAGGAGTCGCAGTAGCGGGTCATGGGAAGAAGAAGAAATGCCTGAATGGAGCACAGATGGGGATCTTGAGGAATTAGGAACTTTCGATGCCAGTGGGGTTTTTGTTGCAACTAAATTACAAAAGGTTCGCCTTTAATTTGCAATGGTTTATGTGTAGGTTTGAATTTTTATAAACATTATAATACAAGACTGTCGTTGAACGACCACTTACCCCTTACTGCTAAGGTTGGTTCGAGCCCAGCTTGCTCGAATAGAAGGAAGGTAGTATTACTCGCATTCATTCTAAGATCTTCTTTCATCTGCCATATATAACCTGTTGTATGTTGAAAATTGTTTTAAATCCTGTTAAAAAAAATGACCAATTATACTTCAAATGTTTGTCATATAAAACTTCAAAGGAATAGTAATTGCCACTATTGTAAATTTATGTAAAAAGATTAAATTGAATATGTCCGATACCTCACGGTACCATTCAGGGTAAACATGTTAATTAGGGCGTTTCCTCTTTTTCGTAAGTTAAAAATTAGTTGATTATCTAGGCCCCTGTTTCACCGACATATTTATATTATATATTTACATACTTGAAAACTTAAATAATAAAAAACAACATCCAAATGATCATGATTTTAGACTAGTATTTAAAGAGGCTTCGTCTATATCACTGATATTTTTTTTATCTTAGCAGTAAAATTGCACATTTGTATCAAACGTATATTATGTTCAATAACTTATACTGTATTTTGTCTTTGTAGTGTTAAATTATTTTTGTTGCCCAAATACTAAATTGTGGCCCAGGATACAGTCACTCATTGGACAGTATCGGGTTATGCTAAAAAATTGACGAAATAAAACAGAAACTGCCGACCTGTGAACTAACGAATTTCTCATAAATAAGATAAACTACAAGGATCGAATCAAACATATTCTTCAAAGGATCCTTCCTATTTGTGATCCAATAAACTTTCCATCATTTAATGAACAGAAAGTTATAGGTGATGCATCTTTAAAGGGATTATATTGGCATATTATCATAAATTCCCTGTCCTAAATACACACGTCCAGCATGAAGATATACTTATAACTTAAGAGATATATGTTTCTAAAGTGTCTTATTGTATAACCTCTTTATTACAGACATCGGGTTTCTGAAGCCACATTTTTTTGTTTACATTTGTCATTTTTAACAAACCAATTTCGGGTTTCTGATCAATCATCAGATAACATCATGAAGATTGTTCCTGATCTCGTTTTCGAGGTTTTGCCGGGAAGTTTACAGAGTTCAATGTACACATTGCGCAATACTTTATTGCGGGACGTATTCAAGTTTTGGCCAATATTCATTTACTGTTAATTTGATAACTTTCAAGTAAATAAAGGTTAAATGTCAATACATAAGCATTATTTTGTGCACACTGCATACAGGAAAAGTCAGGATTAACAGCGTGTTTATGTTACTTGCCAATATAATCCCTTTAAGTAAAACCTGTTGATGAAACAGGAGCGAGACTTACTTTCAATAATAAAGTGTATTTGTTTTGCTGAGTTAAAGTGAATTTTCAACCTGATACAGTAAAATGATGTTGTCAATGCCGTTATGCATCAATTGAAATTTAATCTGTGGTTTTTTTATTCTGATGCTATTTCTGTTTGTTGTAATGTAAGAATTTCTTTGATGCCCACTAGGTCCGGAGGGGAGAAGGAGAAAGAGAAAATGTAGATGGTTACGGAGAAGATAGAAGTCCCGAGTCCCCACAGTCAACCAGATCCCCTCCAGGTGGAAGAATGGAAAAGGTACAGTGCAACATGTAAAAGATACTTCCCCTGTCTGCCCCTGTCAGTTTATGTTACAAAATTAAATTTTGATGGAAATCCCAAATTTAACTGACTGATACTGATAAATTTTGTTCCTCCTCAGTTCTGTTTTTTAAAATGTGTGGTTTGATAAGTTCTAATGAGATTACTATAATTAGAAATTTTAGCATCAAGAATTGAAATAGTATTATTAACTGGAGGCAGACAATACACAAAGAAAAATTAGAATTTTATATTTAGCTGTTAAAAGTGGAGATTATTATGTGTAGGTTCCAAACATGAAAAGAGAGACTAGTATTGATTTTAAAGGGAATCAAGTAAAGGTCGCCAGATTCCTTTAAAAAGTGTGTTTTGTGTTTCACTGGAGGGAACTAGCGTCCGTCTTGAAAAATTTATGAAAAGTATCCAAGCTAGAGGGTAGTAAAGAGATAATGCAGGTCATTTTTGTTGAGGGCCTCATGGAAGATTGAATTTATTCAAATGAGTAAAATCTTTATTATTATATTTTATTTTTTCAATCTGACAAAAATTGTAAGCTATGGTCACAAAATAAGTAAAATTAAAGATAAAACCTGGATCACGAGGTAACGCAAATAATATCCAAGCTACATTTGTGAAACTTAAATCATGCACATCTTTGTTTTACTTTTTCAATGGGGGAATAATGTGTGGTTGCAAACCAATAGAGGACTTATGTGTTGCTTGCAATACTCCAGTGCCTTGTTGTTGTTGATATATGGTTATTCAGTTCTAATGGGTGTATATTAACTGCTTTGTACTATTATTGTCGGTATATATACTGAACAAAAAAAGACACTTCTTATTTTCACACATATTTTTAATGTTATGAAAAGGAATTAACAAGTTTTGAGCGAATGTTTAAGTGTCAAATAAAACCAATTGTAACTAGCGCGCGCACATAAGACGAAAAAACAGTGTGAACATCTAACTACTTAAGTGGGTAATTTCTGTACAGCTTCCACTATGGTCTAAGTACAGCTGCAAGTTTTGTTTTCCACCCCAACCATATTTAATCAATAATTTTATCCTTTTCCCATAAAATAGAGCCATGCTCTTTTTCACACAAATGCACCTTAGACTACTCCTGCGATACATTAGAAATAATTTAAATTTTGTTTTCATATTTCAGTACATGTATATCTGCACTTAAACCAATCGAAAGTTTCTTTTGTTTTTTAAGTATATCTTAAGATTTTGATTGAAAAAATGTTAAAACTTTAAACTTGTAGATGCAGTTTTGTTTATTTCTTCTTCCAAATAAACACATACTATTATAATTGGTAGGAAGGGTGGTAGAGTTGAGAGAGGAGAGAAACATATTACTTGCAAAATGGATACGGCTATTTATACAAAAGAAAAATATCAATGCTATTCTTTTAATGAAAAACAAAAATTCAGTATTCTATTATTATTTTTCAGATTCGAGAAGCTGATAAAATAGATATAGGTGATAAGGACATTAATGAGAATCAAACGGATAAACGGCCGAGTGGTGTAGACAAACAATCACAAAAGACTGATTCTCCCAGGCCTTCACCTCGGCCGACCCCACAGACTAAAACAAATAGTGCTCAATCCTCCGATACTAAAATATGTGCTGTAAAACCTATATCTGACAAATCAAAAACACCTCCCACCAACACGTCTGCTGTCCCAAAACAAAAAAATGAAAGTTCCCCCCAGAAAAAACAATCTGAAAAACCAACAGGCAAAAAAGTTAATGAAACAGATATTAAAACTAAAGTCGATTTAAGTACTAGTAAAAACAGTGGGAATACTAGTGTGAAGAAAGATAAAGATAAAGTACCACCAAAAGACTTGAATACTAAAGTGCCTAAATCTAAACCTGGAGATTCAGGAAATAAAAGAAGGGAGCGACAGAAATCTGAAGCAGAAGCTCTTGATCAGCTACAAGAAACTGTGGAGAATATGGTAGCAGGAATCACAGTAATAGAGGTGAGAGAAGAACAGCAATATCATTATAAAACAGTGTGCGTTTTTTACTTTTAGGGGAAGGGGGTCTGTGCCTTTTAAAGGGGTGGGGGGGATTTTAATAGGCCTAAAAATAATAAAAAAAAATCAATAAATCTTAAGTATGTATATTTAAAACAGTTAACAGGTCAACATCCCTGTTCTTCATTGTTTTAAATTGTTAAACTGGTATTAAAATCCACTTTATTGTTGTTTTTTTATGGGAATTTTTCTGACATTGGGGGGAGGGAACTTACTATTTTGAGGGGGGGGAATGGGACTGATTTTCGTCGAATATTTGGAGTAAAAAAATGTAATATGACAGAATTATCTCCCTTTGTGTCTTATTTATGGTATTTTTTGCTTTTCTTGAGTATATCTTCAACAGTATGAAAATAAGATTAACTACTCAATCAAGGATTTGTTTGGGAAGCATCTATCAGTTCTTGTTAGCTCACCTGAGCCAAAGGCTCACAGGTGAGCTTTTGTGATCATGGTGTCCGTTGTCTGTCGTCCGTTGTTAACTTCTCCTAAAACCACTGAGCCAATTTTGATATAATTTCACAGTAATGTTCCTTGGGTGACCCTCTACCAAGTTTGTTCAAGCCATCTTGATTTATCAAAAAAAACATGGTCCCTAGGGGGCGGGGCAAGTTTAATTAGTAATTGTTTGATGCCAAACACGACCACATCTCCAGCTGGTAAATGTGTTTGATGCCAAACACAACCACATCTCGAGCCGTTAAATGTGTTTGATGCCAAACACAACCACATCTCAAGCCATTTGATGCATTTCTAAATGAAGGACTTCATCTGTCAAATCAGACTTACCCAATAACTGGTATCTGTACATTTATCTATATGATATTTGTTGAATATTAACAACCGACACTATCCGGTTTTCTGTATTCATGTTTTGGCATTGTTTAAATGAAATTGCCAACACAGTGAATGGTAAACACTCGCTGGATGGGGCCATGTTATGAGTTTAAAGCGTTTATGAAAACAACCAAAAATTCAAATGTGATAAACTGCTTTGCAAAATGTGAAATTGGCAGTGTTCAGTCAAGAATATCTGGTACATCGTAAAGTCTACAGGCATCCTGTAAAACACAATTCGATTTCATCATTTTTTTCCAACCAATGTAATGCTTCAAGTCTGAGGATTTTCAATGGACAGTCGGGAAACAGTAAACAGAGCTATTATTTTATTTAGCCTAAAGAACAAACACTAAGAACAATCACAAAGTATAACAAATATAATTATATGTCATATCCATAAAGACATAGTTACTTTCTGTCACTTCCTGTTTTGTTTGGAGTCATTTCTTCTTGAATATCAGACATAGCTTGTTCCCTGTTTGTGCTATATCCGAGATTTAAGTGTGATCTTGACTTGTATTTACAGGACGAGGAGGAGGAAGAGATTGAAGTGAGCACAGCCTCGAACATAAAACAACCCGGTGCTTTAGCCCCTGACCATGAAAACTATAATAAATGGTTCTACAGGGACCCCCAGGGAGACTTGCAAGGTAAATATGTCGCTTGAAAATGTGCAAATTGGTTTTCATAAAATATGTTTTTATTAAAAAATTAGATTTTAAAGGGAGAAAAGACACAGGAACAGCCAGTGTTTTAAAAGTTGACACATGTAGATGTGTTTAATGTCTGATTGATACAGACATGCCAACCAAGTGTTATTATACTAATGTCAGGCTGATTGTCCTTGAATGTGGAGTAAAAATCAAAAGGGCTGTTAAAGCCAGACAAAAAAATAGCTGTGTTTAGGGTTACCCGGCTGACCCTAACATTGAGTCTCATTGTTTTTTTTTTCATCTTGGAAAGAAAATTAAAATAAAAAACAGTGCAAAAAAATGCAGAAAGAATCTGCTTTATGATTCCAGAAAATTATAGTTGCATTGTTCTTTATTGATTTACTATCACATTTAGTTTTTTTATAAAACAGAACAATAAGTTTATATGCTTGTAATATTAAATTTTATTTGTGACATTTTCTCCATGAAATAATAAAAAAAAATAGAAAAGAAGAAACTGCCTATCTACCTACCAACACTATTTTCTTTGTCAAGTAACCCTGAACTCGGGGCGTTTCCTTCTGGCCTATTACCATGTTCAAAGTGGTATGGCTCGTTAGAGGATTTTACAAAAATCAAACTAGCAAGACTATGTTTAGCATGTCAAATACACTTGCTGTCTGGTTTCCTACATTTATCCTGTAATGTATGCTTATTTGAGGTAGAGCCGGTGTCCAGGTAAATAAACTAGATACTGTTTGTAAACAGTACTAAGCTATCCTATAATTAAAAAAAATTGTTTGCATCAAATAAATACTTTATTTTTGTAACTTTAGGAACATTTATATTTACTACTGTTATAAATGAATACTACTAGCAATATGTAAATAGCCTTATATTATATAAAGCTTAATTCCGAAAAGCAAAATATAACTTGAAAAATGAATAATTAGCTTGCTGGGACGAAGTCCAAGGAGAGTTATTGTCATGGCCCCGGCCTCGTAGGTGTCATCGTCAACGTCAACTATCTGCACCCAGGTTAAACTTTTGCGTTTAAGTTTAAGATATCTATGCAACCACTCATCAGATGTGAATGAAACTTTGCATGTGTATTCACCATCATCAGTGGAACACACAGAGACAAGAACCATAATTCTGGATTGCATTTTGGCACAGTTATGGCCCTTTTTGGACTTAGACACCCAGAGGCGAGCTTTGTTGGTCTTCTGACAACTCTTGTGTGTGTGTGTGCGTGCGTGTGTGCGTGCGTGCGTTTTATATAAAAATGATCTCATACATGTAAATTATACATTTAAAACTTTGTAAATGTTTGATGTAAAAACAAAACATATTATTGAAAATACAAGATTTGATAATACTGAACTCCATCCTGTTGAGCAATATATAAAAATGCTGTCTCCTCAATAGACAAACCTTTGTGTTCCAGGTCCGTTTACTTCCAGTGAAATGGCAGAATGGTTCAGTGCAGGATATTTCACAATGAACTTACATGTGAGAAGAGGCTGTGATGAAAAATATTCTCCTCTCGGTAAGAATACAATTAGAAATAAATTGTCTTTGGGCAAATGTGGAATATTATGTAAATTTAGTTGGCAATAGCTTTAAATATTGTTATAACTGCAGATACAGAGTATATGGGGACTATATAGGAGTCGCACTCATCTGTCAGTCCATCCGTCTGTGTATAATTTTTGTGGTCGCTTTTTCTCGGCAATCATTGGTTTGAATTCAATGAAACTTCACAAGGATAACTGGTTACCAAACCTAGTTGTGCATATTGTCAGCATTTTGTGCGAAAATAATTTTTCAATGAGTTATGGCCGTTTTAATTTTTCAGACAATTTTTTTGATGGTAACTATTTCTTGGCAACCATTGGCTGGGATTCAATGACACTTCACAAAAGTGATTGGTACCAAGCTTAGATGTGCATATCCTTAGCATGTTCCGCTCGGTTAATTTCTATTTAGTCTATTAAAATCAATGACCTTGACCTACTTAATGGATTTATCTAATATTTGCATCTATATTCCTGTTAAAATAGTGCAACTGTTTCTCCATTTTTCAACAAACTTCATACGTTATAGTGACAAAACTTCATAAACATAATGTCATAAAGTAAAGTAAATTTTGGACCTAAATTAATATTTTATTATCTGTTCTAAGTTTTATAATCATGGGGCCTGTACTTTTATTAAGAAAACAAAACATTATATATATATCTTCAGTTAAAATTTCTCAGATATTCTGAAAATACTTCATGAATCCTGACATGTCTTATTTGTAGATGAAATTTTAACATTTCAGGTGAGTTAATTAAACGTTGGGGACGTGTACCGTTCCTAGCAGGCCCGTCTCCACCCCCACTTATGGTGAGTTTATAAGCTCTGGTTGACAATTTGGCATTGTGTTGAAAACGAAACTATAACCAAAACACTTATGATATACAAACAAAGGTCACTATTCTTATACATGTTCTGATGTGGGGTTGATTTACGCTTAGTTTATTTTATCATGTCAATGCATTCATTTCTGCAGATAAACTGCTTGCTTAATAAACATAGGTTTATCACGTTAATGCAAGTTGATCAAGCACGTTACGTCATTATGTATAATTATATGTTTTGATTTGAGCGGAATCTATTAAGGCTGTAATAAAAGTTAAGATTCTGATTTTCAATTTCATTAAAACGACGAATTAGAAATATTGACATGATAAGAGAATACCATGTTAGTGTCTATTTTTATCAACTTCATCAGGTTCAGCATGAAAAAATCAAGCCCCACCTGATAAAGTTGATAATGATATTAACATGGTATTATCTTATTAGCTTAATTGAGAAGTTAGCTCAGCTCTACTATCAATCTCTCCAATCCGATTTCTGGGTAGCACTGGTACTGGGTGTTGTTTATAAGATATCATTGATTCTAGCCTGGAAACAAACCAGCTATGAACGACTGGCAACTTATTAACTACACCATTGCTGCGAGTGGATGTACTGTTGTATAATGTTATCACATGTATATATTTATGGCATTTTGTTGTGTTCCCGCCATAAGAAGAATAGTGATGGGGCATTTAGTGTTATCTTTGTTCATTTATTAATCCATTCGTCTGTCTGTCTGAGGTAAAAATCTGTGATGGGAGAAACGCAGGTCCAGGACCATTTTCAACTTCTTTAAAAAAATTGGTTTCCAATAAATAGTGGGGACATTTGTGTCAGCAGACACATTTCTAGTTTTATTAAGTAATTTTATTGTTTTCTTTAATGGCACAATGATATTAATATTAGTAACAATACAACACCTGTGATATGTCTAATTATGGAGTAGCACTTATGCCTTGAGTAAAGTTCTGTCAACTGATCAGAACCCATTCTAAGTATCTTTTCTTAACCACCTACAGAACAGCTCCCATGCCAGTCCTGATGTCACACAACAACAACAGCAGCAACAAGACCAGTTACAGGCTTTACAACAACAGTTTCTCATCCAGCAACAGTTGGTACAACAACAGATGCTGATGAGGTATTTACTGCAAAATCCTACTTAAAAGCCCCATTCCTTTTAAGAACTCTCCCCACACTCGTGTTGTTATTTTTATAAACAAAATAAAAAATTAACCCTTCCACATGGTTGATCTAAGTTTGTTTAATCCATAAAATGTTTACGAGATATTTAATTGAATGTACTTTGCAGCACTATCTTTATCATTAGACCGCATACATTTTTAGCTCATCTGAGCCAAAGGCATTGGTACTATTTACACATCAAGGTCTATGACCTAATTAAAAAAGAAGCTTGTTGAAACGTTTTTACTACAATTGATTGCCGTATCTCTTGTGTTGGCAGACATATACAGTTACAACAGATGCAGCAAGTGATGTCACAACTACATGAGCATGAGTCTTTCAAGTCCCTCCCACCATTACAACAACAACAGCTGGCCATGCAGATGATGGTAAAACAACAGTCACAGATGGTCCCTCCCCAACAACAGGCTCCCCAGAAACTCTCACCCAGGTACACTTACCTCACCCATCACTTACTCATATTGCATGTACATTCACCCTATTAATTAATTTGTTTGAATATTAAGCGTAATTATTATGCTATTGGGGCAAACAGACGATCTGTTGACCTAACCTCTCTATCCTGGGATCCTGGAAAGTTAACCAGTGCTCCAGCACACCCATATTCGCAAGTAACTGATAACTTTCCCACTTGAATCAACGGTGAGAATGACTACGAGACGCAGTGTCATATATGTCAGTCATTACTGAGAATATAGCCGGGCGGTGATTTAAACCTGGAACCCTTGGATTGAACTGTAGTCGAGATGCACTACCGAATAATCCTAAATAACAAATAACTAGCTAATTGTCAGTCAGATATCTGTACTAATGATCAAAACAGCGCAAATTGGAAACATGTATGTTTAAAACAGTTTACAGTTCAACATCTTGTTCTTCATTTCTTTAAATTGTTAAACTGACTAGCAAAATATTTTAGGAGCAAAAATTAAATGATAGATTACCATGAATGAATGAATAACTCAGAAAAATGGTACATTTACCATATATTAGTCCACTAGTGGTTTCACCGGGGAAGACTGTGTTTACCCTCCTTCATCCTCAGTCAGATATATTCTTGTTGTTTTTTTCAGGTCGTCAGAAACTCCGCCTTCTAGTTCATCATCCAACACTCATACATCACCATCATATAATCGTTCATATTCCACACCAAACACTTCTCAGGGACAGAAACAGTCGGGTAGTATCTGGGACCTAGAACCCAATATGGTCGCCGGCATACAAGCTGCTGATATAGAAGCACAGTTAAAGGTAAGTAACTCAGTGCTCCAGATAACTTTATTCATAAGAGGGTAAAATACCCCCAAAATACCCTTATTAGGGCCACTGTTAGCTCAACAGTATCCTTTGGGATATTACACATTTATTATAATGTTCATTCATTCATAATGTATACTATTACTTAAAGATATTAAACGTTAATTTCTTTGGAAATGACGAGCTGTTTCCTGTTTCTGTCGGTTTTGCATTTTCTAATGTCAGCATACAGTAAAACCCCTCTAATAAGACACCTTTGGGACCAGGCAGAAGTGGTCTTAATAGTGGGTGGTCTTATTATTGAGTTTCAGAGTCATTAGCAAAAATTGTAGGCTTGTGTGGCCGTAATAGTGAATTGATGTATACTATACGAGGTATGTTCCAAAAGTAATAGGACGTGAATACTTTTCAATATTTAAACTATAAACATGCAAAATTTGAATACCGAACACCCATTTAACATTAATTTTGACAAGCCAAAATGTATATGTAACAAAGTACGGGGGAGTTTGACGTTATTTGTGCGACGTCAAATTGACATTCAAATGAAAGTCATTCTTTATTTGAACTATGAACCCCTGTGCAAACCACAATTTTTGTGGTACTGCACCCTCTACTGGTACATGTTACAATACTATGATGACTGGTAGATCCTAACCACAGAATGTACACTCAGGCACAAGGTCCGGAGGTACTGAAAGCGCTTTTCATCAAGATCTGACTTGAATCCCAGGAAAACCACACAATATTTCGGTCGTCAAGATCGTTGATTGTCAGTTACTTTTGTCTCACCATTGGAAACCCATTTGTACCACCAATATATAAGACTTCAGGATATGCTTTATGTTAAAAAGTTGTGTGAAATAAACTTCAGAGTATCCTGTGGGGTCATATTACATCCAACACAAAATTTTACCACACTCCAAATTTCCACTCTAGACGTGACGTTGTCCATTTTTTTACTATTCAAATTCGCACTTGTTCTTTCGAAAGAGCGCACAATATTCAAATGTTTATCGATAACGTCGAATTTTTAAACAACATTCGCACATGATCTGAAATTACGTCCACAGTTATTTTACAACATTTGGCATGATATTGAGGAAGTTGTCTCTTTTCAATTCAATGTTGTTTTTAAATGGCGTCTTATTTCAAAGTCCCCCGTACTTCTAAACTCGCGTTACTATGGTGACTTTTGCATGAACTTAATGATGACTGAAAGTTGATTTGATTTTTCATGACATTAGAAGAGATGTCGATCTAACCATTGATACCATTGGTTTGCATGTAACACCCGAAATACAAAAATGACAGGGTCGTCCTATTTATTTTGGGACATACCTCGTATTGTGCATATGTGTGGATTTACTGTTAAGCCAATGATAATAATAAAAGAAATAAATCTTTTTTTTTTCTTATTATGGATTTGTTGCTGTTCTTGCTTACTATTATCATAACATGTATTTTAAATGTTTGCACATGTAAAAAATAAATATGTTGTATGGTTTATTTTTATTTAAATACATAAAAGAGTAACAGGTAAAGACAACACAAAAAATACTTCAGCATTATGCATGAGTAGATATAGTTCTTGTGGGGTCCTTAGTAGGGTCGTTTCCTATCACTTATGGCATTCTATCCTTATCGATAAACATATTTGAACTTTCATTTCATCATTGTCATAACCCTGAAAACAATAAAGAAAACAGTAAGATGTTATGAAAATATAAAAATTGTAACAACAGTTTCAGTTTTAATCATCATTTCTATTATTAATAAGACTTTCATTTTCTTCAAGAGTAAGTTCATTATTAATTTGTTTCTCCATTTTTAGCTCTACTGGCCAAAGGCCAGAAGTGCTTATGCGATGTGCGTTGTCTGTCGTCCGTCGTCACTCATCTGACGTTTGTCGTCTGTTGTCTGTTAGCAGCACTTTCTCTGAAACCACTGGGCCAATTAAACTGAATCTTCACATGGGTGTTTCTATTGCATAGGAGACTATACAAAAGATTTATTTTTTTCGATCTGAAGTTCAAGTTGGCTGCCGTTACTAAAAATAGTCCAAAACTTAAAAAATCTTCTTCTCATGAACGGCCGGACAGATTTTCAAAATGTTTATGTAGTAATGATGACCAACTATAGTTTTGTTAGATTTGTTCAAATGGTGTCCCTAGGGTTAAATATGACCCCGCCCCAAGGGTTCAATTAGGGGACACATGTCATTATAATTTTTTTTTTTTTTTTTTTTTTTTTGAAATGGAAATGATTTTGCCTATATGTTCACAGAAGCATTGTTTAGTGAAGGAGGTTCAGATTTGTAAAAATGACTGGGTTCCACTGTCTTAAGGGGTCAGGGGATACTATGAGAAAACAGAAAATTCTCTTTTTCTTTCATCTGTTCTTAAACCACTAGGCCAATTAGACTGAAACTTCACATGGATGTTTCTATTGCATAGGAGACTATACAGAAGATTTTTTTTTTTTTTCAATCTGAAATTCAAGATGGCCGTCATTACTAAAACTAGTCCAAAACTTAAAAAATCTTCTTCTCATGAACGGCCCAACAGATTTTCAAAAGGTTTATGTAGTAATGATGACCAACTATAGTTCTGTTAGATTTGTTCAAATGATGTCCCTAGGGTAAAAAATGACCCTGCCCCGAGAGTTCAATAAGGGGACACATGTCAATATAATATTTTTTTTTTTTTTTTTTAAATGGAAATAATTTTGCCTATATCTTCACTAAAGCATTGTTAGGTAAAGGCGGTTAAGATTTGTAAAAATGACTGGGTTCTTATGTCTTAAGGGGCCAGGAGGGGCCCCAAAAGGGTACAAATTGGGAATTAGTAAAATTGTTTTCTTAAGAACCAGTGTGTCAGATTTGTACATATTTGATATAAATTATCCCTAAGTGTAGGGGTTTGGTTGCAGATAAGAATTTAGGGGTTAAGATATATAAGGGCCCTGTAAAGGGACTTAGAATTTTACATAGGGATACAATGGGAAAACAGAAAATTCTCTTTTTTTTTTCATTTATTCTGAAACCACTAGGCCAATTAAACTGAAACTTCACATGGATGTTTCTATTGCATAGGAGACTATACAAAAGATTTATTTTTTCTATCTAAAATTCAAGATGGCCACCATTACTAAAAATAGTCCAAAACTTAAAAAATCTTCTTCTCACGAACAGCCGGACAGATTGTCAAAATGTTTATGTAGTAATGATGACCAACTATAGTTCTGTTAGATTTGTTCAAATGATGTCCCTAGAGTTAAAAATGACCCCGCCCCGATGTTTCTATTGAATAGTAGAATTTCAAAAAGTGCTATTGCCACTATGAGTCAGTAGAGCGTCCTCAGGCCCTCTTGGGCCTTTTGTTACAGACGTGTTTTATTTTTACACTAAAATTTAGAAATGTGATTCACCACATCATGAAAGACTATCGATATCATTCAAATAACAATTAAGCAATTAAAAGATGCCAACTTACTGGTTTTCATTCTCCATATGCACCTGTTTTTTGACAGGTTGCATATTCTAACAACCACAAAGTTTGTTTTTACAACACTCTCTCCGGTGTCCTTTATGGCATTGTTTACTGAAAACATCACACCTTTAACGACAACCACAAATCGGCTTGCTGATTATGCCATAAATTATTCATCGAGGCATCTTTGATCACACACATGGTTGAAATTAAGGGTGTGAAAGTAGAACAAAGACCGTGGTTGGAACAGATTTGGTTGTCGTAATACCGAATTAGCGGGGTGCCCGTATTGCCGGAGTTAACGACCATTGAATAAAGAAGGAAAAAATCCGACCCTTAAATAAATGTTTGTAAGAGCAGCGTGGTCTTAAAATCAGGGTGGTTGTAAGGTGGAGTTTTACTGTACATGGTATTTTTATGCCTCACCATTTGAAAAATGGGTGACAGACATTAAGTGTTACCACTGTCTGTACGTTGTGAAGTAAAAAATTGATTTCAGATCAATAAATTCTGTAGTGGGTTTATGTATTTAATTAATATTTTATGGTTTCTGTATAATTATAAAAAATACAGTTCAATATTTGACAATGTCTGCCAAATTTTACAGAATATATGGCCCCTTTTTATGCCCCTGCCCTTTTCAATGGGGGGCATATAGTATCACCGCTGTTCGTATGTGCGTACATACGAAAATGGTTTCCGACTTGTATCTTTAGTTTAAATAAACAGATTTAAACCAAATTTTGTGTGTGACTTCACATTCAGATAATACATGTAAAGTTTGTGTTTCGTTCTGGTCTGAAGATTTTTGATGGAGTTATGCCCCTTTTTGAACTTAGATTATTGACAAATGTCAAGAAATTGGTTTCCGCTCGATATCTCTTGAAGGATTGGATGGATTTGATTCATATTTGGTAGAAAGATGTATGGTGGTAAACTACAGCTCAAGTTTGATTTCCGTCAAAATCCCTGTATATTATTTAGGTTTTCTGGGCTCTGATTGGCTTATAATTTCCGGCCTCTAAAGTCTTTATTTATGGGCCGATTTTGACAAAAATTTATATTTGGCTTTATATCAACAAGACCCAGGTCAAGTTCGACAATGGATGGAATTGGCGCATATTAATTAGATGATCTGGAATCTGATTGGCTGACGGTTTCAGACCTCCAAAATCTTTATTGATGGACCAATTTTTATGAAACTTGATATTTGGCTTTATTGATATCTTAAATGTAGTTACAAAGTGGGGGCATCTTTATCACATGGATGCATTTCTAGTCAATTTAATTTTTGTTAAAAAAATTGGGTTTATGGAAATTCTGATCAATTGTGGGGGCATTCATGTCAACAGTGTGTGCATTTCTAGTTGCAGCTATTTGCTTTGGTTAGGTATCTTAGTAATTTGTCCATGGCTTGATACTCCAGTATAGTAGTACTTGTATCTTAAGCAGACACAGTAGTAAACACAGAACAGTAACACAACAAACCAATTTTTCGAACACCAAACATTACAGTTGCTATGCTCTTTATACAGGAAAAACTTAATATAGAACAACATCAAGAGGAAGAGATGAAGTACCAGGAGACACTGGAGAGACAGAAGGAAGAACTGAGGAAACAGCAGGATGAGTTACAAAGACAGAAAGAAGAGATAGAAAGACAGAGATTGGAAATGGAGAGGAAGAAGCAAGAAGAAATTAAAGTGAGTTTCATAATTGCTCCGAATGAAACAACTAGTTAAGAAAGAAAAAATTATTCAGCTCTTGTATTTGAAAATTTTAAATAGAATAACGTTTACTTAATCTAATTCCAATGAAGATTTTGTATATAATGAGGAAATACAGTAATAGTTAAAATGCTGTGCTGCTACTCTGAAATGGGCAATATCAGGGCCGGCAAAAGCACTTGTCCGCTCATCCTGATGAGTGGTTTTTGTTTGTGGACGAGTGATTTATACCAGTAACTAGTCTGTTGGACAACTGAAATTTTTGACCGAGATCGAACAATAATAAATATTCGTTACTGAAATCATTGCAGTATTTATTCTTTTCATATTTCATTGGTGTAAATATCATTTGTAAATTTGATGTTCAACGTTCATCAATGATAACTTTTCATTATAAAGTGTTCAGCATAATTTTTATAAGGTATCGAGACACGCATGCACAGCTTTCAAATGCTGGTTTAAAAATCAAGCTATTTTCGATAGTCAGGATATTTCTCGACCTTTTTTCGTTTTACATGTTACGGCAGCTTGAATGCATTAACTTTTCATGTTTACCCCAAACTGTTTGTATTTGGAACACTTATACACAGCATGGCCTCCGCTGGGATTCGCCAATGTCGCCAAATGTGAAGGAAATTTTTAATTTGCGAAAGATTTTCCTCTTTTGCGAAAGTGGTTGTGACAAGGAAATCAACGGCTGATTCTCATATTCAAATTTTCTTTAAAAAAAAAACTAACTGTAGAAATGATCTTGGCTAATCCATTTAACTGTCCCCTCATCCCAATAAACAACCATGACAATTAACAGATAAATCAGTACCCAGCTGTGATATCTCCCTCAGGCCATTGCACTGTCACACATCATAAATTTCAACACATGTGTAAGATTACCCTAAGCTAAAAATAGCATATGCTAAAAATAGTCATGTGGTCGCGTAGTGACAACCGGCATATTCGTATTTTTAATTATTATATATATTTACATTTTTAAATCATATAGAAATTTAATATGTCTTAAAATATGCTAAACAGGTTTAGAAAAATTGTTTATGCCAATACACTGTCAACTATACTTTCTTGGGTAACCCCAGTTTTTTGTCAACAAATAGTTAGTTTCAAAATGGCGGTTTCCAGGATAAAAACAATAAATGATTGTAGATTTTGTCTGTAAAATAATTTTGTTTAAAATTTCAGCGATGACTGTTGGTTGTTTGATATCAATACCAAGGTTTTACAATAAGTAGATCTATTTGATCTATATGCTCTGTTGTTATAATGCTTATATTGACCATATTTATAGCGAGTCTGTAGTGCCAAAGTGGGTGGGGTAATAAACCTTATTTAGACAATGTTGTGGAATGTTTTAACCAACGGCAATTTCAGTCAATACGCTAGCTGGAAATCCATAATTTATGTATTAATAATTTTAAAATAAAATGATGTATATAAATTTTAAATAATTATTAAATACACTGTATGGGGTTTTGTGAGAACTTTTTGTGTTTTGTGAAAATAAAAGCAAAACAAAATAAGGCTCAAACAGCTGTTATTTATGTGCACAAACGCACAAACATTGACAAAATCAAA
This sequence comes from Panopea generosa, assembly GCA_029582155.1. NCBI lineage: Eukaryota > Metazoa > Mollusca > Bivalvia > Adapedonta > Hiatellidae > Panopea > Panopea generosa. The sequence goes on along the minus strand of CM055910.1, from coordinate 46,922,952 downwards.
CAAGTACAGAAACATGACTGGGCCGTTTTGGTTTTTGACTGCACTCCATTTAAACTAATGCATCATTTGCAATATAAATCAACAACTTACTACCAATCATTGCTTCCCCTAATTATCGACTTCAGGCAATAATAACTCACAAGTTAAAATAATAATTTTTAATAGTATTGCAATATACATTAAAAATTATATTCATAAAAAACGTGTTTAATTCAAATGCTAAAACAAGTAAAAGAAAACATGCAGTAAGTTACAGTAACTTATGAGTGGTTTGATAACGATTTAAAGGATGTTGGCGGAGATACGCAGTTTTGTTGGCTACAAAAATGGCTCTTAATTTGGCTCCATTTTTTTTAATTTGGCTCCAACTTTTCAAATATGGCGGAAGTAGTGGCGAAAAGAAAAAAATAGCCAGAGGAGGCCATATATAAACATCAACAAAATATTGCATAATCATTATGTTACTTACTGTAAATGAAGTTATAAAAATATTTAAGTTAAGATCAAGTAAGCACAATGAAATGGACAACATTTTAGTATAAAATGTAAGGACAAGTAAATTTTCCATCCAGATAAGTACTTTTTACCAGTCCACTTGTTCGATAGATGAGTGATTTTAAAAGATTTTCCCGACCCCTGAATATACCTTTAAAACTGTTTATTTTACATCTGTTACAATGCAAAGTAGGCTAGGGTCAATCAGCTCAATCAGTCAGTCCTACATATCAATCCAGCAGGGCCTGAATTTAACACTCGCAAACTCGCAAAATGCTAGTGGAAAATAAAAAAAATGCGAGTGTTTTTTTCCATGCGCTCAAAAATTTTTGTGAATGCAAAAAATGAAATTGAAATGATGGCGGTTTTCATTTCTTCAACTTTCAGTTTTGATCTGCTGTAAACATGCATCAGTTGATGGTGTTTTACACAGTAAGCTTCGATTGATGACAATTTTTTTACACAGTGCTCAAACTCGGTCGACTGGTTTTCTGATTTTAATCACGTGGCGATATTTTATCTACATATTTTGATACACAGTCCAATTTACCTTGACTCAGTAAATTGTCAGCGAAAAAAAATAAGCAGATATTCATGTATATAAAATATCTATAAAATATGGTTGATCAAAGTTGCGAGTAAAGTTGATATCTTGCAAGTTGAAATATCTTGTACTCGCAAAAATGTGTGAGTGAAAAAAGGGATAAATTCTAGCCCTTGATCCAGGGTCTGTGAGTTCAAATCCCCACAATGACAGTCTCTCTGATAATTGCCAATGACCTTTGTTTTTAGGCCATGAGTCTCCAACCTTTAAAATTGTGGGAAATCAGACAGTACTTGCAGAGATGAGGTGTGTCTAGCACACTGTCAACTTTTTCAGGAGTTTTACATGGCCTCTTTTTTATTTTAAAGTCTATGGTTATCTCGATGCTTCATTTTCAAATAACAATGCAGCATGGTCTGATGGTAGAGTGTCCTCCTTGCATGTGGCCGGGTCATATGAGAGACCTGAAAAATGGTACTAGAAGCTTCCTTCTACAGTGTGTCAGTGCTCAGAATACTGCTTCAGGTAGACAATCGCAATATGACTGAAAAATTGTTGAAAGCGCTGCTAAACACCATACAACAACGTCATTTTTAACCTTTAAAAAAAATTTTTGTGAAGCTATATGAACAAGCTGATACATAGGATGACAAAAGTATTGAATAATTAAAACATTGAAATGACTGAACCTTGTAGAAAATAGAGGAAGAAAAAAGAAGAGCACAGGAGGAAAAACAACGATTACTAGAGGATGAACAACGAAGGCAGTTTGAGGAAGAAAAGAGAAGAAGAGAGAAAGAAGAACGAGAAAGGAAACGAGTAGAGGAAGAATTAAGAAGACAGGAGATAGAGAGACAAAAAGAATTGCAGAAACAGCAGGAAATACAGGTAAAGCAATTTTTTTTAGATATTTTTGTGATATACCCAATTTAATATAATCAAAATAAGATTTTGTGAACAATAAAAACAAAATTTAGGATGAAAATTATATTTGTATTTACCTTTTGATACATTTGAGATCGCTTATCCGCACAATTGCAATGTGGTATTTTGTATTAATCTTAACAATTTTGAGTTGATTATGTCGCCTTTAAGATGTCAAGTAGTATACATGTATATATATATATATATATATATATATATATATATATATATATATGATATGATAAATTTATGGGAACAGTTATTTGTTTTTATTAATAGCTTCTTAATAAATGTAAATGATTGTTTATGAAAAATTCCCACTTTATGTAGAGACAAGAGGCCCAGCAGAGACAGCAGGAGGCAGAAGAGAGAGAAGCCCAGAAACAGTTTGATATACAGCGTCGTCAAGAGCTGCAGCGCCAGCAGGAGGAGTCGTTAAGGAAACAGCAACAGGAGGCTCTCCGCAAGCTGCAACAGGAACAACTGGCAAATATTCAGGTACATGTAGTGTAGATCTATACCAACATGGGAACAGCTGGCAAATATGGAGGTACATGTAGTGAAATATATAGCAACATGGGAACAGCTGGCAAATATGGAGGTACATGTAGTGAAATCTATAGCAACATGGGAACAGCTGGCAAATATGGAGGTACATGTAGTGAAATCTATAGCAACATGGGAACAGCTGGCAAATATGGAGGTACATGTAGTGAAATCTATAGCAACATGGGAACAGCTGGCAAATATGGAGGTACATGTAGTGAAATCTATAGCAACATGGGAACAGCTGGCAAATATGGAGGTACATGTAGTGAAATCTATAGCAACATGGGAACAGCTGGCTAATATGCCGGTACATGTAGTGTAGGTCTATACCAACTTAAGGACAACTGGCAAATATACAGGTACATGAAATGTATACCATATGCAGGTACATGTAGTGTAGGTCTATACCAACATAGGGACAACTGGCAAATATGCAGGTACATGTAGTGTAGGTCTATACCAACGTAGGAACAGCTGACAACTGGCAAATATGCAGGTACATGTAGTGTAGGTCTATACCAACGTAGGAACAGCTGACAACTGGCAAATATGCAGGTACATGTAGTGTAGGTCTATACCAACGTAGGAACAACTTGCAAATATGCAGGTACATGTAGTGTAGGTCTATACCAATATACGGACAACTGGCAAATATGCAGGTACATGTAGTGTAGGTCTATACCAACATAAGGACAACTGGCAAATATGCAGGTACATGTAGTGTAGGTCTATATCAACGTAGGAACAGCTGGCAAATATGCAGGTACATGTAGTGTAGATCTATACCAACGTAGGAACAACTGGCAAATATGCAGGTACATGTAGTGAAATCTATAGCAACATACGGACAACTGGCAAATATGCAGGTACATGTAGTGTAGGTCTATACCAACGTAGGAACAGCTGGCAAATATGCAGGTACATGTAGTGTAGGTCTATACCAACGTAGCAACAGCTGGCAAATATGCAGGTACATGTAGTGAAGGTCTATACCAACATAGGAACAACTGGCAAATATGCAGGCCATGTAGATCTATACCAACATAGGAACAACTGGCAAATATGCAGGTCATGTAGATCTGTACCAACATAGGAACAACTGGCAAATATGCAAGTAGTGTAGACCTGTACCAACAAAGGGACAACTGGCAAATATGGAAGTAGTGTAGATCTGTACCAATATGGGAACAGCTGGCAAATATGCAGGTACATGTAGTGTAGATCTGTACCGACATTGGGACAACTGGCAACCTTGCAGGTCGTGTAGATCTATACTAACATAGGAACAGCTGGCAAATATGAAGGTATATGTAGTGTAGATCTATACAGACATAGGAACAATTGGAAAATATACAGGTAGTGTAGATCTATATCAACATAGGGACAACTGGCAAATATGCAGATAGTGTAGATCTATACCACCATAGGAACAGCTGCATCATGCTGAAATGAAATAGTTCTTATAGGGTAAGTGTTTATTTGTTAATACATGTAGTTCTTATAGAATGTTTATTTGTTAATAGTTCTTATAGGGTTAGTGTTTGTTTATTTGTTAATAGTTCCTCTGGGGTTAGTGTTTATTTTTTAATACATTGAAAGGAAATAGAAAGTATACATTTTGGTTTTTAAAATTATTTCATAATTGGCTAAGTTTATTCATGAGATGGAAAATGAATTGATTTTTAGCTCGTCTGGCCAAAGGCCAGAAGTGCTTATGCGATGGCGCGTTGTCTGTCATCCATTGTCTGTCGTCTGTCAGCAGCACTTTCTCTGAAACCACTAGGCCAATTAAACTGAAACTTCACATGCATGTTTCTGTTGCATAGGAGACTATACAGAAGATTTTTTTTTTCGATCTGAAATTCAAGATGGCCGCCTTTCCTAAAAATAGTCCAAAACTTAAAAAATCTTTTTCTCACAACGGCCCAACAGATTTTCAAATGTTTATGTTGTAATGATGACCAACTATAGCATTGTTAGATTTGTTCAAATGGTGTCCCTAGGGTTAAATATGACCCAGCCCCGAGGGTTCAATTAGGGGACACATGTCACTATAATAATTTTTTTTTTTTTTAGAAATGGAAATTATTTTGCCTATATCTTCACAGAAGCATTGTTTGGTAAAGGAGGTTCAGATTTGTTAAAATGAATGGGTTCCATTGTCTTAAGGGGTCAGGAGGGGCCCCAAAAGGGTAAAAATGGGGAATTACTAAAATCGTTTTCTTGAGAACCGGTGTCATATTTGTTCATATTGGCATAAATTATCCCTATGTGTAGGGGTTTGATTGCAGATAACATTTAAAGGGGCGAAAATTTATAGGGGTCCTGTAAGGGGACTTAGAATTTGACATAGGGACACTATGGGAAAACAGAAAATTCTCTTTTTCTTTCATCCTTTCTGAAACCACTAGGCCAGTTAAACTAAAACTTCTCATGCATGTTTCTGTTGCATAGAAGACAATACAGAAGATTTTTTTTTATCGATCTGAAATTCAAGATTGCTGCCGTTTCTAAAAATAGTCCAAAACTTAAAATCTTCTTCTCATGAACGGCCCAATATATTTTCAAAATGTTTATGTAGTAATGATGACCAACTATAGTATTGTTAGATTTGTTCAAATGGTGTCCCTAGGGTTAAAAATGACCTCAGGCCCTCTTGGGCCTCTTGTTTCTTAATTGTTTTTCTTTGAAATGAATTAAATGTTTGTTTTTTTTATTTAACAATATGATGAAATGTAAATATACAAAATTTATATGCAATACATTTATTGTTCCTTGACCTGTCGACGTTTATAGGTATGAATATTTTCTTTTTCCTTTCACTGTAGTTCTTGTAGGGTTAGTGTTTGTTTATTTGTTAATAGTTCTTATAGGGTTAATGTTTATTGGTTAATAATTCTTATAGGGTAAGTTTTTATTATGCTCCCCCAAAAGGGGAAGTATAAAGTCGCCACTTCATCAGTCTGTTAGTGCGTCTGTGCGTCCCCAAGTTCTTGTCCGGGCTATTTTTCTACAACCTTTTGTTGGAATTTTATGAAACTTGCCAGGATGCAAGGATGTCTTTGTGTTGCAGTTCGATGATTTTTCACGGAGTAATTAATGGTCCTTTGATTCTTACGCCGACCACTAGTTCACTGCAATCCCATGTTGGAATTTTATGAAACTTGCTAGGATGCATCACTACCAAATGGAGATGTGCATATTGTCTTTGTGTTCCTGTTTAATGATTTATGGCCCTTTAATTGATTCTGTGACCAAATTCTTGTCCGGGCTTTTTCTCTACAACATCAGGTTGGAAATTTATGAAACTTGCTAGGATGCATTATTACCAAGTGCAGATGCGTATATTGTCTTTGTGTTCGGTTTGGTGATTTTTCACAGAGTTATGGCCCTTTCATTCTGTCTGTGACCAAATTATTGTTCGCACTTTCTCTACAAACCCATGTTGGAATTTTATGAAACATGGTAGGATGCATTATTACCAAGTGCTGATGCGCATATTGTCTATGTGGTTCGGTTCAATGTTTTTTCACAGAGTTATGGCCCATTGATTGAGTCTATGACCAAATTATTGCCCGCGCTATTTCTCTACAAACCCAAGCCGGTACAGATTCAAACACTCACTTGGGGAGCATCCATCGGTTCCATCAATATTTTCTTGTTTACAGAGTTGTGGCCGTTAGATTACATCCATTACCAAATCTTTGTCCTCTGCATTTCTAGTAGCTGGAATTTTATGAAACTTGCCAGGAAGCATCACTACCAAGTGGAGAGTGTGTGTATTGTCTTTGTGTTTTATTTCTATGATTTTTCTCAAGAGTTATGGTCCTTTGATTCTGTCCATTACCACACTTCAGAATGATTCTGGTCTCCAACCCATGACTTGAGTTGTATTATAAAAATAAAAGTGATTGGTTTCTATTACATGCATGCTTGAGCATACTATGTCTTGCTTTAGTTAGTTAGAATATACTTCTTTAGCTGTATTGTGAAGTGAGCTGAAAGCTTGTATAAATCCCTCTCGTGTCCTTTTCATGTGCAGAACAAATACTGAGGGTTTTTTTCAAGAGACCATCTTTGGACGTGATTTGTCTTAAGTTTTAAGAACTTGATTTACAATCGATGTAAAAATACCCATTTCAGTTGCCATCACATGCCCAGTGGGCCAGTAATCAGAGTGGAGTTGCATCACTACAAGGGGGTAAATCTCTATTGGAAATTCAACAACAAGAGGAAAGAGAAAGATTAGAACGAGAAGAAGTATGTATATGTTTATTAAGAATCACATACAAAATAGATATCATCTAAATTGAGTTTAATGCTATTTTTAACCATTTAAAACTTCTATGTGGTCAGCAGTTTTATTGATGGAACAAGACCTTATAGGTAGACATTCAATGTCTTTCTGTAACCCATAAACGCAGCATTAAGAGTCAGGGCTGGTCTAAATTAAGGGGTCTTGAGTTCCAATCTCCGCCTGGCCACAGTCTCCATGATGATTGATTTATACTACATTGGGCCTCATTGTCGTTTGTCTCTCACCACTGATTCAAGTGAGAAAATTACCGGTAACTCGGAGATGGGTGTGCTCGAGTACTGGTAAACCTTCCAGGGTCCCAGGAAAGAGTGGTTGGGTTGAGTTAAATAACTGATCTCCAGTTAGCCATCTATGACATGAAAATGATGCTAAATATTCAAACAGTTTAACTTTGTTATATGTTTACTGCAGGTGCAAAGACAGCAAGCAGAAGTTCAGAGACAGCAGATGTTGGCTTTACAACAGCAACAACAACAGAAATCATGGACTAATGCCATGTACGCTAACTACTGGTACAATTTTATAACCCCCCCCCCCGCCAATCAAAGAAGGTGAAGGGGCTTTAAGTGTTACCCTGTCCGTTTGTTTGTCCGTTAATTCTCCTGTCGGCACACACAAATGCATATTAAATGTCGAGGGTTAAGGGTTAGTAATTTTTTTGGACGGTTGAAAAACAGTTGAAAAAAAATATGTGGTGGCTGTTTCCAGACACATAAAGATGTTTTTATGTGGCTAAAATTTAATCAGTTAGGCGCAAAGAAGTCATTAAAATACCCGTTGTTAGAACATCATCTGTCAGTTTTAGGTAAAAAAATTGTTTCCGATCAATAACTTCTGAAGGTGTCTAAAATACAGTTCAAGTTCAATATTGTCAAGGTCACTCAGAATTTACAGGAGTTGTGGACCATTTATGATTTAATTTTTGTACAAAAAAATTGGTTCAGATTAGTTGCTGGGGGCATTTGTGTCGACACATTTATTGATTAAAATGATATTTTCAATATCAGTATTCATGGGTTTCATCCACTTCCTAGACTGTTTAAATAAAATGTATTTTTCCATACTCTAGTATAACCTAGTATAATCCCTGCTTAAGACCTTAAATACTGGGGGGGGGGGGGGGGGGGGAACTGTGGCTTATATTTGGAAAGATATGGTAGCCTTTTGTGAAAAATATTATTGGTTTTGAAAAACTTGTGAATAAGTTTAAATCATGCGTCTATACACAGCTTTTCTGAAATACAAACCTACATTATAATGCAGGCGTAGCAAGCCAAACTCGACCAAGTCGTTGTTGGAGATACAAGAAGAGCAGGCCAGACAGCTGGAGAGGGAGCGACAGAAACGCGAGGAGAATCAACAACAGGCAGCTAAAGTAGGCATACACTTCCCTAGTGTAACAGCAGTCACTATTAGATGTATTTAAGGTGGTATAGGAAAATATCCAGTTACGTGATTAGAGGTTCAGATAGACATAAGTTGGTGCGAGTAAAAAAAACTTGGGGAGCATAAGAGCACTTCAGGCTACCATGTTTGTTTGCCAGTATCAAAATTGATACCAGGCCATGTTAGCTTAGCCAATCCAGGGGTTTTGAGATAGATTAAGGCCCGGCCACAGTTTTGGTGACATTGTGTCTTATTATCATTCATCTCTCACCGCTGATTCAAGTAGAAAAGTTATCAGTTACTTGCCAAAATGGGTATGCTCATACTGGTTAACCTTCCTGGATCCCAGGAAAGAGTGGTTAAGTGTCTCTTAGCCCTCGATGGCATGAAAATGATGCTCAATATCCCTTGTAAATGAAACCTTTAAATTAGTGGTACTAATTACTCCTGAACACATACATAATAGTATTATTGTTTTTTTCATGAAGATTTTATGAGTTATAAAAACAGTAGGGCATGGTTACAGATGCAGTGCCAATATCATAACTCTTCCTTAGATAGAAATCAAAAACGCATTGAATTGACAGTTACTGATCAAATACAAATACAATACTCTTGCGCTTCACATGGTTGCATAAAATTATATTCACAGTCCTACAATAATTATGCACATAAAAACTTCAGTCATATCATTTAGTTATAAAACATATTAAACAAACGAGTTTTCAGTTTTTGCCTAAATAATATTTTCACTGGTTACACATTTGAGATATTTTGGAAGTCCATTCCACCACTTTGGGCCAACAATAGTAAATGATCTGTTTGCATTTTTCATTATTGTTCCTGGAACTATAAAGTTAATTTCATCAGATGATCTTAATCTGTATTTTCACTGAACACAATTGAGCAAATCCTTCGATTAAGATGGAGCTGTTCCCTGCATAATTTGAAAGACAAGAACCAGTATTTTGTACATGATTCTTGCCCTTACAGGCAGCCAGTGGAGAGACTTTAGAATTTCACTACTAGGTTGGTCATACAGAGCACCTGTGACAACCCTGGCTGCATGATTTTGGATTCTTTGAAGTCTCTCAATCTGATAGGCAGGTATATTAGTGAAAAGTCCATTGCAGAAGTCAATGTGTGAATGAATAAGTTCATGCACTAAGATTTCTGTTGACTTTTGTGTAAGGTGTTTGCGAATACCTTTCAGATTTCTAAGCTGGGCATGTGCAATCCGACATTATGAAGGTCAAAATTTAAAGTATTCTCCATATATACTCCAAGATCTCTCACATGATCAACACACTTTACTTCACATCCACCAACATTTGCACTCAAGATGTATATCTTTGCTCAATGACGTCTAGTCCCAAACATAATAATTTCAGTTTTTGAGTTATTCATTTTCAACTTGAACTTTGTCATCCACATGATAACATCATTAAGACAATCACTAAGCTGTTGAAGAACAACTGCCTTTTTTTGCACATTTCCGATATCCCATTATTTAATATTATATTATATTTCAGAATCTATCTTTGGGTGCAGCCAGTGTATGGGGGTCATCACCACCAGTAACAAGCTGGGCCAATGAGGGTGCATGGGGAGCCATTAAGAGTTCTCAGATGAATTCTAATAATAACAACAACAGTTCACTGGGATTCTGGGATGATGCAATCATTTCTTCCTCTGGACCTATGAAGAAACAGTCAAATAAATCTGGGTAATGACTAATTTGTTGCAATAGAGCCAAGAATGAGTTTTAGAAAGTCACCTCAACTCGAACAGATGACAATCTGTTGTTGACCTATTTAAATTAGCTGCATTTAAGATGTTGTGATACTGACAGATGAACACAAACTTCATGGCTAACACCAGTATCTTCAATCACATTATTAATTAGAATTAAATATAAAATCTTTCATAGTTTAAAGTTTATACTTATTTATTTTAGCTTGATTGCAAAGAAAGCTTAAAGCTGATATGAACCCCCCTCGAGTCCACTACCAGTACTGAGTGGCATCCGGATGAAAGTTGGAATTGAACCTCTGGCATGAGCTGCCAACACTATATCCACTACACTGTCATAGTTTAATATGTAGTCAAGTATGGGTTTCTCAGAGACATTAAAGATTATTCCTTTGCAAATGAATGCATTTCCGGACTTAATGGTTGTATAAAATGTTTGATTACAGAAAACAACAGGGTACGGCAGAGTTTCCTGCTCTTGGTGGTGAGGGTAAACAGAGAGGGAAAACTGCGACACAGAGTAAACCTAAACCCTCTAAGTCTAAGAAAGAGGAGGTGAGAAAATTTTCTCTAGTGTGCTTTATAAAAAGCAAAGTTACGGCGTAATAATAATAATCTAATTCCTAGATTTTCATCCAGATTTGTTTCAAAATAGGAGCCAGGTGCAATTTTATTTTTTATAGCGTTCTGGTACTATTAAAAACGTAAGTGCCTTATTAGGTGTGATATGAATAAGAAATCATTTAAACATTGAACAGTTTAAAATGAGGTGCTGTTTTGGCAAAGTACTGTTTGTTGTTCAATATTTTTTATTTTTTTCCACTAAAATATGTCTGGTTCAGGTATAAAAAAAACCGAGGGCAGGCTGGAGTGAAAATCTAGGAATTAATTTATTATGGCCTTGTGACAAAAAGATTAAAATGATTTTTAAAGCATATAAATATATTTCAGCACTTGGCAGGTTAAATATGGCATATATTATTATACATTCTGGTCTGGTCCGTAGATTTGTGTCTGGTTGTTCACAAATAACTATCCCCATATATACATGCATGTCGTACCTTGTTAATGTGCATCTAAAAAGATCCCAAAAATTGGAAATATTATGATTGCGATTATCTCCCTTTATATATGTCCAGTTTTTTTGGTAGAGAAAGACCCCAGAATAAATCTGAGTAGACACTCCATCCTTCACAAGTAACTGGCAAACTTTCTCACATAAAAGTTATTATTAATAAAGCTGGAATGAAACCCATGACCTCAGTTGTGAAAGGTCATTGAACATCACAGTCTTAGGCCACTTGGCCGTGGATGATTTGCATTACACACTATACATTGCAATGCAGTGGTATCATATTGTTCATACATTTGAACTTAAAAATTTTCAAAAAGAAAATATCTACATTTATAAGTACATGTAGAGTATATGCGAGACCAATGGTACTTGAGAATCTCAAATTGAACAAGCATTAAAATCCATTCAGGGTTTTCAGTAAACTGATGATTAGTTCACATTTATCTATTTATTTATGTATCTTGTTTGTTTGATTGTGCACGTAGGAAGCTGTCCACAAGCTGTTCCAGTCAGTTAAACCAGTGGATGACTTTACACAGTGGTGCCAAGAACAGCTCAGAAACATGGCCACCTCTGTAGATAGTAAGTGATTACCTTCACGAAATTAATTCTCTCCACTAGTTTTCTTTGTAAATGTTCATATTTAATCAAAGGAAATAATTGGTTACTCTATAATTTCGTAGATATAAAGTAGAATATAAAACTTATCAATGATAAAAATTGATTAAAAGTCAAACCAGTCGAGGGAAAGAGCAAATATGGCCCCTTAAGGCAGTTGGCTGCTGAATACAGATTGATAAAAATTAAATTAGAAAAATTGGTAAATAGATAATATGACTGTTTAAGACAAGTGGTTGCTTAACAGAGGTGACCACTTGCACAGGTTTGACTGTATCTCAAGTATCAATCTGTAATTGTATTTCAGTTCCAACATTTATAGTATTTCTGCAAGAGGTGGAATCCCCGTATGAGGTGAGTGTTAATTTGTAGAAGTATAGGCAGATAATCTTATTCTTTTGAAAGCAGGGCCCGATTAACTCAGTCGGTTACGTGTCTGACTATCAATCCAGGGGTTGTGAGTTCGAATCCCCGCCCAACAAGTCTCCGTGATGATTGATATATATGACATTGTGTCTCATTATCATTCTTCTATCACCGCTGATTCAAGTGGGGAAGTGATCAGTTGCTTATGGAGATTGGGTGTGCTCGAGTACTGGTTAACCTTTCAGGGGGGGATCCCAGGAAACTATAGCCTGTTATTCCCCGATGACATAAAAAATGACGCTAAATATTCAGTCAATCAATCATGTTCTTTTGATTTCATGTTTGGTCAAAGAATGTAAATTGGATAAATCTAGTATACAGATTAAATTATTAATATTACATTAAATTTGAAGAAAAAAATTTACAACATAATTCACACTCCTGCAGAACCAGTACCAAGTAAAAGCAAACCATTAAATCATGTTTAAATATAAATTTCTGAAATTTGTCTTTTGTTGTTTTGTTTTTCTCAAAACTTGCCTTTATCAAAATTAAGTATTGAAACTTGCCCATCAAAATCTATTTTTTGTGATATTTAAATTAAAAATTAACTGAATTTTGAAAAATTATGTATTTCTGTATGATATTAAAAAACACCGACTGTCCCAACTGATACATAATTTATTGTTTTGCTTGATAAACTGTGTTCACAAACTAAAAAAATTTGCTGAAACATATGCTCCAAACAAATTAACGGCTGGAGCTTGGCATCGAACCCATGATCTATGATGTGAGCCGCTCACACTATGAACAACACCTCAACCCACCATTGTGTTTGTTGTATACATGTTTCACATGATTAATAGTAACCGAGCGAGATAAGCCTGAGACGACTATTTTGTTTTTCTTCAGGTTTATGACTATGTAAGATCTTATTTGGGAGAAAGTAAAGCAGCCGAGGAGTTTGGGAAGGCTTTCCTGGAGAAGCGCAGCCAGTACAGGAATAAGTCAAAGCCAGTGGAGGAGGTAAGACCTTCTACAGATTGAGGTGGGGGAGATATTTCATTGTTAATATTGATTTATTTAAGCTTGGATCAAATCTGATATGAATGAACTCTCTTTCCAGTCCGCTTCCTGTATAGAACCAATACTAAGTGTTGCTTTTTGAGAGGCATCTTGTCAAACTAAGATCGAACCAGCAACCTCTGGGGTCTTAAATTTGTTGAAACCCAATTTCTAAAAAACAAAAAAAAATAAAGTTTACACTTTCAACATCGTATAGTGCGTTCCAGTAATTAACCTCTGCTGTAATACAAACGTCGCTCATCAGGGTTTATCGCACGTCGCTGTGCCAATAAGAGTTGACACATGCCAATTGATACCCTAATATTCAAGAAGGATATTGAACTAATTGTTATGCAAACCAGAGGAGAGGAAAGGAGAAGTACGAGATCTAATCCAAAAAGGGTTTCTGAAGGCAGGCCTGCAGAAAATAACAACAGTACGTGCCACATCACTGACTGTGATAATGAACAGTAAATGAATGTGCTTTGACTTTTAAGAGATTTGTTTGTTTTATTCATTAAAAATTATCATAAAGAGAAACAATAAAATTAAATAAAAAATACCACTAAATAAAAGGTATTGCTTCACTAGAAACTTGTGTTTTAGATTTCTTTGTACGCATGCATACTGTCCCTTTACAATGTTTTACACTTTTTTTACAATGTTTATCGTAGGTCTATACGTCACATTGATTCAAACTGTTTCAACTCTGTAGCATTTAGCTACAAGGTGATGGTCTATTTTAAGTACCTCTGACATTTGAATGGACACGCACAGTGGGGTAAATTATAACATGTCTTGCTACACACACGTCTATCAGCGGATGGACATAGAATTAAAGATGATACTAGTATAAAAAATTCTTACACTGTTTACAAAATAATCAATGTAAATATTGATGCAATATGACGAAAGAAAATATATAAAAAAAGAATGGATTATTTACCACAATGCGATGCATGTAGGCATATGAAAACAGAGGTTATTTATATATAAACAGCAATACATAGCATATGGGTATTTGATTTCATTGTCTAGGCTCTCCAGAAAATCCACGAAAATTAGTACCCAACGAAAATTAATGATTTCACAGTATATGGCATATCCAGTTTTATTGGCGGAGGAATACCTCAGACTGTATCTCAGTGGAACAGCCATTCTTTCGCAAATAACTGGCAAACTTTTTGGCCGAAGCTAGGCTTGAATCCAAAGCCTCATATGAGAGTGGTCATTAAAAAGAAGTGTGTTAGATCACTTGTCCATGGAGGACCTTCATTCTGAGGTATTCCTGTATCAACAAATCCTTATATACACACAATCACAGGATTTTTATGAATGTTCAGCTTTTACTGTATCAAAACATTTTTTTTTGTTTATCTTTTAAAAATGTTCTTTGTGTGTAGTCGTCACACAAAATACTTAAACTTAACTTAAATCTGTTTTCTATTTCAGGACAGTATCTGGGGTCCAGCCCCAGCGATCACCCCAAGGGAGTTACGCCAGCACAATCCTTCTTTTAATGAAGATGGACAGAAAGGCAAAGCAAACAAGAAGAAAAAGAACAAAATGATGAAAGTAGACGCCAGTATCTTGGGCTTCACTGTTCACGCGGCCCCTGACCGCATTGTCGGCGAGATAGAAGACGTCAATGTTGTCGGAGGTGCTTTGCGTTGAGGAGTTTAAATGACGATACCGTGTACTGGATTTATTTTGTTTTTATAAAAAAAAAATTGCTTTGCGTAATTTATACTGGTGTGGGTAGTGTGTAGATAGCGTGATCATGTGACCTAAGTTCAAGGTCTGGTCTAAAACGTTAATATACGGCTTTCAATAGCTGCCATGGCTGTGAAAAATGGCACACTAGACCAACCAGGGTTTGAAGTTATTGTATGTAACCCCCTAGCTTGTACACACCGAGAGGTTGCAACTGTCTCGTGTTGACTTGTTACACTGGAAAAATAAAGAAAATGGCAGTGTAGGAAAGGATTGTGACGAAAATGGATATTCTGCGATGCTGACCTTAAAACTACAATGGAAAGGTTATATGACGTAGGTATTGAATGGAATACAATGCAAACTTATCTCAGTGCGGAAGTTTGTATTTTATAACTAAAAACATAGCTCACATAAATATAACAGGTACAACTGAACTTGTAAGAGAGCTACTCATATGTTTTAAAAAATGGAGAAGTACTTTTTTATATTGTCTGCGAAAGCAAATTTTAAACTAGAGCTATGCAAGCAATAATGTGGCTAGCATTGTTCGTAAGTGTTTATTGTTCATAAATCATGTTAAAACAAAATATACTGATTTTACCTGAAATTTTACAGGTCCATGTTTAATTATGAAAATAACTATTAAAAGTGGTTTAAGGGGAATAATACTGGAAAACATCTTTCAGTATTATTTACAAGATACTTATTTGAGGTCGGCTAAGTTATTCCTGTAGTCGGCTCTCCTTTCGTCTTTCGTTATTCGACTACTCTGAAATTGCTGAACATTTTTTTTTTTTTAAACTTGGTCATAATATTTTTGGGTGGTATCCTATCAGATTTGTGTTTTTTGTTGTCACTCATAATCCAATACTTTTTTGGTCAACAAACCCATTTCCCTCAGTTATGTTGTTTTATCTTTTGTTGTCATCCATAGCTTAAAATGATGACTGGCCGTTGCTATGGTAGACCTAAATCACTTTTTAAAAGAGGTTACCTTAGTTAGGGCTATTCAGTTTAAACATGCAACCTACCCATGGAAGGCACTTTGAAATTGGACCCTCCCCCTTTATATTTTTAATTCATATTATCAAGCCCCTCGTTTTGAAAACCCCTCCCACCTTAGAAGTTTATTATTTTGCCTTCCATGGGTGGGATGTATGTTTAAATGGAACAGCCCTTAGGTGTTTTAGAGCCATTGTTAAAAAATCAGTTGAAAATTGTAATTTGCATGTGTCACAAAGTTTTAAATTTCTATCTTGAGAACATATGTTGATTGTTGCATTTGAAGAGAAAGTATGGGTAAACTATGTATGACTATAATGCGAGGGGGAAATGAGTTTGTGCAATTCTATGTGTGGTGTCCAATCACATGATAGAGTTTTTTTACATACCTTATTTCTTTCTTGTACTTAATTATCTATATGTATAATTAGAGAACCTGAAATTCATTGTATTTAATTTTCATCACAGATTCATCATCCACTGTTTATCTCTCTTTGTAGTTTGTGTTCTGTCTTTCCTTGATGCATTTCATTTCATCATCATTTTTCATACAGTGAATTTCACGGCTCTTTAATTTACAGACATAAAATCACTAATGAAATAGTCTTATTAAAAATCATTGTAATGTTAAATATGAAAGTGATCCAGAAAACAGACATATTTGTGAAAATGCACTGTTGATGTAAGCAGTTTGCTTCCAGAATTGTGTATTGATGCACCACAGGTGCTCCGTGCCAGAGTAGTCTAAGATGCCATCTTAAAATTACTTTTTTCTCGCCATTGAGGTTGTGGGTTTGAGCCCAACTTGGTACAAACACTTCATGTGAGAAGGTTTGCCAGTTACTTGGAAAGAGCGGTGGTTTACTGAGATTCATGTTTATGTGTCTTGTGCCAAGAAAATTGGTGACCATACATGATGCAGTTTGAATCATATTTAATATTGCTGCTGCAATCAGTCTTAATGAAACATATAGACAAACTGTATTTCATTTTCAAATGAAAAAAATCATTTGTAGCTGAGCAAAGTTAAAAAGAACCAGTTTGCATTTTGGTTGCACAATCTTGTTCTGCTTATTCAACATCATGTTGTCGTGAGTTACATGTGGCGTTTGCCATAAGTTACCATAAAAAGTGTGCACTCATTCAATGTGTTGACAACGTTGCGGTTCCTATGACGATGTTGTCTTAACGAATTAAAGCGTTGAATCTGAGTTGTTTATATCAAAATGGCAAAATAACGTAGTAGTTTTATCTAAGACAATATGATGTCAGTATGAAAAGCACATTTTGAGGTTTTATTGGGTGAGGAGAAAGGGTAGTTTAGTTTTAATGTTGCTGAGAAGCCTGAAACTTATTAAACTAGCCTGATGATTTTCATCTCCTGATGAAAACTCAAAATTGTGCTTTTAAGCCTTAAATTCAAGTTTTTTGTCTCTTTTATGTTTTAATATATATTAAAAGCGAATCCAGACCATCCGATCATAGTGGCTCAGTGGAACTGCTCTGTTGGCAATAATGATTTGCGATATTATGAATATGCAGCTGCTAGTTTATGTTGATGTAAAACACAAGTGACTCCTGATATTGTGGAGAGACTTTGTGTAGACTACCACTAGGCATACAAACAGTTGTCTTTTAAGTTTAAAAGATACTTGCACTGTTTGTATTTCAACACATGTCATTAAATTTCATTGCTTCAGTACAATGGAAGTTGGCATATAAATACCTCCAAGATATTCTGGACCAAAGATATATATTATATGCAATGATAAAAAGGTGTTTATATTTAAAGTTTAGCATATATGTACATTGTATATGATAATGGCATATGAGAATATCCTCAATTTGACCATAGTTTGATGTTTCTATTTTTAGTTTTCCTGGGATTTTAGTTAAATGCTAGAATGCCCATTGATGACATTGTAGGACATATTATACCATTCTAAAAAAGTATGGAATTAATTTTTATATTTAGATAAAAAAATAACAATTGAAAAGTAATGCAAGAAAAGGGATTGCTCTTGCATTTATGGCTACAATATGACTTCGAGAAATATCCCTATTTCAACCTCATACAAATGAAAGATTCTTTAATAAAAACTTTTGCTAGATTGCAAGTGATAAAACCATGGATAGCCACAAGCAATGTTATGTAAAGCCTTCAGAAAAACAAAGTGAAGATTTTGTTATTTTTATGCTCTCACCTTTTAAAGAATGGTGGAGGGGCATATAACCCCTTTCAATTTTGTACACCCATGTGTGATTACCAAACTTTTGAAATGGTCTGTTTATTAAAATCAATATTTGATGTATAATTATAAAATGCAAGCCAAGTTTAATATTTGTCAATGTCCTGTCAAATTTTACAAGAGGCATTGCCCCTTTTTTACATTTTTGATGCGACTGGTATAATGTGCTCACATTGTAACATCCACATTAGTTGGAGAGTAAGAATTGAAATGGATTTTTTTTATTCACAGTGCGACATATCGGATAATATTCAAATGAGTGGTGTCATTGGACTAGGCTACTGTTACAGTATGTTTAAATATCATAGATTTAAATTCTATATGTCTATCTAGACACTTTCCCAAGTTTTATGTTTCTGTCTCTTTTTCATACTGGCACCATTCATTGTATAAAATGTGGCGTGTTACCAGTTGAGCAAAACAAATTTAATGTTATGGAAGAGTTGTTTTAATCACCTGTTTTACAAAGCTGTGATATTAGGTAGAAGGTTTTTATTTGTTTATTTTTTCTACAGTCGATTTGAAATATTCGCAAGTAATTGCTGGCTTAAGTATTACATGTATAAAGTTGACAATGTATTCAAAGTTTATGTAAGTCGCAATATTTATTGTTCTGAAAGTTAAATTGCTCCTATAAAATTATACATCTTATTTTTTTTTATTTTGCTTAATACGCATGCATTGTGTTTTCATCTGATAAAAATGATGTTCTATTGGTAAATGTTTTCACTGTTGCCAAAAGTTTTGTAGTTGGGGTGGGGACTGATCTTGACGTAAGTGTTTGACGAAATTCTAATTTTTTCTTCAAAATTTTAATACTGTGTTTACCACCTCTGAATTATACCATTATTAAGGAGAGCTGCTCAAACATTATGTTTAAAGTGGTGTTTGTAGCAAATGATTGAAAAGTAAGCTTTTGAAAAGATGTTGAAATAAAGTTATGTTCATAATTTATTTTTACTATCAAAAGCTACTCATTAGTAGCATTAAAATGTTAAAGAGTTTATTAAACTATTGTTTTCTGTTACTGAAAAATAATTGACAAGTTTTCTCTTCCTTTCCCAAATAATGAGGTAATAATTTTTCAATGACGGAAACCAACAATTGAATAAACTTTTTCGATATTACATTTCATGTATTTAAACGATATTTATTTTTTCCAAAACTCTGATACAGAGGCATGTCTGTATTCTTGTCTGTACTCCTGCATGAACCATATTTGTCCATATAAGGACGTCGGCCAGTGTATACATATATGTATATACTGATTCTGGTCATGTTGGTATGCTCGAGCATGGATCCATGAGGTCTATGCTGGTGAAATTGATAATTAATCTCCCTAGTTGTTAACTGTATCGTTTTCAAGGTATCTAGGTAATACATGTACATCTTTAGGAATGAAGAAAAGTCTTGTATCACACTTTGTCTGCTTATTCCCATGTGATCAAGCTCTAAATACACCTGTATATTAAATCAAACTTTTGAGTCTGATCTAAACTAAGATCCAAAATAAAATCAAGTTTGTTAAAAAATGCTCTATTTTTGCCTGTATGGAGAATCTTACATTTGTCCTTGTTTGTTATTGAATTTATTAAATCATTTGGCAAAGAATACATTCTTAGATGCATTATATAATTTTTGCTAAGTTTAATAAATTTATTGCTAAATGAGCACGAATGGAGCTCTGCAGGGAATGAGAAAAATTGTTTTTCCAAGATTCTATAAATAATAGATTGGTTTCTATCAGTCATTGCATTTAATAAATTAACATAATTAAGATGTTCGAGCAAGTCCGAAAAAAAGCTCCATATTTAACATATATAAGTGCCAAGTTATACAGACAACACGGAGTAATGAAGGAGTAATGAATCGGTAGTTAATATCAAAAATATGTCATGGTTTATTACTTTTGCACTGTAAACTATATTAAGCTTGACAGTTTTTCTGGCTTCCTCTTCATCTATAGATTTAAGGTGAATTTATGCTGTCTGTCATTCAAACAATGTTGAAGGTGCATTAGATGTTACCTTCCGTCCTTTGTGCATGCAACCATCTGTTAAAATGGTTTCTGATAAAAAACTTTTGCAATGGTCTAGATGTTTGATCAATGTTCAGTGTTACTGTATAATTCGCAAAATACAGGTCCATTTAACAGGAGAGATGGCCTCTTTTTACTTATTTTTGTTAAAATTTACTAACATATAGCGGGAGCAGCTGGGTCCAACTTGCATCTCCGCAAAGAGCAGTATTTTACTTTTAGTTTATTGTCATGTTATTATATAATCCTTCCATTTAGGGGGCAGATATATTTTAAAATAAAAAAAGTTATTTCCCATGATTTTGGGTAAATACTTTAATAACTGTTATTTCCATAGAGAATGAATTGTTAAATTTTGTATTTTAAAAACCGTGAGGGGAAAAAAAAAGAATATATAAAAATGTTAAAATGGGAAAAAAATTGTGTATGACTGAGTCTTGTAACTGAAAATTCTTTGATCATTTGTAGGTTATAATATATGTTCCATAATATGAATGTCTGGATAAAGTCGCCATTAGTGTTGGCGTGATTTTAACGTCTTCTAAAAGTTAATAAATAATGTGGACTATACTGATGTTGAGGTGATCTTCTTAATTTTAAACAATGTTACTTCTTCTGAAAGGTTAACAATATATACATTTTGTGGCAATTGATTTTGACCATGTTCGCCGGCTAAATTTTTACACTCTGACCAGCACTTGAGTACGTAGTGCACATATCTGATAAAAAAAGCATTGAATCTTGCTTTAAGTTTGTTGACTAAATCTTGATTACTGGCTACACAATAATGATTGATTGAATATTAAGCATCATTTTTATGCCATCGAGGGATAACAGACGACCAGTTTACCTAACCACTGTTTCCTGGGATCGTGAAAGGTTAATAAGTACTCAAGCACACCCCATCTCCGTAAGTAACTGATAACTTCCCACTTGAATCAGCAGTTAGGGACCATTGAGAATGAGACACAATGTCGTATATCAACCATCACAGAGTTTTTTGCCATGTGGGGATCCGAACTCACAACCCCTGAAATGATAGTCAGACGTGTTACTGACTGGGCTAATTGGGCCCTGCCAACACAATAATAAACTCTGTCAATAAGCTATGTAGAAGATGGTTCCGGTTCTTTTAAAACTCTTGGCAAGTGTGTGGTCATATTAACCTGTTTGCACCCATGTTCATACTTGAGAAAAATCACTTGACAATGTTTAATTAACTTGAAAATCTTGTACCACCTACTGCCATATAAAATGGTATGCATGTGACATTGATAGTGAAACATACATACTGCCTTACATTATTTCTGACACGAAAGGTTTTAACCTATACAATTAATGATAAAATGTGACAGTCGTATACAAGTTCTCATTTGTGCAAATACATTTTTGTCTTACGATTTTATCAAATTTTTAAGTAATGTAATACAGGATATAAAAAGCATCAGTTGCAATTTTGGTAGCCTACATATATACATATATACATGTAAACAAGTGCTGATATTTGAAGCACTATCAACAAAATCTATTTTAAAGTTGAAACGTTGCTTTTAAAAGAAATGTTATGCTTCTATTAGGCCCCTTCGACCTTGTTGCTGTTTAAAAATGTTAGGATGAAAAACAAAATGGCTCATTATTATAAGAGAGTAAGACTTGATCAATAAAGAAATAAAATATGTGTCTTTGTTGGTCATGCTTTTTAATTCCAGTTATTCATCTATTTAGGCGCCTTTGCTATGCCTTACTTGGTGAGCTATTCTACACCAGAAGGAATGTAAGAGGGCATTTCGTCGAGCTGAGTTGTCTTGCGTCAATGAGGTCATCCAAAAGGGTCTGAACAGCAACAACACAAAGCCTTTCTTGAGGTATGTCAAAAGCAAGAAGCATGACAACATTGGAGTCTCACCATTACGAAGCAAAGGTCAGCTTCTCAGTGATAGGAAATACAAAGTGGAAGCACTCATCAACCAGTTCAGCTCTGTATTCACCCGTGGTGGAGACTGATTTATCACCTGTACGTATCCATATCGACGACGACATCCAGGACATTGAGATCAGAGAAGTTGCTACTCAATAACTATTGAAAGCCCCTGGACCATGGATACCTCCCAATCATGGTATTAAGGGAGTGCACACCTGAACTGGCACCTGGAGTTTCTATGATATTTCAAAGGTCGCTGGACTTGGGGAATATTCCCCCCAAGACTGGCTGAATGCGAACGTCGCTCCTTTGTTCAAGACGGGAGACCGTCATGCACCAGCGAATTACCGCCCTGTATCGTTCACCTCTGTTCTAAACAAGATCCTCGAGCGCATAGTCTGTCATCATCTGCTAAAACATTTTGACCAGCACGCAATCCTGTCATCTCTTAACAATGGCTTCCGCGCTGGCAACACATGTGAAACCCAGCTTGCTGTTATCATACACGATTTTGTTTTCAACTTTTACAAAGGATTCCAGACAGACATCGCCATATTGGTCTTCTCCAAGGCTTTCGATACGGTGCCCCACAGGAAATTGCTGCATAAGCTGGACTCGTATGGCGTATGCGGCAATCTACATCGATGGATCAGGTCATTTCTCTGCCAACGGCATGTGAAGGTAGTAGTGAAGCGTGAATCCTCAAGAGAAGTCCCTGTTGCCTCCGGAGTACCCCCAGGGAACAGTCCTAGGCCCTCTACTATTTTTGTGCCACATCAACGACTTACCTGATGCCGTCAAGTCACAAGTACGTCTATTCGCAGATGAATGCCTGCTATACAGGATCATACGCACCCACCAGGACCACATCAACCTCCAGCAAGACCTCAAGAACCTTGAGGCTTGGGCCGAGCAATGGGGCATGCGGTTCAACGCCAGTAAGTGTTACATCAACTGAACAACACTATCCTCAAAGGAGTTCCGACTAGCCCCTACCTTGGCATCACCATCTCGTCTGATCTCCGATGGGGAATCCACATCGATAACATCTGTAAAAAAGCCAGTTCCACCTTTGGCTTTATTAGGCGGAACCTCCGCCACTGTCGAACCACAACATGGAAATCGGCCTACATCTCGCTCGTCACATCAACACTGGAATATCGAGCCATCATATGGAACCCATTTCACCAGTCGGACATTAACAAGCTGGAGATAATTCAAAGGAAAACTCCGATTTATCTCGCGCGACTACAGAACAAGAACCCCAAGATGCTTTACTGACATGCTCAGGGACTTTGATCTGCAAACATTACAACATCGCAGAAAGGAGCTACGTCTGACCTACATGTTCAAGGTGGTGGAGGGGTTGGTACCGGCTATACCGTCTCAGCCTTATCTTAAACCACAGGGAATTAAACGCAAACTAACAAGGTGTCTTAACGACTTTATCTCAACAGATATCGTTGAAAATAGTGTAACCAACAATAGCCGTTGTTTTCAAACTATTACTGCAAAAACAGAAACACTCAAGAACTCTTATTTTCCCAAGACTATTATAGACTGAAACCACCTACAGGACGAACAAGTCCTTGCAAATCTGTGAAGATTTTAAATCTCGTCTCTACTCGGACTAATAATTTTACATGCGCTCTTCCCTTCCGTTGATCATATGCTAGAAGTGTTTTTTCAACGTACAGATTCTGATTGTTATCTGTCTGTTAACTTTCTGATTGTGTGGGCTAGCACCAACACTTTTAGCTCGACGTTCGAAGAAAAGGGGGCTATAGTACTCGACCAATCATCGATATTGGTTTTTATGCATCTCACCATTACTTCACACCCATTTATGTGGGATGGGCACATAAAAGTTGTCCTTGTACGTATGTCCATCTTCTCAACTGATTTTCGCCAAATCAATGATTTTTATAGAGAAGAAAACGCAACTGATTTTCACGTAAAATCTCGCAATATCTCGTTTTCAATTATCTTCACTTCCATTCATCCCAGGAACATAAATCAAAATTCTTACATTGCAGAATGAAATTGTCATCAAAACAATACCATTCCCAGCAGCAATTTGTGTTTAAAATTGTTTAAGTGTTTCTGATTACTAAATGTGTATGCTACAGTTAAAATAACGATAAACTGCGAGAAAATTTCCTTCAACCTCATTATCTTTAATTCAAGATCATTTTGTATGACCGAAACATGTTTAAATATCTAAGATTACATACAACTTACAGTTTATGTAAAGAAATCAGTTGCCTGTGAAGTATATATGATCAATTTACCAAATAAGTAATCCTTCGTGTGCTGTTTTATCAACATTTAGTCGGGAGTTGCAAGTTTCCTATCCTTCTATACAAGTCCTTGGCCAATCTCTCTAGATAGTATCGGAGTTATGGTCCTTCATTGACTTTTAATGATACTCTGTTGCACTTTCTTGTCAGCTCTACTCTCTAAACTTCTCTTTCAATTTTCACCAAAGTTGCTAGGGAGTATGAAGTCTAGTTGCCATATCATTTTTGTGTACTTAATGGTTCGCCGATTTTTGGTTTTGTTTAATTGATACTTTTATTATTTTCGTGTCCAGTATGTGACTTTATCATCTATGGATGAATTTCAAAAACACTTGGCTCAATTCATCAGCAAGACATGATGACGTGTCCCGCGTAAAACCCATACCTCAAAGGTGAAGGTCACTCTTCGAGTTTGTTTGACAACACTGAGTCTATGTGAGATTTCGTGTCCGGCCTGTAACTTTGCCATGCATATATGGATTTTATAAATACTTGCAACGAATGATCAACATAAAATGACGACGTGTCTCGTATGAACCCAGACTCCCACCTCAAAGGTTAAGGTCACAATTTTACTTTGACAACACTTCAGTCTGTTTGAGATTTCGCGTCCGGTCTGTAATTTTGTCACCTATGGATAAATTTAAAAAACTCTTGGCTCAGTTGATCAACATGTTAATATGATGAAGTGTTGCGTGTCCAAAAAAACTTTTCTCAAAGGTCAAGCTCACACTCAATTTGTTTGATACTTCGTGTCTGATCTGTAACTGTCTTTAACTTGGCTTAATTGACCAAGATGACATGATGACGTGTCGCGTTAAGACCCAGAACCTTACTTCAAAGGTCAAGGTCACACTTTCAGTTTGACATTTCATGTCTAACTTTGTCTTAAAATAGCTTGAAACAAGTGATTAGCATGTCATGATGATGTGTCACCTGCATTTACCTGTACATATATCCAGACATTTACATGAGATGTCAAGGTGAAGGTTACACAAAGGTCAAGGTCACACTTTGACCTTGGTGAAAGTGGAATCCATGCAATTCAACGAAGACATTAGTATTGTTCATCTTAAGTCGAACATCTGCTTATTACTATACCTCATGTTGTTATCTCGTGTAAATTGTGGTCGCCTGAATACGAATAAAGGAAGCAGCCGGAAGAATCTGACGGCTTGTCACTATCAATTCTTAAATATGTCGGTAACAGGAGCACCTAGAACTCAGTTATGAGGAAAACGTTTACAACGGTGTAGCAAGCGAGGGAAGGCAACTAGACGACACTATTACCAATGTCTCTCTTCCCAGTTACATCAATCCTTTTAAAAACCTCCTTTAAACTATATTATATCAACTTTTTATTATAGTCAAACTTTTGTAAATGGTCACCTCTATTAAGCAGCCATCCATCTTAAGCAGTCATATTTTTATTTCCCATTTCGATGCTTTCAGAGTAAATTAACGTGTATTAAACAACAACCTGTCTCAAAAGGCCACTTTTACTCCTTCCCTTGACTGGCTGTTGAAGACAGGTTTGACTGTACTTTTCTCGTAAAGGAGTAAAGTCTACGCAGCCAATATAGCGTTGCAATAAGTTGGTAACTATGCACTTGATACTGTATGTGAACACGAATCACTATAACAGATATATATATAGAGAGAGAGAGAGAGAGAGAGAGAGAGAGAGAGTACAACGTGACGCTACTGACAATTCTACCACATACATGATCACATAACTAAACTGTCTGCACCTGAATTAGATGAGCAGTGTAGATATACAACTTGTGTCCTTCCAGATCCGTGCAGATTCGTAGCATTTACGTGCGACATCAAGGTTATCTTTATGTTTCCAATGACACAAAAGCGCAGGTCCTGGTTAGCTCATTCGGTAGCACGACTGACCGTCAATCCAGGGGTCGAGTTCGAACTCCCGTCCGGCCATAGTATCAGTGATGATTGATGTACGACAGTGCATCCCATTGTCTTTCGTCTCTCACCACTGATTCAAATGGGGAAATTATATGTTACCTAATGCGAAGATATATGTGCTCGAGTATTTATTAACCTTCCAGGATTCCAGGAAAGAGTAGTTAGGTTGACTGATCGTTGGTTAGTCCTCGGTGGCATAAGAAGATGCTACAGTCGATTCAAATTTGAATGCAAGTGAGATAGGTTACTGCATTTTGATAAAAGTAAAAAAGGTAAATCGTGCTTGGCGAACATAGTATACATTTGAACCTATAAAACCCCCACATCAATTATAAGATACCTGTTTATGTTTACAACAGTACTAAGGAAAATGAATATTCATACACACACACGAAGCTGTGGTTGGGGCTGTGTCAAGGTCAAACTTCTCTGCTATATATATATATGTATGTACGTGCCGAGGTAAATAAGTATAGTAATTATCTTTCAAAGCACGAACGGATATTTTAATTGTTTCTCAGTGTTTCGTTCAGAAGCGTACAGTATCAATTATTTTAGGAATGTTTATCGCACTAAGAAACTTTAAAATTAGCTATATATATTTCTGTTAATTCAATAACGCTAAATTACATTTTACTTGGGATAAATATCAATTTTTATATATATATATATTATTTTATATTTCGCCAGTCTGACATTCTTTACAAATTTTAATAAAAAAAGGAAAGAAGAGACGTATTTGACGAGGTAGCAACTGAGTAAATCCTACTTTGTCTCACTAGCAGTGATGGCGGCCCACACAGTCACAGAGGATATAGAGACTGATACCGAAAAATCTTACTTTAAGGATGTGCATGACACATGCTCAGATGTGATTAATAAAAACGGAAATCAGGAACTCGTTTTTGAATTAAGGCACATACATAGTAACATTACTGAAGAATCGATTTCTGGATATATTAACGATGATGGTGAAAATGAAGAAAAGAATGGTGCGGAATTTGAAGACGCAGAAAGCCATCACCAGCTGTTATACAATGTAAACGATATACCACCAATAGGAATAATGGTGTCCGTAGCTGTCCAGGTATGTCTTGTAGGTGTAACGCCCACCATTGATTTTTGTTCTTTATTCTATAGTCAATAATAAACGTTTGAAGGTTTGTCATTCATAGACAGACCGAAATGAGTGAAGTGAAACTTACATTTTACTGTTTGTCAACCTCTGCACTACTAAAAATATGATGAGAAAAGTAGGGGTCATGTTTCATGTAAGAGATT
The DNA here is from genome assembly GCA_029582155.1 of Panopea generosa. Classification (NCBI taxonomy): domain Eukaryota; kingdom Metazoa; phylum Mollusca; class Bivalvia; order Adapedonta; family Hiatellidae; genus Panopea; species Panopea generosa. The sequence continues at coordinate 46,895,424 of CM055910.1, read as the reverse complement.
TTTTCCTGCTCAGTGTGTACACTGTTGACAAAGTGAAAGTAGACTTCCGAAATCAAGTATTCATACCCCAATTTCCAAGCATCATTTTTTTTTCTAAATTCCCAATTCAAACATGACGATGCTTTCAAAATGTTCAAAATACATCAATAATGACATTCAAATAAAAAATGAGCATTAAAATAAGGAAAATGCATTTTTTAAAGAAGAAGAAACAGAAATATGCGACTATCTTCCATTTTCCAATGCCTTATACAATATACGATACATGTTTAGTTTAATCATATTTTATTGCATTTATAATTGCAGCAATGTGGTTTGGCCACAAGTTCTCACAACATTAGTTACGGCCCTTCCCCTAAAACATTACAAATAATTGGAAAAAAAACATGACATGGCATAACACATGATAAAGGGTGAAAGTTAATACAAAATGAAAAGAGACGTACCACAGTGTGTATACACTTATCCATCAGTTAATACCAATTGAAATAATAGAGAAAAATTATTTCTTAAAAAATCAGTTATATCAATTCCATTTAGTTCTTATAAGAATAAAAAAATAGAAGACTGGAAAAGGAATAAGAATGCAGTAGATGCATTTAGACACTATGCAGACTTGTAATACAACAATAAAAAAATATTAACCCGGTATGATCTGCGTTGTTGTCATTAAAGTAACTGTTTACATATTCTAGATATATATCAATATTGATTATGAATGTTTGTCAATCGTTATAGAAAGCTTTTTTTATATGTTTTTTTTATCTTGTTGGATATAACAATGATTTTTATGACGGATTTCTTAATAGTACTCGGATTCAAATCTTTTTGAAGATTTAATAAATTGTTGTACAGCTTTACATATTTTAGTATTATCATCGTATACAAGATTAGAATTACCATATGATATTAACCTTAAATCTATTGGGTGGAATGCTCTTATTGAGCTAAAATAGTTCAATTCTTGAAGCTACATATAAGTCACATTTAAAAAAGTAGTGCTCATGTTTAGAGAGTTACAATGAAATAACACATCCTCCCTTATACATGAACCATTTACATCCAGCATGTCTGCATGTTTTCTTATTTCGATACAGCTAAACAGGTTATTTCGGTACTTATATTAAATGTTTTTGATATTCAAAATGAAACGAAACTGAATCGTAATCTTCGATGTTTAACCTCTCGCTTAATCTATATAAATAACCTAATATCTTCCACAATGAAAAAAGCTGGGAATTCTATGTCTGTCCCACAATTCTTAGCAATTGAACGCTTACAAAACTATGACGTCATTCAAACTTTCTCTGAAGCAACTGACCAATCAACGTGTTCAAATGTACCGCTGTTTAACGGACCCAAGCGGGGGAGTTGGATCCGTCCTACAGACTAATGTCTCACTACACAGTTGTATCCCTTTTTAGCAACGGTAACACAAAAGGTCCTCTGTAATTTAGTCTTCTGTAATTTAGTTCGAAATAATTTCAAAATGTTTCATAGTGACTGTGATTTCTTGCTGCAACAAGATGATCAACCCACCAGCTATTGAGTGTTTTTATGAACAGAAACATACTATTTAACTTTTTACCGTAGAAATCCTAGACCTTATTTTATATAGAACATAGAGCAAAACTCAGCAGTGTGGCGAGATCTAAAGATTCACACATTTAAATATCGAAATAGTTCTTACTGTTTAAACATGATCTGATATTTAACCGGTTTAATAGTTCTTGCACACCTTTCTAGAATATTCTTCTCGGATTGGGCGGAGCTCTGACAACCGCTTATGTGATATCTGACGTAATATGTGCTGGACCAAACCATCCAATCAGAGCCAAGCTTTTCTGTACTACTTTATTTATGAATGGAATCTGCACTCTTCTGCAACCAATCATAGGAGTCAGGTAAGACCAGTCCTACATACATGTACAGTTAAACCTGTGTAAGCTACCACCTCTATTAAGCAGCCACTTGTCTTAAGTAGTCATATTTTCTATTTACAATGTTTATGCTTATAGAGCAAATTAACCTGTTTTATGCAACAGCCTGTCTTAAAATGCCAATTTTGCTAATTCTGTTGACTGGTTGCTTAAGACAGGTTTGACTGTGTATGTTATTTTAGTGCTTAGCTAATGAAAACAAGACGCATTGATATATGGTTTAGCTAAAATAAAAACCTGTCACCATTACGTTACACACAAGCCTACAGTTCTTTCCATTTGCCTTAGGTCTTGTGCAAAATTGTTATTTGAGGTTATCAATTTCAATTTGCCACGTGAAAACACATTTTTTTTCTTTTTTAAGTCTATTTTACCTTTACATTTACCTGTATAGACATTACGTATTTTATTCACTTGTCCCAGTTCTTGTGGAGACTCTATTATTTGACGATATCAATTTCTATGTCATGTGAAAACACATACTTATTTTATTTTAAGTCATTTTTACCTTTACATTTACTTGCATACACACTGCGTTTTTTCGTTTGTTCTAGGTCTTGTGCAATCTTTGTTATTTTATATTATCAATTTATAGGTCTTGTGAAGCTTTTTATCATTTAACGTCCATTTTAGCTTTATTACGTGTATGTTTTTTTCATAAGTATATCACACGTTTTGTGTCCGATTGATGGTATGAACAAACTAAGAAACATCATTATTGTCTACATTTATTGTATGTTTGGTGTATTTTTCATTTTTAACCTATTACATTTGCATATTTATGTTTGCTTTACCGTTTGTCAATGCACATTTAGTTTGTTTTATTTTACCTTTTTACCAATTTAAATTGGAGAGTAAAATACGAGTATGTGTTTTTATATGAATTTTATTATACGAAAGTACTTTGTAATTCATTGTAGTGTGGATTTTTGGTCAAAATGATAAATTCATTTGTTTACTCTATGCATGAATTATGAACAAATTCTAAATGAAATGTTTAGACAAATCGTATACAAAGTCTTCCTGGGTAGAATCAGTGCTAAGCCTTTACGTGTCTCGCGTAAGGACATTACACTTCTTGTTTTGTCTTGGCGGAGGATCGAACCCACGATCCTTCGATAGGGTCCGATGCTCTACCACTGGACTACGCGCCCCACTCAGTAAATGTTATCATGTTTGGTTTAACACTTTCAGACTTGCTATATATCAGGGGGTATGTTCCACGTTCTTGGTGCCACTGATGGGCATGCGCAGTAATAAACTTTGGCAATGCGACAGGTCCAGTCATCAAATTGGTAAATATTCTAGTCGTAATACCACCTTCCCGGTAAATTTCGTCAAATGTTATTTTGATATCTTTAATAAAGTTGAAATTATAACATTGCTCATATCCGTTGCTCGATCTTCTATTGCCAAATCACGTTAATGTAGTGATCATTCTGTATTCCTTCAATCACTTGTTAAAGTTCTCTGGGACCCAAGGTTATACGACTTTTTCGTGCTCAACTCAAATTCGTATCCAGACACATTTTTTTCTAAGATTCATATAAAAACACAAATTAAATTGCAAACGACAGACTCGGTATCTAATTTGAAAGTATTTATGCTGATTTGAGGGTGCAACTTTTCAGTTTATTGTATTTATTACGTCATAATGAGTCGATTCGTTTTTTAGTTGAGTTTGAACTCTTGGATTGAGCATGGAAAAAGAGTTTTATAACCTGGAAACTTTGGTGTGATCGCGTATTCTAAATGGTGTTCCAATACCATTTGCCGGGCCCGATTAACTCAGTCGGTAACGCGTCTGACTATCAATCCAGGGGTCCTGAGTTCGAATCCCGGCCCGGCAACAGTTTCCGTGATGATTGATATACGACATCGTGTCTCATCATCAGAATCCAAAAACCAGTGGCTAGGTTAACTGATCGTCTGTTAGTCATCGATGGCATAAAATGACGCTAAATATTCATTTAATCAATCAATCAATCAATCAATCAATCAATCGATCAATTGTTAGTATGAACGTTTGCCAGTTACTTACGTCATTCCAGATTTTCACTGCATGTCAACAAGTTGGAAAGAGCAGTTAAGTGTTCGTCTTATATTTGTATTTCGTCTTTCGATATTTATGTTAGCAAGTTTTCAATTTTGGAGGAAGAGAAGGTTATGGATAGGATTAGTTTCGTGTTGAATATTGAAAAACTTCATAAAACCACTAAAAACGTAGGGAAGTAAATCGTGCTACATGATTAGTAATTAGTAAGGTCATAATAAATTATATCCTAGATTTCTTTTTTATTGCATGGCAAATGCAACACTTCAGTTTTCAATATATGAAAACAAAACAAAAATAAATAAAATTGCACCGCTCTATTTGTAAACAAATTTGAATGAAAATCTAGGAATTTATTAATTTTGGCCTGACACTTCCTACATCTAAGGAATGCACTGAGTGTGGCATAAAAGTATTATTAAAGTATTGATTTTAATAAACAACCAGTCAGTCTTTTACAGTTTGATAAAAGTAAATAAATTCAATGGAGTAGATCAATTTGATGTTCATTTGTTATATACTTCATATTTAACACTATTATTGTTTAATTTTGTTGTTGAGGACCCCAGGGAAGATTGGGCGTAATCGTTAAATAAAGTCATTATTATTACTATTGTAAGTAATTGTAACAGTTTAAAGCGAATTCAGGAGCAACGCTATCGTATTGTGTATTTAGGTGTCACAGTCGATGCGTCAAATACAACAGCTGACATGAATGGTACAACAGAAATATTTCCAAACACAGAAGAGGAGATGTACAGAAAGCTTCGAGAGGTGAGAATCTTATTGTATTGTCACAAAGGCACTTTACTTATCATATTATTTATCACCCTTAAATCACATTTTAATATACTGCAAAATTAACATTTGCGACCGCATATGAGGTTTTTAATGGTCGTATATTTAACGGCGACACAGAAATATTTTTATATACCAGATCTGTTATTATTTTTATCAGTTTATACATGGCGACCGCAACTGATTTGTTAAATTTGTGTATTAAAGTGATGAACTTGTTGAAATAAAATCGAAAAACAAGGTACGAAAGTTGTGTCTTCATTTATCATTCATGTCATATTTAGATTTGTTACAATGTCTAGACTTGCGTTTTAAAGACGTTAAGTATCATTACGTTTCATCCAACCGAAAATACCTCAAACTTATATGCCCTGAAGGTTAGTCTATCCAAGAACCTGATATCTCCCGAATCAGGTCTAATAACTACCAATGAAAAAGCAGGGAATTATATACCTGTCTCATAATTCATAGCAATTCAACGCTAACTAAATTGTGACGTCATCAAGTTCAAACTTTCCCAGAAGCAACTAACCAATCAGCGTGCTCGTTACAATAACTATTTAACGGACCCAATCGGGAGAGCTGGTTTCGTTCTACAGACTACCTAGTCTTGATCATTTGCGACGCTTGTTTTTCTAAAAGACAAACGACTTGACAACTGCAGATGAAATGTTTGGATCTGGATGAAAGATCTGTTTTCTGAAACAAACAAACCTCTGCATATAATAAAATTTAAAAATATTTATTCGGACGGAAGTCATGGCAGTTATCTTGTACAAGATCGTTGTCATAGAAACTATCTAGTAATAATTAATATAGAAATAAACACATATGATCAAGACTACAGACTACCTGAAGGTCCATTTCTTTACTTGTTTTTCAACCAATCAGAATCCTCGTCTCAATGGCGGTAGATGACATACACAGCTCAGGGTGAGTTAGAAAAGTCCAAAGTGTTTGGTATTGTTTTAGTCTATCCCAGAACCTGGTATTTCCCGAATCAGGTCACTTAACCCCCGATGAAACAACAGGGAATTCTATGCCTGTCCAACAATTTATAGCAATTGAACACTAACTGAACTATGACGTCATTCAAGCACCTAAGCAAGCAACGTACTCAAATGCGGCTTTCCCAACATAGCTATTTAAGGAATCCAGTTGAAAAAGGCGGCTTCATTCTACAGACTGAGTATTGTTTTAAACATTGTCTACCCTGCTACCTTTTCAGATGATGGGCTCTCTGATGTTGGCGTCACTGGCGGAAGTACTGGCTGGTGCCACCGGTCTGGTGGGCGTGTTGCTTAGATTTATAGGGCCCCTGACCATATCCACAGTCGTGTCACTCATAGGTCTGTCACTGTACAAGATACCCATGGAATATGTCCGTACTCACTGGGGAATGTCTTCACTGTATGTCAAATAAACTTTAATTGATTATTATTGTGTTAATCAAAGGGCTTTGGATATATTTTTACTAACATACCTTATTATGATAGTTCCCTTAATATGTTTTTTTGTTGTTTTTCTTTGAATAGAGCCGGTCCCGTTGAGCTCAGCCGGTAGCGCGTCTGACTATCAATGCAGGGACTCTGAGTCCGGCCGTGGTGATTGATATACAACAATGTGTCCCATTGACATTCGCCTCTCACCGCTGATGCAAGTGGGGAAGTTATCAGTTACATGCGGAGATGAGCGTGTTAGTCAGCACTCTATACGTCTCACTACACAGTTACGCCCCTTTTTCCCCACGGTAACATGATTTTTACGCTTAAAACAAGAAAATATCGGTGGAATCGATGGATGCTCCCCAAAGTGAGTGTTTGACTCTGTACCATATGGTAATGATATTAAACGTGGGAAGTAACTGTGAGAGTTCTAAAGAGAAGTCAATACATTATTTCGTGATATAATACATTGTACAACATACTTTGAAATAGGTCATTATGATGCATCCTAACAAGTTTCATAAAATTCCCAACATTGGGTTGTAGAGAAATAGCGCGGACAAGAATTTGGTCACAGACAGAATCAAAGGGTCATAACTCCTTGAAAAATCATCGAACCGGAACTCAAAGACAACATGCGCATCTGCACTAAAGTCTTGGTAATGATGCATCCAAGCAAGCTTCATAAAATTCAACCTCCCCCCCCCACCCACCCACCCCCACCCCCCACCCCCTCCCCTTGGGGGAGCATAAAAAGATAAAAAGGCCTATGCAATTTTGTTTTAAAATGTTTTTAAAATGGTTCATAGCAGTTGTGATTTCTTGCTGCAGATGTGAGATGCGAAAAGCAAAATTTGGCATAGCATATACTGCAATAAGACATCATTGGTGTTAAAAAGTGACTTTTATAGGATTTCGACATATGCATGTATTCATAAGCACTTTTTAAAAAAAATCCCAGGATGTCACTGCACCCTCTTTAAAAAATCAAGCTGGTCATCCTACCAGTTATTGTGTATTTTTATATGTGCATACTTCCTGCTATGAAAAGGAATACTCTAAACAAATCTATGTTGATTTCTCTTTTACCACGGAAATCCTAGACCATATTTTATGTAAAACAAAGAACAAAATTCAACTGTGTAGTGAGACTAAATACATGTATGTAAACAATATATACTTTGCATAGAGAGACTATAAATACAATTGATTATCTGCATGTGACATTTAAAAATGATTTTCGTCATGAAACAATCAATGTTTTGGCCTGGCATAGGTGAGGATGGAGCGGTATGCACACCCTGACTTGGACAACAACAACAACATCTCGAAAAGCAGGAAATAGAAAGACAGTGACCAGATGAGAAATTATATATTTGAATAGACTCCAACAATGGGGAATTTGACTAAGGTGTATTTCGTAGAGATGGGATTATATAATCAATTTGGATATGTATCTAATTGCCCAAACTGTGCTACCCTCCCCATCCTCGCTGCGGGAAACAGTGCTAGGTTCATCAAACTGATTTGGTTTAATTTTTTCAGTTCAGTTTTGAAAAGATACAGAATTAGAAAGTAATCTGATATCAAGTATTCTGATATCAAGTCTGTTTATTAAGTAACAACTTTCATAAATGAATGACCTGAATCGATTTACTATAACTTCTTAAAGCAGCAAAAATATTTTCCATAAAAATTATTCTCTAGAAATAAAATTATACCGATGTTTTTTGTTTTTATCAAGATAAAAATACAAATTTTATGTAATAGTTGATGTCAACAAAGGAAGCCATAAACCGGAACTGCTCGTAAGTCACCTATTATCAGGGGAAATAATTCATGCTAAATTGAAGAGACAACTCTTTATATCGGTAGTCCCCCATTAGTTAACATGGACAAACTTCGCATAATGTAAAGCCATGTATATAATCATGTTTCCTTGTCAACTTTCTCTATTTCAGTTGCATCATATCGATCGTTATATGCATGCTTTACATGAACAAAATACGCATACCGTTGCCCGTGAGGTGCTCAACAAAGAACGGGGCACAAAGAATAATGCGGATTCCGGTGTTTGAAATGTTTCCAGTGAGCACGTAATTTTGCATTTTGACAACGAAACAATACATATGTGAAGTTTGTTTTATTTCGTTCAAATTTCTTAAAGAAGTCAAAGAAGCAAAATTGTAAAATTTTGTAGTTAAACTTACTCCACTTAATTACCATCACCAAATATACAAACATTTAGTATCCAAATCTAGTCTATATATAGAACTGATATCTTCAGCATCAGGTCTATCAACCAATGAAGAAAGAGGGAATTCTATGCCTGTCCCACAATTCATAGCAATTGAACACTTACTAAACTATGACGTCACTCAAACTTTCGCTGATGCAGCTGACCAATAAATGTTCTCAAATATGCTGCTATTTAACGGACCCAATCGGGAGATATGGGTCCGTTTTAGAGACTAATTCAAATCCAATATTTAGCATCAAATGCCTTCGAAATGTCCTTTATATAAAATTCTTCTTATGTTATGTTAAAATTAATCCCATTTTACAAATCAAATATCTTATGTGAATTTTTTTTTCCAGCTTATATTTGGTGTTTTAGTTACTTGGCTTGTATGTGGTATTCTCACGATTACCGGAGTTTTTACGGATGACCCGTCTGCATTAGAATACCGTGCAAGAACGGATGTCCGAGACGGTATCGTTCACGCAACACCATGGCTGTATTTTCCATACCCAGGTATTTTAACATATCGTTTCCAGCCTCTTTACTTTACCCAAGTATGCTGACGGAAGGCGAACAAGAATTTTCGAAACATCGATTATCTTAATCATAATTGTATGGCCGTCTGGTCAAATAACTAGTTTCCTTGGAGATAATATGATATGAAAATCTTTCTTATACGAAAGAAAACTCGGTACCCAATCGTTTTGTTCAGTTGTGTTCATATGGTGTGGTTCTGTAAACACTGGGTGCCAGGGTTGAATTAAAAACAATATAGTCTTCTAAGGACCTTTCAACTGTGTTCACAGGTGGTATTGTTCAAACTAGATGGAGATCGGTTGGGCCGTCATACGAGATTTTTTATTTAAAAATGTAATATAAGAGGAAAATGGAAACAATTGTATTTTCTCATCCATTTCTGCAAATGTTTTATTTAACTTGGCCCAGAGCGTTCTAAAATACTGTCGTGGTTTAGCAATTAGACTACTATAAAGTGAAATTCAGTCTTAGTCGAGGGCTATATGGGACTCTAAAGGATTATAATTGAAAAATTTTCAAAAGTTTTCTTCTCAATAACAGGGTAATATGTTCATATTAGTTTAGTTCATATTTAGTGCAGAACACATATCCCATTCAAGTGGTTAATGTACATGGGGCCCCAGGGACAACTCCAGGGTTTCGGTTAAGTACTTGGGGGAAGCAACACGAAATCTAGAAGGGCACACATGTTTTTCAGTAGATATTTAGTGAATTTTAATTAAATATGTGAGTTTAGGGGAGCGTGCGCCGTTTTTGACATTGATAGCTAGGAATACTTCAGGGTAGAAAACTCGCATGGTATCATATTATTTCTATAAAGATTTTAGTCAACTTAAGTTCTTCAGCAGTATTGTTTGGTCATATCATATAAAATTTAATCGCTCCTTTTCTTAAAAAAAAGTCCTTTTCTTAAAACCAATTCCCCATTTGTATACATGGACGATTTCATTTTGGTAATAAAACATTAATTTGTCGATGAAATTTTCTAAAAATACGCATGTACGGTTTATTTAATGTTCTTTTCAATAAGATAACAAATCTATGCAATATTATAAAGAAATGTTGATTTAATCGCTCATTTTCTTAAAAAAAATTCCTTTTCTTAAAACCAATTCCCCATTTCTATACATAGGCGATTTCATTTTGGTGATAAAACATTAATTTGTCAATTAAATTTTCTAAAAATACGCATGTACGATTTATCTAATGTTCTTTTCAATAAAATAACAAATATATGCAATTTAATAAAGAAATGTTGATTTAATCGCTCGTTTTCTTAAAGAAATCTCTTTTTCTTAAGAAAAATCCTTTTCGCTATTTAGCATAACCCTTTAGAATTGAGTCATTGAAGAAGCTTTATATAACTCGGATGGGTTACCTCTTGCAGCCTTTGTTGACATGCACATGAAAATTGTTGTTTGACGCGCATATTTCAGCCCAATGCTTTAAGTTGAGTAGAACAAACTTTACAGCAAAAATGATTTTAAATGGAAAAAAAAGCAAACTGAGTGTTATATTTTGGGGTAACTTCAGAAATATGAAATATGTGTAAAATAAAAAAAAATGTATTCTACAGAATTTTGAAATATAAAGAGTTTTTATTTACCACTAAAGTCATATCACTACCATTGGAAACAGGAAATGCCTCCATTTGTTAAAATGCTTCTGTGGGGTAGTCGCATAATGACGGTTATAAATAATCATTGTTTCTTCCTCTTTAAAAAAATGCATTTTCTTTATTTCAATGCTCATTTTTTTATTTGAGGTATTTTAAACATTTTGAAAACATTGTCATGTTTGAATTGTGAATTTAGAAAAAAGTTTGTTTGGAAATTGGGGTATGAATACATGATTTCAGAAGTCTACTTTCACTTTGTCAACAGTGTACACACTGAACGAAAAATCTCTTATATGACACATGGCTCCTATTTTTCCCATCATATTGTGGTAGCGTAGAAGTTGACAAACAATATAATTTAAGTTTGACTTTTATCATTTGGGTCTCTCTAGCCTGCAAACATTTTTTATTTACTAGAATAAAGAACAAAAATCAATGGTTGGGTTTACACGTAAAAAGACTGTTCAACTGATACATGCATTATGTATTTTCTACATAAATTTTGATAAATAATCCTGGCTGAAATATGCACCCCAACCAAAAGGACCTTTATTCAATTATTTTTATAATTAACTGTCGACATCACATTTTCAGGACAGTTCGGTTCTCCATTATTCAACACAACGATTTTTGTTGGCTTCCTCTCTGCGGTCATATCTTCCATCTTGGAGTCAATTGGCGATTATTACGCCGCAGCTAATATTTCACTGACACCGCCTCCACCAAAACACGCGGTTAATAGAGGTATTCTGTTGGAAGGGCTGGGAAGTGTTTTATCAGGGGCCATGGCGGCGGGCCATGCAACTACCTCGTCAACACCCAATGTGGCACTTATTGGAATCAGCAAGGTGAACATGAAATCTACAAAAACATATATTGCAATATAATATCTGTCTCACTCTCACAATTGGCAAACTCGTGACATGGTAGTTTACCAATATTTCGTTTACATATACCAAAACAATATTTATACTTCCACATTTGCTTAAAATAAATTCTCAAACTCAGTTTATATATGCATTGGATTATTTGCGCGGAAGTAAATGTAAGTAAACAGGCAATTAAAAAACAGTTCAGAGTAAAGCCATTATAAATTAATTACTAGATTATCATCCAAATTTTCCATAAAAAGGGGACGGGGGGATTTTATTTAATTCTTATTTTTAAAAGTTTTGATGATTTTTATATAAAAATATATATATATACATTTTTTATGAAAATAAAAAGGGTCCGAGTGACATGAAAATTACGGGGGGGGGGGGGGGGGGGGGGATGAGCGTGGATGATAATCTAGCAATTAATTTAGTATGGCCTAAAGATGCAGATTTAATTTTAATGGCATACTAGTATGTTACAATCGCAATGTCTTAATTTTCCCAGAGATATGAGTGATCATGTGTAGATTTAATCTTGTAAGAATCTTACGAACTTTGAGGCATTGGCAGAGGTTAATTGAGCATAATGCAAAAGGCATCCCTAAAGAGATTGCAGGTGTCCATGAGTAATACACTTACGGCTCTTCACCCGGTCAGTGATAACAACAGCCGCCATGAATACACTGTTGTTTATTAGAGCAAAACATACGACTATGTGTGTATTATATATATGATACGATATATTTTGAGAATTGACCGGTACGAAATATTAGGAAATTTATTTTTTCATTGTGCTACATTTCAAGTTCTCATGTATTCTTACCTGACTTTTGTTTCACCATTATTTTACCTAAATACTTAAAACTAAGCTGTGACTGGTTATCTATCTATTATATAATCAATATCAATGAAACCGTATACAGATTTACTGGGACCACATTGAAATCATGACCACCTGGCTACCTTTCTTAGATTTCAGTTTTTAAGTATTTATGTATATGTTGGTGAAACAGGAGCCTGTTTAACTATGACTTTTGAAACACATGCCATTTTGTCATTAGGTTGCAAGCAGGTCGTGTCTGGCAGCTGCAGGTGTTATATGCCTTGTGCTATCTATAATTGGTAAACTCGGCGCAATTCTATCGACTATGCCAGATCCAGCCATTGGCGGCGCCATGTTCGTTGCATTCGGAATACTTGGTTCTATCGGTATTTTTACCCTAAAAGCTGTAGACCTATCATCATCAAGGAATCTTGCAATATTCGGACTGTCCCTGTATGCAGGTATTGTCGTTCCGGAATGGATGGAAAAATACCCAGACTATATTGATACAGGTAAAAACGGAAAGATCCCACTGACCCACTTTAAAATAGCGATCACAAGACATTGTGTATAATTGACAAAATTCGGAACAATCTGATGGCTATAAATGAGGATGATTACCCCACCAGAGGCACAGGTACACGCAAACAGTCATTTAATTCATAAACTCTTCTGTCCTTTTTTTATTAATTATCTCTCTTCACTACATCTATCTCTACTAATTCTCCTGCTCTTACTCATCTTTTTCATTTTCCACAAAATCTTCTTCTAGCACTCCACTGGTGATAATACTCAGGTTGAGGGTATATCAGTATATCAGCAAAAGCAAAAGCATCGACCGGAGAACGAACGGATCCAGCTCTCCCCGACTTGGTTCGTCACATAGCACTGATATTTGAGCACGTTGATTCAGCGAAATTTGAATTATGTCACAGTTTAAGTGTTATGGATTGTGGGAATCGTATCGCATTCCCTGCTTTTTCATTGCAGTATAAGAAACCGGGACTAGGATATATCGCCTGCATTTATCACAGTTTCTCGAGCTAATTGACTATATTCTGTCTTAAAGAAAGTACTTTATGATGCTCGTTTAGATTTAAACGTAAGAACAATTTAAAATCTGGTTTTACAATTAACTTTATTTATATTTATTTTTCACATGTTTCGGCTACCTACACTTTTTATGGAAATAATGAAACGAAGTTGTGATTGTCTAGTTTTGCATTTTTCTTCTTCTGGTACATTTGCAGGCAGTGAAACTGGCAATGGAATAATAAAAGGCATTCTGGGAACTCCTATGTTTCTGGGAGGATTCGTTGCTGCGTTGCTTGACAACACCGTTAAAGGTCAGACTCTAAGTATACATGTCACTGCACAGTTGCGTTCCTTAGTTAGTGCGGTAACACGATTTTTGCGCTAAAAATTTGTTCGACATATTTTCAAAACGGTCCATAGGAACCGTGTTTTCTGCTGATGAGTAGAGCAAAAGCTGGCATAGTTTATACTGTAAAAAGAAATCACTTCGTGGTGTCAAAAGTGACTTTTATGTATTGGAGTTTAACAGATGAACGCATCTTAGAGCATTTGAGGGTTTCTTTTTAAAAACCTTTTAGGGATGTCACTGTAATGTCTTTAAAAAAAAACAAGGTGGCCAAACCACCAGTTATTGTGCATTTTGTGCACATACAGATTCCTGCTATGGAAAAATACTTTAAAACTTTTTTATGCGGATTTTTTACAGTGGAAAATTCAAAATTCAACTGCGTAGCCGGATATAAATACGATACAGTACCTTAGCAACATATAAGATGCTTTGAAGCATACACGGTCTATATTCGATAAATAACGGAATAACGAAGGTCGAATAACAAACGGGGTAATAAATATCCATGCACCTTCCTCATTTGATTGATATCTGTGTTACCGTAGTGTTTGATTATTTTATGCAACATTTTTAAAAATGACAAATAACAATATCAACATTTTATTTTCATTGTTTGATTATAATAATAATATTAAGATATGGTATATGAATAAATGAGATTAAACTAACGAATAATAGTCCCCGTCGCGTATGGTCATTTTGGCGGTGATCTAGACTACAAACTAAGCTAAATCACGCCGATATAAACAGGGCTATGCATTTGGTATAAAACCCGGTTAATAATTTGAATTTGTAGCAAGAATAAAAAAACAGCTGTTGAAGATTAGAGGCAATCTTAATTTGTTATAGCAGTGTCAGATAAATACTTTTACCAACCATTACATATCGTTTCTTTTATATTCAAGGGCTGGATATGCATAAATACTAACTTATACCGACCTTGTGTTTGCTTTACAGGTACATTGAAGGAAAGGGGATTTTTGTACGATGACATCTTTTCCAAAAACAGAACATACACGCTCTCTGAATCGGAAACATATGACATTCCGTATGTGAACGCTGTGCTGGAAAAAATACCATGGTTACAGCGGTTACCATTCATTCAGCCGTTACATAAAAGTTAATAATCCAGCCAAAAAGTGTTAGATTTCTATATTACAATGCAGGTTTATTATAAGACAACATTTGAAATCGAAAGACCCTTTCAATGATTCCCACATATACTGAACGGAGCAGCTAACCCGCCACGTTTGTATTTTCAATATCTTCGTCAGATGTGGTGTATCCCTATTAAAAGTTGTATGTGTCATTAACAGACTAATGTGTATTTTTTGCATAACTTCAATTATCTTTCTTATTCAAATCTAAATTCCAAGGAAATTGCTTTGATACTTTTTGAGAAAATACATTAAATGTCAGGTACATGAAATAATGTTTGGTGGTAGGTTAGCTGTTCCGTTCGGTACATGTTTACATTCCATAAGCGAGTATCTAGTAACGTCGGATAAAATGATCCATTGGGAGAAGAGACGGCAGCCTTAGAAAGCAAATAGCAGACTCGGAACTTTACATTCCATAACATCGGGTAAAAAAATCCATTGTAAGACAAGAAGGCAGCCTTGAAAGGCAATAGCAGACTCGGACCTTAACATTCCATACCCGATATTCTAGTAACATCCGGTAAAACAATCCATTGTGAGACGAGAAGGCAACCTTGGAAGGCAATAGCAGACTCGGACCTTAACATTCCATAACCGATATTCTAGTAACATCGGGTAAAAGGATCCATTGTAAGACGAGAAGGCAGCCTTGGAAGGCAAATAGCAGACTCGGACCTTTACATTCCATACCCGATATTCTAGTAACATCGGGTAAAAGGATCCATTATGAGACGAGAAGGCAGCCTTGGAAAGCAAATAGCAGACTCGGTCTTGGTGAGTCTGTGTTTGGACGTAAGTAAATATGCAACACATCTTGTGCACCCAGAAGTTCATCTCATTATGATTCAGTTGTTCTCTCAATTTAAACATGTGCACGTTCGTATGACATTAATTTATTATGCTATAGCCGTCCACTCTCCATACGACTGGCGGGCAATCATTCATTGGAGGTCATCATGTCACGTCCGCGATCATTGATGGTCGACCTTGATGCAATTTAATGGGATCATAGTTTTAATGTGATGTGAGAAAGGTTTGTTGGTTTAAAATAACTAAAAAAGAAGTGTTTCAACCCGGATTGATAAGGTATTGTGGAGTAACTGACGAAGTTCACGGACCCCGAAATGCAATAACATTAAACCATAACTTTTTGCAAAATTTAATGTTTTTTGTTTTAATTATACTTTATTCCTTTAAAAAACATATATTTTGTATTTCAATTTTTCATTTTCCGCTCAATACAATACCATCAAATTGTACATGTACAGCGGAAATATGAAACAGTGTTTACTATACAATGATGAAAATGAATATATTTTTAGTTTAAACTTATTTATTTTACTTCGATTGTGAAACAAGTTTTTACAACTTGGGCAAATCACGCTCGAAGCCTTCCTGGTTATAACCAGTACTAAGCGTCTTGCTCAAGGACACCACACATAGCCGTGTCGGAGGATCGAACACACGTCCCTTTGATCATAGGCTCGGTGCTCTACCACTGGACCACGCGCTTAACATATATTTGTGTGACAAGAATGCCTTAATAATAATGAAAACTATTTTAATGCGAAAAGTAGGATAAATGAGCATTTTCCTTAATTTTAACCGTCTTTGGAATCGTTCTTTGAATAGAAAAACTTAAAATTAAAGAATAAAAAGATATATTTTAAAAGAATAAAGTATATTTAGTACAAATACAATACGCTTTGGTGAAAAATAAGAATTAAAAAAAAACGCATTTTACAGGGACAGTATTGGGGTCTTTGTGAACCTTGTCCTTTATCAGTTTTAACTATTTATAACCAGTCATTTTAATTAAATTCATTAACCCAGGCATTGAAACAATACCAGGAAGGGACCAAGGGCGAACTTTGGAAGGAATTTGATCGTGTGTTCCCGGTTCAAAATATATGGATATGTAAAATTGTTATTTAGACATTTCCTGGAAAAGTAAACGTAGTTCAATTGACGAATGTTTGACAATAATTGAACAATATATTATTGTATAAAATCATATAAAATTATGCAGAAATCACTTTGGTTATTTAGCAATTTTTATGTGAAGCCGTTTTTTTTCGAAAAAAAAATAGAGAAAAAAATAGTTCGCTATTTTCGTTAGTATTTTCAGAATTTGGCGTTCGTCTACTGTTTGCTTTTATAAATTCATACATCCGTCAGATGTGTACGTGGTGATATATGTTTCTATTCTGTACATTAGGTTTAACAAAACTGAAGTCGAAAAATACGCCATTTTGCTGCTATAAATTTGGACGTCAGAAAGGTAAAACATGGCCATGTTTACGACGTCACACACATATATATATGTAATATTTACAGCAGTAAAAATACATATCCATATTGGACATTACTTCTAGTTTCATTATTTACCAAATAAACTACTAATTTCGAAAATAATTAAAAAGGTATATTCCTTCTTAAATATAAATGTGCACCACACCAAGACGACGTGCATTACGTAAATATTATATACAATGTATGTACCTTAGAGGTCAAGGTCACACTTGACCATTAAAGTTATAAAAAGTACATTTTATATTGAACAGATATAAAAATATAAAAAATCTTTATGAAACACAAAAACTGATGTGGCCAAATGAGCGATAACAGTAAAAATAGAAAAGTACCTCTTTGAAAGTATTTCTTTGTTTTCTTTTTTCTTAATGATTTTTTTTGTTCCCTGTAAGACATAATTCAATGTTATACACAAATTGTTCACGTATAAATACAAGTTATATAATTTTGAAACTTAACACATTATTATTGTAACAGTAGATGACAGAACATTTATACAATTTCTTGCAAGAAATAGTTTAAGGGTGAATATAAAAAAGAAAATGATAAAGAGGAATTAAAGAGAGTAAAGAAGGAGTAAAGATAAGAGAAATAGACGGGAAGCTGTATGCAGTCACGATATGCTTCATTATTTTAGTTTATATGTTTCCCCATTTAATTTTGTGTGACCTAAGTTTGTTTATTGCAATATGTTTTTCTATTTGCTTATTGTTGTTTTTTTGTTAGTATGGTATGCATGCTCGAACACTTGGAATTGTACTTACATGTATTCTTAAATACAAAATATTTAGCAAGTAATATTTGACAGTTAAATATTGACGAGTTATATATTTTTGATGTTACCATATCTCTGACACTTTTCCGATTATGCCAGTTCAAGTTCGAGATAGTGATTATGTATCTACAATGTAAGTCCATAACTGCGGCTGCTAGAGTGCACTCAACCAAAATTTCATGGACAGACGGCAGACACACGGTGATTAGAATAGCTCACGTTAATGATTGTTCCAAATTTCCTGTTGCCTTTAACTCATATAAGGCCATTATAAATTAATTACTAGATTAGGCCATCCTTAAAAAATAATTTGTTTGCCGTGCTCCTACCTACTCATTCAAAATTGCAGCTAGCCAAACTATTTATTGATTAAAGCATTCAATTTTTTTTCATGATTTATGTCCATTTTTCTTTAAAATGACTATGCAAATTCAAAATTTGGCCAAAAAAATAAATAAGCTACCTACCACCCACATAAAAAATACTGGATCGGAGCGCAGCAAACAAATATTGTTTAAAGGATGACCCTATCATACAATTTTTTTAAACGAGTAACGGGGTGGGAGTAGGACTTTTTTAATTATTTTTTTTTAATAAAAATAAAAAGAGTCGGACAGGATGATAATCTAGCAATTAATTTATTATGACCTAAGACAAAAATTTGACACAGTTGCCTCACAAATTTGGAAACAATAAATGAATTTCAATCAATACATGGATTTGATAAATTTTATTTGTATACGTTTTTCAGAAACATAAATGACAGAGATAGTCGTCAAAATTCCGAGTGGCACATTTAGTATTTTCCAAATATTGCACAGCCAAACTCCTCCTGAACCAATCGAAAGATCTGAGTGGTATCAAACGAAAGAGATTGATTGTAATTTTGAGTGGTATTTTTTTCTTTAACCTGGGTGTCTACAGACGATGCCGACAACGACGCTGGGGTCATGGCAATAGCTCTCCTTGGACTTCGTCCCGGCGAGCTAAAAATGTGAACAAGAGAATGAACCCAACTCTCCCAACTGGGTCCGTTAAATAGCAATTGTTATGAGCACGCTGATTGGTTCAGTTGCTTCAGGGAAAGTGTGAATGATGTCATAGTTTAGTAAGCATACAATTGCCATATGCATTATGGGACAGGTTCGAGTTCTCTGCCTTTTTTAATTAGTGGTTAATAGACCAAATTCGGGAGATATCAGGTTATGGGAGAGACTAACTGGATCATATGCTTCCGTATAAACTATGTAGAATGTCCAAGATCCTGTGGTTAAATATATACATGTAGAAGGTTTGTACAAGAACTTTTCTATGATCCTATGGTTAAATATATACATGTGGGAGGTTTGTACAATAACTTGTCCAAGATCCTGTGGTTAAATATATACGTGTAGGAGGTTTGTACAAGAACCTGTCCAATATCCTATGATTAAATATATACGTGTAGGAGGTTTGTACAAGAACTTGTCCAATATCCTATGGTTAAATATATACATGTAGGAGGTTTGTACAAGAACTTATCCAATATCCTATGGTTAAATATATACATGTGGGAGGTTTGTACAAGAACTAGTCCAAGATCCTATGGTTAAATATATACGTGTAAGAGGTTTGTACAAGAACCTGTCCAATATCCTATGGTTAAATATATACATGTAGGAGGTTTGTACAAGAACCTGTCCAATATCCTATGGTTAAATATATACTTTGTAGGAGGTTTGTACAAGAACCTGTCCAATATCCTATGATTAAATATATACGTGTAGGAGGTTTGTACAAGAACTTGTCCAATATCCTTTGATTAAATATATACATGTAGGAGGTTTGTACAAGAACTTATCCAATATCCTATGGTTAAATATATACATGTGGGAGGTTTGTACAATAACTAGTCCAAGATCCTATGGTTAAATATATACGTGTAAGAGGTTTGTACAAGAACCTGTCCAATATCCTATGGTTAAATATATACATGTAGGAGGTTTGTACAAGAACCTGTCCAATATCCTATGGTTAAATATATACATGTAGGAGGTTTGTACAAGAACCTGTCCAAGATCCTTAGTTAAATATATACATGTACGAGGTTTGTACAAGAACCTGTCCAATATCCTATGGTTAATATATACGTGTAGGAGATTTGTACAAGAACTTTGTAGAAGGTCTGTAAGCAGCCAGTCAAGGGAAGAAGAAGTGGCCTTTAAAGACAGGTTGTTGCTTGAAATAGCAAATAGGGCTGCTTCTGACAAATGGCTGCTCAATAGTGACTGCTTACACAGATATGACTGTATTCCCTTACTTTACCTCGAGACCACAAGATCTTGAACTTGTCTAAGATATTATGGTTATATAACATCTGTGTAAATTAGGTCAAGATTTTTAAGTAACTTTGGATGAGAAGCAATGAAAATCTGGGTACTAGAGTGTATATGACTTAAAATTAACAGACGGGCTTGCAGAAGACAGACACAGGGAAAATAGACCTTTGCCTTTGGCTCAGTTGAGCTAGAAATACAACCTGAAATCTTCACAACTGAAACAAGCCGGCTTTAGAAATGAAGTACTACAAGTATATGCATTCAACAACAAGTAAGTATTTGATATTTTATTTTCATAGCAAATCAAAATTTTTTATTATACCCATGTGCAAAATGCAAATAACGTACACTTTTTTTTTGTATATTTCTTTTTTACATAATTAATTTTTACTCAGAAAATTAATTAGCAAAATATATAACACCATGACAAAATCTAACAAAATGCAATTAAAAATAAATAATTATCCATTATTTTCATTATATACAGACATTTTTTATACAATACATGTATATCTACAAGAAATCCAATATTAATATCAACATTCATTTCATGACAATTAAAAACTACCCTCTTTGAGCATATGGCTTCCGTAAAATATAAAATTGAAATCACGTCAAGCACACAAACATGCTTCTGCAAGGAAGTAAGTATGCACACATATTCACACACACATTATAGGTTATTAAAGGAAGTTTATCAGGATTTTGTTAAAATTGCCCAAAAAATGTTTCCCATTATATCATGCCTATACATACTCAATGATCTCATTTTGCCACTAAATATGACAATAATATAGTAAAAAGGGATTTCCTAACTTGGTCTACACGCCCATGTAAGATTAAAATAGATTTTATTATTGCAACGCGATTTATTAAATGAGAAATGTGATTTTGATTTTAATTGCGATTTGATAGGTCATATTGGTTACATATTCTTAATATAATATCATATATATCAATAATTTGGTGTCGGTAAATTTGCATGATCGCGTAAACAAACTGGATTAAAATAAAGATTCTTACCCCAACAAATAATTTGATTTTGATGCAACTGTCATGCTTATCACACAAACACAATATTAATTTATTTACAGAAAAAAATATATGCCCAGAATATTATATTTGTAAACAAAATAGCAATGGTGCGGTTTGGGTAGTTTAGCCACAACATATACTGAACGGAACAGCTAACCTGCAAATTGTGTATTATATCTTGTACTCAGCATTAACTGACAATTATGTATTGATTTTACATAGCAATATTCTTCCATTTTTTAAGTTCAAATTTCAAGGAAATTTCTTTGCTACTTTTTGAGAAAATACATAAAAAAACATGTTATATGGTGGGTTAGCCGTTCCGTTCAGCAAAGATGTGTTTTGGATTTTTTTTGCCAAACAAGTGCTGGACGTTCTGGATTGTTTCTGTAATTAATCCACAAGGTATAATCAACAACAGAACTCAGCCTTAATCCCCAAGCATCCTAATAACACACTGTGAAGAGGCCTGAGGACCTCTCCAATAAATATACATAAATTGTATATAACTGCAGTTGTAATATTTTATACATAATAATCCATCACAATAACCCCCAATATATATATCAAAAATTAATATCACAATTATCATAGTGTAGTTTCAAAGGGTAAATAAACTCTATTCTCATTATTCTGATATTGGATACTTTGAAATCATTTATTTTCATGGGTATTAAATTCGGGTTTTCCACTTCAATGACATATTCGTGAGGACTTAAATTCGTTGAAAACCAATTTAAAAAAATTAACTAATTTTACAGCTAAATTGACATAGCATAGTGTGTTCAAATTATTAACCTCTGCTGTAATTACGATAATACACATGTCGCGTGTTGGGCTTTATCGCAACCCGCTGTGCCAATTAAGAGTTGACAAATGCCCTAATATACAAGTACGGTACTGAACTAACTGTTATGCAAACAAGAGGAAAAGAAAGGAGGAGTACAAGATATAATCCAGAAAGGGTTTCAGAAGGCAGGCCTACTGAAAAAAAAAAACAGTGCTACATCAAATGAACAGTAAATCAATGCGATACGTCTTTTAAGTGATACATTTGTTTTGTTCATTAAAAATGTATCACCATATATTTGATCATAAAAAGAAACAATAAAATAAAATAAAAAATACCACTAAATAAAAAGATAAAACTTTACTAGAATTTTACACTTTTATTTACAATGTTTACTGTAGGCCTATTAATGTCACATTGTTTCAAACTTTTTCAACTCAATAACAAGGTGACGGTCTTTTTTTAGCACCTCTGACATTTAACTGAAATACACGCCCAGTATGGTAAATTATAACACATCTCGCTACACACACACGTCTATGAACGGATGGACGTAGATTTAAAGATGATATGAGTAAAAAATTCTTAAACTATTTACAAAATCATCAATGTAAATATTGATGCAATATGACGAAAAAAAAAAATAAATAAAGGATGGATTATTTACTACAATGCGATGCATGCAGACATATGAAAACAGAGGTAATTTATATTGACAGCATTACATATAGCGTAAACTAAGTTTGTTGGTATTTGATTTCGTGGTCTAGGCTCCCAACGAAATCAACGAAAATTAGTACCCCACGAAAATTAATGAAATTATTTCACAGTATTCAAGGATATTTGCATTTTTATTCAATGGTGTGAGACATATTTTCCCCAATTACTGCTCAAAGAAGATATGGGATCTTCCATGACATATAACATCTTTCTCTCACATGACCTGAAAAAATCTGGGAATAAAGCTATTTGTGTCATCTACTTCCTTATCCTTAACTTGCATTCATATATACTTTAGAATATGTCTACAAAAATATTTTACAACTTGATTTTGTTGTAGAAAATTGTACAAAAGAGATTAGACGTTATTTAAGAATAATGATGTCAACATACATATGAGAACAGGGTCAGGATAAAAACTATTTGAAATATCCTCTTATCTCAACCTAATAACCAAGAAAGATTTTTATATTCCTATCCTCTCCGTAGCAAGATACTTGTTTTATTGAGTACTAAACTAGAAAACGTGTCTGCTGACATGAATGCCCCCGCTATTAAAGTAAAGTTATGTCAAAAAGGGGCCATAACTCTTGCAAAATTTTACCAAATATCAAACTTGACCTGTATTTTATAATAAGGTACACGGTTACATACAAAGATTTATTGTAAACAAAGACCCCATCAGAGGTTATTGATCATAAACGTCAGATGAACAAATGAATACCGACAGACGGACAAACGAGGTAATACTTAATGCCTCATCACCTTTCTTAGAATAGCAGGAAAATAATAAACATCCTTTAAGAAATTGTATTGTCTATGTTGGTAAAGAATTAGATTTCGAGAAAAAATAACATTTCTTATAATATATTTACAAGTCTATAATAACAGCAGTTTTATGGAATGGTTTTGATTAAAACAAAACAAAAGTAACAAATCATTAATAGTAACTGTCATACAACTGTACATACTTGACTTTTTTCATTTTGTAAAAACAACTAAAATTATTATGCCATCAGAAAATTGGTATAAACGTATAAACATCTAACAGTTATCAAATAGTTTACCAAGAAGACCTATTCAAAATAAAACCATGAAGACATCAATGTATCCGTGTTTGAAGTTTCTATTTTTTTTTTATATAGTGGGATCAAAAGCCATTTTCAACGCCTTACAGGTTGTATATCAAAAACATATCCAATTTTAATGGCGGAGGAAGACTTCAGAATGAATCCAAGTTGAACCACCGTCCTTCCGCAAGCAATTGGCAAACTTTTTCACATAAAGTGTTTTGACAAAACATGGCTCGAACCTACTACCTTTGGTGTTTAAACTTTAGTTTCTTGAGATTAGATGGAATAAAACAATAAACAATGTTTCAATATATACATCTTATCATGGAGTCATACTCAAAAATACATGAAGACCTCTGTATATCACAATATATGTCATGGACTAGTTTTTTGTATTTTCTATAAAAATCTGTTTGCCATAAACAAACAAACAAAATAATACAATAGCCATATAATTCATAAATTAATTGAGCTAAACAACGACTTATATAGAGAAGGAAAGGCAACTGATTGAGATTTTATGAATGCTCATGTATTCTTGCAAAATCTCGCGATACTAATGAATACAACATTTATACACTGTAAATGTTCTTGAATTTTTTTCTATAAACTGCAGAGTTTTGAATTCAAGATCATTTTGCCTGTTTAAAACATTCTAAAACATTTACCAACAGCTTAAATCAGTTGCCTGTAAAATCTGAATGATTAATTTGTCAAATTTTTATAAGTCCTTGCACTACAAACACAATATCTGAAGAATGCAAATATAACTTTTAAACAAGCAATGATTATTTCAATAATATATCTTTTTGTCAATATATGATACCTTAAATAGTTTCATTAAAAAAATAAATGTTCATTCAACATTTTTGTTTTGAAAATGGGCCATTTTAATATGAATGGAGTCATTTTGACATAGCTGTACATGACTTTCAAAATAATTCCGAATGGAACCACCGTCCTTCCACAAGTATCTGGCAAACATTCTCACATAAAGTGCGTGGATTGAGCACGGCTCGATCC
Organism: Panopea generosa; assembly: GCA_029582155.1. Lineage (NCBI taxonomy): Eukaryota > Metazoa > Mollusca > Bivalvia > Adapedonta > Hiatellidae > Panopea > Panopea generosa. Next base: position 46,870,502 of record CM055910.1, on the reverse strand, counting down.
CACCACCACAATGATGAGAGACTTGTGATCTCGGGATAAAGCCTAAGACAACTCTGCCACACGGAACCTCACCATTTATAGCACAGCAATGATGATTTATAGGATCCAACATAAAAACATACCAGAAGAGACATTGCTACAATAAACAAGAATTGAGGCAATTAGACATGACACAGCTGTATCAAAAAGACGGAGGCATCAACGAAAGATGAAAACAATATTTGTGTCAAATGCTTTGTCACATCCTTCATCTCAGACAGTGGATTCTAACAGCTCAGCTGGATACATATGCAGTCAAACCTGTCTTAAGCAGCTACTCAACGGAAAGAGCAAAAATGACCCCATTAAGGGTTGCTTCTTTACCCCATCTCGAAGGCTTGGGCCTTTTCCCAATTTCCAGAAAAATGGCTCTGCTGACCATTTATGTCAACCAAAAACACCAATCTCATCAGAAGGAACATCTAAATTTTGACAAACAAATTTCATTGTATGACAGGACCAGAAGAGATTATTCTTTAACTCAACTGACATAAACACATTTTTTTCTTAAAAAATGTGTCAAAAGATTGCAAAATTTCAAATATTGAGACATTGGAGCCTTTTCTGTTTCAATATAATTTTTGTCATTAGCAGTCCCATCAACACATCCCCTTTATGTTGTAATAATAATAAATAACAATAATAATAAACTATTACTTATAATAATAATAATACTACTAATACTACTTCTAGTAATACTACTATTAATACTTCTTCTAATAATAATAATACTACTAATACTACTACTAATACTACTACTACAACTACTAGTTATACTACTACTAGTAATACTTCTACTACTACTAGTAATAATACTACTGCTAATACTACTAATACTACTAGTAAAAATAAAGACTTTACAAAAGGGTCACACAATTAGTATAATACAGAAGTCGCTTATCTCCCTTGGGGGTCCTCAATGTTGTAGCTTGGTTACTTTGTTAGCTTGTTCAGAACTCGTCAACAGATCAAGTATTGAGACATTGGCGCCATTTTTCTTTCAATACTATTTTTGTCATTAACAAACCCCATCAAAACATCCTTTTATATCATAGCTTGGTTACTTTGTTACCTTGTTATGCAGCTCGAGTATTGAGACATTGGTGCCATTTCTCTTTAAATATAATTTTTTATCATTAACAACCCAATCAAAACATCTCTTTAATGTCATAGCTTGGTTACTTTGTTCAGAACTCGTCAGCAGATCAAGTACTGAAACATTGGAGCCATTTCTGTTTCAATATTATTTTAATCATTAACAACCCCATCGAAACATCTCTTTTAAGCTGCAGCTTTGATACCCTGTTTAGAACTCGTCATGCAGTATACGTTTTATATTGACCACCTTGCTCTGTATGAAAGCGTCTTTATGATCCAGCACTTCCTCCCACGTAATACATTTGTCATCGTTATTGTCCATCATCTCGATCAGGCTCTGGCCGTCAGTTTTAGCTTGATCCGGATTTCTGGGGTCTAAATATCTCTGTAAAATTAAACAATACAAACCATTAAACGACAGTGTCTACCTGAGACAGTATTTTAAGCACTGCCACTATGAATTATCATGCCTCAGATACATGGTTTATCACCCCGTCCTGTCACATTATTCTGTCACTGGAATGACCAGACCTAAAACTATCCTCTTAATGCTGTGTGCCAATCAAGGAAGCTTCTAGAACCATTTTTTATTATAAGACTTTGGTATGATCTGACCATCCGCATGTGAGGTGGACACTACCTCTAGACCACTGCTGTAGTCCATCCACCAACAAAAATATTAGTATAAGGTATCTAATGTAATACCTTTAACTCATCTTTAGTGACTTTGCCATTGTGATCTTTGTCAATCTGTTTTCTGAACTCGTTACTTCTCTCTTCAACCCAATCACGATCAAGCTTCTTCTGCTCTTCATCATCAATGTCACCCAGAGGCAGCGTCACAAATTCTTTCTCGGTTAAAATACCATCGTCATCTTTGTCTAGTATTAAAAAGAACAGTAAATATATTATATACTACGTAGTACATAGTCATGACAACAATTTACACTTACAAAACATAGCAACCAGTCAAGGGAGTGAGCAAAGGTTGTTGCATAATACAGGTTAATTTGCTCTGAAAGCAAAGTACAGGTAATGGGAATGAGCAAATGTGGCTGTTTAAGACAAGTGGCTGCTTAACAGAGTTGACCAATTACACAGGTTTTGCTGTATACTATAAAATACATGGGAAAAAAAGAGAAGAAAACTGCTGCACAACCTCCTCATTTGAGGCATTTATAACATAAATTAATTACACTTTTCTCCTATTTTCCTTCATATAATTATATTTCATCCTTTAAATATAATGCTTTTACTTTATATTTCGGCATTCTCTATATATATATTTCAATAGATTTGTTGTTGTACGGTGTTAAGCATCAATTTCAATTTTTCAGTAATATTGCGATAGTGTCTACTTGAGACAGTATTCTGAATGCTGCCACACACCTAGTCACATTATTCTGACATTAGACCAACATTGCCTAGAACTTTCCCCTAAATGCAGAGCACCAAGAGAGGAAGTAACTAGTACAATTTTTCAAGTGTTTGGTATTACCCCGCAGGGTATCGAACCCACAACCTTCTGTATTTGAGGCAGACGCTCTATCACTAGACCACAGCTGCGGTCTCTTTATATCTAATAAAAGAACTGACACAAAAATATGTTTTTGCATACTTATTGTTAACTAAAAGTGTGTCCCTCGACATGAAAGCCTCCGCTATTAATCTGAAATCAATTTTTTTACCGAAAACTTAGTCAAAAGGGGCCATAATTCCTGTAAAATTTGATAAATTCTGACAAATATTAAATTTAATTGTATTTCATAATTAAACACGTATACATGACATACAAACCCCTTCAGAAGTTATTGATTGGAAACCTATCTTTAACCTCGGATGGCGAATGAACCATCAGCATTCTTCGAATGGCAGCGCATACAAATGAATTCTTTTTTCATTTACCATTAAACCTTTCTGAATTACTCCTTATCTCGCTGATGATGGTATGCTTACCTAAAGCTTCAACAATGGTATTGAGCATGTTGTTCAAGGCCTGGTCACTTTGTTCAGGATGCCTAAATGCAAGGAATTCCTCCTTGCTCAGTTTGTTGTCCATTGGGTTCGTGTCGGCATCCGTCCACTTGAATTTGTATTTTATCAATGCTTCTCTCTCTGCAATTGTCAACATACGTGGTATATATTTTATCAATAATAAAATGTCCTTAATCAAAGAATACATCAAGGCACATCATGTGTACATGCCATTTCTCAGTACTGAAATTGGCTTTTGTCATTTTACCATAAATAAGCAGGTGCTGGCATATATATGGCTTCTCAAAAATTTCCATCGAGTTACCATGGTACCAGTCGGCTGTGAGACATCTCGGCGCCTTGAAATTTCAAACCCGGACATCTCAACCCCTCATAAAAAAGGGATATTTACATTGTAATAGTACCTAAAACATAAATTTCGAAGGCTTTAATATTTTTTGTATTTCATAATGCTTTTTGTGTAATTAAATTGATCAAGTTTAAGACATAATTTTACAAAAAAGTTAATGAACACTTTGTGTTTTGAGTTTGTACAGGCAATCATTTCTGACCAATCAATTTCTGTTTTACATATCAAATCGGACAGTTGCTTCAAAATGGCTGGCCTGCAAGATTTTCTAAAAAATAGTGATGCACATTGTATACAGACACAGGACCTTTATTTTTCCTTGAGATTTAGGTATTAAATCTTTACTTCATAAAGATGCTTTTGGACACTTCTAATATTAAAAGTATTAATACACCACGTATCAGTAATGTGTGAATTATGTTTATATTAACTGACAGAGTTTCGAGCAATCTGAACTCTTCCTGCACTGTTTTCAAAGGCCTTCTGTGATTGGTGTGGGAAAACACGTAAAGAGTTAAACAGTCTCAATACAAGAGTAGCCATGAGTCTCCCACCTCCACCTATGTAGGGAAGTAGTCAGTTGCTAGCAGGGATAAGGTGTGTTAAGTACTGGTTAACCGCCTAGCAAATGATCGGAATCATAAGACTGAAGACTGCCCGTTGTTAAAGAGCTAAAAGGTGTAAAAGTCCATACCAACAAACAAAATAATTAGTTGTAAGATGTTTTCATAATCAATGAAAATACCAATGAAACATATATATTAAGTGTTAAATGTGCTTAGATAAAGTTACTTCATCTATAACACATGGCAGGCTTTACACGGCATCAAGTTTTATTGATGGTAGAAAATCTTAAAATGAATCTGAGCTACCTCAAGTAAATGGCAAACTTTCTCTCATAACATTTTTGCACCATGCTGGACTCAAACCAACAACCTCAGCAGTGAGATGTCAATGAACTTGAAACAGCAAATTATCTTGGGTGACAGTCTAACCAGAACCTTAATATCGGTAGCACACGCAAGTACTATTCAGACAAGGTCTAATCTGTCTCAAATGCCTCACCTTCATATCCCAGATCTATTTCTTCATAGTCAACCACATGCTTGGCTGCTTTCTTCAGAGGATAGCCCTTGGCTAACAAGAAATGGACATAATACTCCTTCCAGTCTACCAGACCTGTAATAAATGTACAAGTGTGTTAATAGAAGTAGAAATTACAAATAACATACAGCCCCGTCAACAAACTGTCAGAAAAAAAATTCCGATGCTCCAATGACACATTAATATAAAAATAAAAATAAATGGGTTTACACTTGATAAGCAATCATCTGACAGTTGACACATAATCATAAAATCAACTTCAACTTTTATTTTCTGTAATACAGTTGAACTCGTCATCTTGATATCACTCGAGTCGATATTCTGATAGTGTAGATATTTTTTGCCATCCAACTTTTCACTTTCTTTTTGTATGTAAATATATTCCCTTTTACTTGAATTGTCTGTGTTGATATTTCGGATATCTCTATCCCAGTTTTAGTTCCAATTTGATCATTTCATACCTTTAATTGAATGTTTGTCTCGATATAATCATTGTTGACATAATATTGTGTATTTTTCCACATCTTGTGAAAATCTACACATGCCATTTTTCACAGGCTGTTTAAGATACTTATTACCTGTAAAGGGCAAAGGTGTCAGTTTCAATGACTGACAGAATGTTGCAAACATCATATCAACAAATTGGGCGATTGCATGTAAATTGTTTATACATCATTTGATAAAATCAATCAGTCTCAACATATATCGCACACTGCCGAGAAATTCAAAGAAGGACCCGGATATCAGCATTTATAATGACAGTGTAATTCCACTGTATGGTCTGCAATATGAAGAAAAAGTAAAATTGATGTACAACAATTATCAGGTGATGAAAATGAATATTGATATTGAGACAAAATCTATGTCGATATTCGGATATATCGAGGTTACATGTATTTGGCAGTTCCTCCAATACTGAGATAACAAATTTCGACTGTATTTCAAATATCAGTATAACAATATCAAGCCAACAGTAGTATCGATTAACAAATTGTAAATCGACAAACATAACAATTATTTCAGTACGGGATAGTAAGTACAATATTACAACAGGGTTCTTGTTTGCCCATTTTGGGGCCTTTATTCTGCCCCATTCCCAATGGCAAATAGTATCATTTTTCCCAATCCAAAGTAACTATATTCCCAATTTAAAAAAGGTAAAGAAACCAAAAGAAATATTTGGGGGAAAAGTTTGGAGATTTTTCTACATATTATGATTTTAATGTAGCCTGCGACAAGAACATCACATATTTTATACATTAAATATACATTACACATATATTGTTACATATACTAAATGAACCTACGACCAATTCTGACCAAGATTAGTCACAAACCAATGAAATCTACAGGCGACACATTGTTTACAATACAAAAATCAACATGATTCAATATATTAAAGGCTATCACTCGGACCATTCTGATTCAAAAACTCATCCAAGGCAATAAGTTACTATCAAATCTGTTTTCTCAGAACCAGTAGAACCAATACTAATTGCTGATCATACTTTGTTGCTCAGATTGAACCCATGACCTCTGGCACAAGTTGCAAACACTCAAACCACTACACAGCTTTGAGATCTTTGTCATTTACAGGTATGTTAAAATATTTTGATACATGTAGTTTTTAAAGAAGACAATAATGCAGACACTAGCCTACAATCTCAAATGAAATAACTTGAGTACAATTGTCATACCATCTCCATCAGGGTCCATGTGTTTGAAAACATGATCATTTTCCTGTAAAGCTTCATCAAAATGTTCCTGTGTCTTATCTAAAATCCATCCCTCCACCTCTGGTAGACACAACTTTCCATCAGCATCTTTATCTACCCTGCAGTGTAAATATTACAACTTAGGTTGTTGTTCGGAACTTAATAAATAAACACTCTATAGTGTAAATATTACAACTTAGGTTGTTGTCTGAAACTTAATAAATAAACACCCTGCAGTGTAAATATTACAACTTCAGTTTGTGCTCGGAGCTTAATAAATAAACACCCTGCAGTGTTAATATTACAACTTAGGTTGGTGTTTGAAATTTAATAAATAAACACCCTGCAGTGTAAATATTACAACTTAGGTTGGTGTTTGAAATTTAATAAATAAACACCCTGCAATGTAAATATTACAACTTTGGTTGGTGTTTGAATTTTAATAAATAAACATCATGCAGTGTAAATATTACAACTTAGGTTGGTGTTTGAAACTTAATAAATTAACATCCTGCAATGTAAATATTACAACTTAGGTTGGTGTTTATAACTTAATAAATAAACATCCTGCAGTGTAAATATTACAACTTAGGTTGGTGTTTATAACTTAATAAATAAACATCCTGCAGTGTAAATATTACAACTTTGGTTGGTGTTTGAATTTTAATAAATAAACACCCTGCAGTGTAAATATTACAACTTAGGTTGGTGTTTGAAACTTAATAAATAAACATCCTGCAGTGTAAATATTACAACTTAGGTTGGTGTTTATAACTTAATAAATAAACATCCTGCAGTGTAAATATTACAACTCAGGTTGGTGTTTGAAACTTAATAAATAAACACCCCACAGTGTAAATATGCTGCAGTGCCAATGTGCACTTTTTTTTCAAAACAGCATGTCTATGTTTGTATTTCACCATTACAGACAAGTATTTCATTTAACAACTATTAAGTAGGATTCCATGGGGTACATGACCAAGATTATTTGCTAATTTTCTATTTCTTAAAGAATAAAATATTTAGAGACAAAGTAGAACACCAAATTTCTATTATAATTACAATTCAAAGTTTTAAATCAATTTAAACAGTTATTACTCAATTTAACACGACAATTGCCATAAATCAGACAACATAAATTTCCACATGGCCAGTTCCAGATGTTTTTCAAGAACTTCAGTTGTATAACTACCTTGTTAGTTAGTTAAGATTCAATGACAAGTGTCTTTTGTTAGAGTGGATACAATGTCAAAGTTAACAATGAACAAAGGGAAGATCAGAAATAAACCTGGCACAGCCGAGTTGATTAAATTTTAAGTATACAAACTTTGCAAATATATCCTTCAATTTGGATTCAGCCATTTGCATAGAATCATCTTCAATTTCTTCATGGTTACCCAGAAATATCTCCTTTTTGTATTCCTGATTGACCATTCCATCTCGTTCCAGTTTAACAGCATCTAGATGATCAGGCGGCTGAATATCATCCAAGGACAAAACCTCCTTTGGTGTATCAGCAGGAAGTGAAAGTTCAGGCTTTTCCTTCTTTGGCATTTCTTGCTTATCACTACCAACCGTATCAATTGGCTTAACTTCTAGTTTTGTATCATGTTTAACATCACTGACAAGTTTTGTATCGTGTTTAACATCATCGACAAGTTTTGTATCATGTTTAACATCAGCAATAATGTCAGCTGTATCGTCTTCTTTCATTTCTACAACATTTCCTGGTGGACGTGCAAAAGTCGCTGTGACACAGATTGTGACTAAGATAAAACATAAAGTTATCTTCATCTCCATTATGTCTGAAAAACTGAAAAAAATAAATAAATAAAAATTTAACAATCAAATTGTAAGATTTCAGTAAAATATCAAAGGTTGTTTGCACTGTTAACTTGTTTTTTAATGGGGTTTACCGTTACCCCATATTCAATACATTACAGGTTATATATTTTATTGGAAAAGGAAGATTTTTAAACGAATCTAATAGAACCACTGTCCTCCCATAAAAAATGGCAAACTTGCACGAATAAAGTTTTTGGACAGAGTTGGGCTAAAACCCTGACCTATAATAAAAAGTTGGCAAATTGTAAAAAAAACTAACAAATTAAATACTACAAGAAGCAATCAATTAGACGGTTTTAAAATACCAAATTATGTGTTGTTTTCTGATGAAAAAACTTTAGTTTAAACTTATTTAGTTAATCATTACAACTTATACGAATCACACTCTAAGTCTTCCTTGGTAGAACAAGTACTAAGCATATGCGAAAATAAATAACTGTGGGGAGCTTTGAACTGTCTGATCCAGGGTTCAATGCTCTACTGCTGAACCACATATATTCCACCTAAAAAACATTTATATATTATTATTTTCTATTTAAATTGACAAGTTAGAGTATACAATACAAAGGAATTCAGTAAAAGACAGCAAAGTAACATAATAAAGTGTCATATAACACTACAAAAATCATTTTACTTTCTGTAATTTTTTAGATAATCTGTAGGCCTGAGCCTGCTGTGCCTAAAAACAGCTACACCACTAAGAATGAATGAATGAATGAATAGGGTTTCACGGCATACCAACACATTATAGGTTAATCAACGCCAACAGGGAGGAAGATTCCAGGTTCACTCTACATGTACAAAAACAACAACTTAATAATTTATAGAGATTAAAAAAAATAAATCAACAAAATAATTATGCAGAATGAACCTTGAACCTTGATACCTGCAGAACTGCAGAGTTTCAGCAAATTCTATCGTATTACTCAATTTGTCATTTCTTACAACATGCACAAGTCACAGTGATCCTATTCTTGCCATCATTCAAGGCTCCCTGGAACCACACAGGGATTGATAATTTAACCACAATAGTGACCATGACAAAAAATTATAAAATGAACATGACACCCATTTGGAGGATTCCTACCCCTCTGCAGAGATCGACAGTGATTCTATGCTTAGCCGGAACCACCCAGGCTTACGCCAATAAGAGCTTAAAAAATAATTTTAAAAGAGGTTACAAACAAACTCAAAATGCTTTTGCTTTAGTGGTATGTGGCTGGTCAGTTGCAATTTTGAATGATCCTAGGTCTTGTAGCACTGCAGAAAATGATCAAGTTCCATAGTACTATAGTAAGAGGGAAGATTAAATACTGGTAAAGGTCAACCACAGTCTGTGCCAAAAGCTTTTCAGTCCTTTGGACTAGAAACTTTCCAGAAATAAATAGTCCAAATTCAATTCTTATAGTCAGAGACCTAAAATTTACATTAAATTTCTCCAATGTACTTACTCAGATTGTTCCATTATATAGTCATAGAAATAGTCGGGCTATACGTTTGGAAAACTTTTGTAGTCCTGTTAAAAATGTCAAAGACTTGGTCTCGGATTAGATCTGCTTTTCACAGACTGCAACCCTGGTGAGATTCTGTTTGAAAGACTTGGAGTGATATACCGTAGTAGAGATATCAACCAACTAATTAATGAGACATCATCATGCATCTGCCCAACACTACTCTAAAGTTTTCCTATCCAGTCTTTTTAAAGTCAGTAACACTGCAGTTATGGAATGTCATCTATGGTCCAGTGTCAAAGAGCTGTGATGTTTAGCATGCTTGCTCCAAGACCAAGAGGTCCCCAGTTCGAGATTATTCCATTCAAGCACTCCCATAGTACATTGTTCTTAGGTGAAGCAGTAGATCCCGTGCTACTAGGTGACTCATACCCAGTGCACGTTAAATATCTCACTGAACTTGTATGCTAATCAGTGATTATATTTATCTCCTTCAGACACGAATCTTCCGAAAATATAATAGTTAATCCATTCTTGGAAATAAATGAAAATGTCCTGCTGGACGTCTTTAAACTCTTTCAAGTTTGTCAATATTGGACTTAGTGAGTGCGAGGGTTAAAAATGGTATATCGCGCTGTTTGGTCGAAAACATACTTACTTATTACTGCTTATGAGAAAGAGTTAGTCAAGAGTGGCTGAAAGAGTACTGGTGCAGACAATTAAGATTGAATCAAGTTCATAAGATTTTTAACAATTCATGTCCATCTTACCTTCAAGAAAATTTTACAGTGGTGTCTAATTCACACCATCATGCAACTAAAGGAATTACTTTTAATTTTATTGTGCCATGTGTTAATTACTTAAATATATTTGATGATTAACAAAGTATAATTTCATAAGTTTTGTAATAAATGCCAATATATTTATCCATGACATTATTTTTTAAAAAGGACCCAATTGGAAATAATTAAAACTTTATGGGTTATCCTGTGAAATATATATGTTCTCAAAATTATTATTGTTGACGCGATAAAATATTAATCTGTGATAGCTGATATACATTTCATTATACCATAATAGATAGTTAACTAGTTTATATATCATTTAAAATACATGTTATTGCTCTGTATTATTGTTTGTTAATGTGCTTGATGTATATTTGTTTTTATGACATATATATTATCACAAATAAATAAATAAATAAATACCTGAAATAAACAAACTGATGACGTTTATCGATGTGGTTTCAATTGGTTCTCATATAATTAGCTTTAAAACATACACAATTGATAAAAATTTGTAAACCAATCAATTCTTTTAAACGGTGCGCGTAATAATTACACGCGTATAGTGATTCAGACAGGCGTAAAACCTGGCGGTCGTGTTAAATATATATATTTTTTAGAAAGGGTTGCCAACTTTTTTATTTTTTAGAAAAAGGTTATATGTTAAGAAAGCTCAGAATATTTTTTTTCTTAAACTGAATCTATTTATGAAATCCACTATCGTGTGATTATGATACAGCCAGTTGAAATGGGAGGGTCGTTACGTTAAATTATACACATTATTCTCCACACGAAAAACCAGAAAGTACCCTTTAACTTTTTCATTTATTATTGAAAATTAAAATACTTTATATTTCTTTGTAAGTCCCTTGGCAGTTGATTCATATAAAATAATTGCAGAGTCACCACAGCATTAATTTTATTATAATTTTGCATCCGAGCTACTAAAAACTGCCCATGAACTTTAGGAGAAGTTTCCTCTCTGATTCCTGCCAAACATTTGAAATTCTATGGAGGAGCTTATGATGTCATGCACTCTAAATTGCAAACAGATAAATCTGTATCTGTATATTTCAGAAGCCAAATAATGGTGTATTTTTAGAACAATGTACCATAACTGGTAGGTATAGAAAACAGCTGTTTTGCATTAGCCCCTCCTATATATCTGTCTGCCCCGGCAGAAAATGCTGGGCCTTTAATATGTGTATTATTTAACGAAACTGTAAATAACATACCATATGTCGTTGTTAAATACTTGTAGAAACATGCGTAACATGTACTAGAGATATCACAAACCATTTCGGCAGATGGGTGTCAGGTGATTAGTAAAATGTACTAGAGATATCACAAACCATTTAGGCAGTTGGGTGTCAGGTGATTAGTAGAATGTACTAGAGATTGCACAAACCATTTAGGCAGTTGGGTGTCAGGTGATTAGTAGAATGTTTAATTAGATTTATAAGAGTGGTTATCTTCTATAACAAGATCACTTGATAGAAGAGTTTTAGTTTAAACCTATATCATTACGTATGTTACATATATCGAATAACCTAGTAGTATGCAAAATTATAATAAGAAAATGCTGTGATGACTCTGCAATATCCTTATATGAATCATGTATGGACTTACATATAACCTGGGACATAATACAATGTTTCGTATTCACAATGTCTGTCTGTCAAAGCTGGGCATCACGGCAGGTTGGGTAGTGGCAACTTGCATAGATGAAGCTGACAAAAAAAAAAAAAAAAACAACAAGTGGGCCTATGGATAGTCGCTATAAAATGTAAAACTATATACAAAGTGCAATGGGTAGCTGTCAATTAAAAAGAATTGACAGTCTACCCAATTCAAGTCTAGAACTTAGCAGTGAATCAGTATAGGCGAGGAATCTCTTATAATGAGAAGGGTGAGATGAGGTTGACCTTGAGGATCGCTGGGATTGGATATGGGACAATTATTTGTCCTTGTCAGTTGAGACAAAAACCACGATATATTTTATATAAAAAAAAGACAATACTGTTTATATCCATATGATGCTGGAGGGTTGACCAAGGGTCTTCCAGCATCTCCCCTACATGGCTCCTATTTCTCCTACGCTTCTCTGCACCATTTCTAACTGGTATATTTCAGACTGGGCATATGAGCTTAATATTCGGAAAGCAAATTTTACCTGGTGTCTTACTAAGGTCTTATAGGCCAGACACACGGTGGTATAAGTAGCAAAGGATATGTTCCTCCTACGAAAACCGAGGGTTCTATTAGCTTTAGAAGTTATTTGTTAGATATGAGTGCCCCAGGATATTGAGTTTGTAAATGTTAAACCTAAATATTTGGCAGATGTCACACTCACAAGTACTTGGTTATGGAGTATGTAATTAATCGAGATTTGGAATTTTTTATTATAGTTTGTAACCCATAGATTGTGGCATTTGGAGGCATTGAATTTCATTAGCAAGGTGTTTTTCCCAGGCGGCTAGCCTGTTGATGTCCTCATGTAGTAGTGTACAATCTGCTTCACTGTATATATATTTCTATACAGGACGCAGTCGTCTGCAAAGAGTCGCACAGATGATCTTACGGTGTCTGATAGATCATTTATGTACAAAAGGAAGAGGACTGGGCCCAGAACAGAGCCCTGGGAGACTCCTGAGAGTACGGGAGCTGGATCTGAGGCCTCACTATCTAGGACAACCTTTTGGGATATATTTGATAGGAAGGATGCTATCCATTTCAGGTCCTACGTTCTGTCCTTTTTTAACATACGCACAATGGGGGAGGTATAGGAGGGGGTGTGTCACTGCACTAGAAATTTTGATGAAAAGGACTGCAAATAACGGCATTTTTATAGCATTTTAAGCATATTTTCAGTTGAAAATTTCTTTATTTTTTTTTTCAATTTCAAGAAATACGTAGATGAGTCTGATCTAAATTCCAATAGCAGTAATAGAATATAATACTTCTTTGTATATAATAGTTAAAAATGTTTTTGTGTTTAATTTTAAATATTTTATTAAATTATGAATATATATTTAAGAGAACTTTGTTATAGCCTTCAAAATATCTGATTTATGGATGATTTGTGACATCTCAATCTCTAAAGAGCAATGCCAAATGTCAGTCCTTTTTTTGTGCAAAGGTATCAACAATTGCTTTTTTTGCGTTAAGTTCCTTCTCCCAATAAATGTTTAACAATCCCAGACTCGACACTCTCTTTGTTGTTATGGTGCTTCTTAGGTACGTTTACACGTTCCTCATGATACTAAACGACCTTTCAACAGATGCTGTGGAAAATGTCATGGCTAATAAAACATTAAAGCATACGGATCCTCACATTAGAATAGAGGACTACGTTAGCCAATGACAATGACTCCGCCAAACTGTCCGTGCTTTCGTCCGCGTTAATCAACTCCCACCGTTGCGTTCACCTTCTACATTTGTTCTCAAACTCTTCTATATCATCAGTCACATCTGTGTTGAAGGATACATTGATATCATAATTACCTACAGAAATGTTGATTTTTTAAATTAAGATTTTTAATTGAGATGTGTTTAACAATTTAAATTGATAAAAATATGAATTAAAATGAACTTACTGATATACGAGTACTTACTCAAGCAGTATATAGCATATAAAATTGAAACTACTGCTATAAAGAACGGAGAAGCTTATTTCACTCTTTGTTATTACCCATGGCTATAAAGCAAACACATACTAGTGCTAACTAAACCCATTGTGCACACCATTGGAAATTTTACGATTAGTGTTATACTCTTAATAACGACGGCAAATACAATACAATGAACATACTAGTGATCAATAGACTAAATGTTAATGGAACTTTAACCAGTATTGCCTAAATATTCTCAAATAATGTTCAGGTTTATACGGCCTGTAAACATTGAGCATCCATACAAGTAACGTTATTTGTGGAGCACGTTTGGAATGAAGAACTGCGCCGAAGTTTACAGCAATCTTAATTCAAGCTCTGTTCAGAGATGGTAGAGTAGTACCAAGAATAGTAGATATAATATGTTGATTCTCCAATACTCAGATGTCGTTTCAGCCTGTACGTTTGATCTGTGTTGTTCGCGTCCAGCGAATACACGGTGATGGTTCGACACGAACACCAGCTGCCAGGCAGACGGCTTTGTGACGGAAGTGCACCCCACACTAATGGGTCGTTCTGTTCACAAATTAATTAAAAAGTTAGAACACGGGCTTCTGTTACGGCCTCGACAAGATTTTACGCAGGTTTTACATTGCAACAACCGAGAGTGGTACACAAAACGCTAACATGTGTTGAACAGCAAGTAAAGTCACGATGAAATCCAACTTCAAAATGCAAGCTCTGTGGTTTGCGCCTTAGAGTATACATGACGTAATAAATCATCCAAGGCAGATGCAACTACCCTGAAAGCGGATAGAATGTATAAGCGTAGTGGCTCTAGCTGCCCATCTTGTTTCACAAAGTGACTCAAACTCGCGCGTTTGTCCATTTCGCCACAATTTACAGGGTCTGCATTAAGATTGTTCTGAAATTTTAGCAGCCGTTTTTCAGCGTGGTTAAACGCGATATCTTGAACTTTGTATATCATGTTTCGTTCACATCGTTCTTTAGACGCATGCATGAACGATCGCGAGTTTGAGACAGTGCGCCTTGAAGTAAACCTTTTTTAAGGATTTAAATCTAAAAATGGTACCTGCTAGGAAATTTGTGTGTACACTCTCCTATTTGATTTTAACAAACCAGCGCGATCATTGTCAAATACTCGATCTACAGATTTGTCGTCAAATGCATCGATATACGGTGGATCGATATAATTTGGACTTTCTGTCGTGTTTAAATATTCCGCGTTTACAAACTTAAACATATCATAAGGGTCTTAATAATGTTATACAGAAATATCCTGACTGTTCGAACATACTCATTCATCCAGATCTAAAAGAAAAACGTTGCTTGATCTATTTTAATAACATCTAAGGCCCTAATCCCCTTTTAAACATCATCTATTATTGCATTTTTCAATGGCAAAATCTTTACCAAGCGATGAATATGTATTTTCCTAGTGGTGAACAGGACAGCATAAACAGACATGCACCGGAATTAACTGTAAACATTGGCATGCACCACAATTAGCTATAAACATAGACATGCGCACCACAATTAACTATAAACATGAACATGCACCACGATAAAGTGTGGAGCACATGTTCAAGTGGTAGAGCATCGGTCCCATGAATAGGGTTCAATCCCCTGTCATGGCTACGTGTGGTGTCCTTGAGCAAACCACTTTATCCGCATATGCTTAATACTTTTTTCTACCCAGGAAAACATTGAGTGTGATTTCAGCCCAAGTTGTTACTTCTCACAATTGAGATAAAATAAATAAGTCTAACAGCTTAACGCCTTGCAATGATAGCTTTTGAGAATTAACTGTGTACAGCAGAGCCCAGTGTGGCTTTCAATAGGAATGTCACTATAATAATAATAAACACTTTACTTTACTTCTACATTCCCTGCACTTTGGGGGCATTTCTTTGAGATATAATGATGAATAAAAAGTCAAATAATGTGCAAGCCCTGGTGCTGTGGCGCCATGTGAGTGTCAGATAGGTCTACCATTAAGAGGGTAACTCCATTTTGCTTTAAGGCAGATTTATGGTCACTTTATACTGGTACTTAGAAAAATTGGTTTACATATATTTTTTATGCATGATCATATTCAATAACCTTTTATTATATATGCCAATAAAATATATCATATTGGATGTTTAAATAGATATCCTTTTGGCAATGTATAATTATAAAGGCATGATAAATTATAGCATGATTAAATAAGGCGTGAATGGACAGCTTTTTTATTATTTTGATATCTGATCTGCTGTCCATTACGCACGTCTCGGGAGACGCAAAATAAAAATCTTTAAAAGGCTCCATAGAGACGTGCAATATGTCGCACTAGATAAATTATATCGGAAAAAATGTTTTAACCAATTTTTCATCCCCATCTCTCATATTTCATCAAAACATATTGTTTTGGATAAAACTATATAGTCTGCCCTTTTTCATCATTCTTGTCTGAGCCCCTCAGATGGCTCCCAATCTTAAATTCTACGCCTATGATTTTTTTAAGATTATCAGTCAGCAGCAGCTGTATCAGAACAACAATCGGTAATTTCCGCAACGAAAGATTTAACGAGTGTATAAATCTGAGTAGGCTGAAATTCGATAACCGTGACGTAAGTGGCTATTTTTCAGCAACAGTAATCTCCCTTGTGGGCAATGTCTGAACGCGGACTTGAGAAGCTGTGTTTTTATATAAAATCGCTACAATTATTCACATTGAAATAATACATGTCATAATTTTCTTTCAAAATGTAAGTAGATATATGTTATTGACAGTGTGTTGATTAGTTTTACTGATATCGAAACAAATAAAAGTGGAATGAATATTTGTCATTGGTTTTCGCGGAGAAAATTTTACGCTATTTTTTAATAAATATTTCTGCCTTTTATATTTTTGTCATTGTTATCATCCCAATCTTTTTCCCGGTGAAGCCAAAATTGAATAGAGACATGTCGGAAGGTGTTGTTCGTCGTTAATATCAATAAATCATAAACTGATTTTCTAATGTAGTAAAATATAGAAGGGAAATCATAGAAGCCTACACGGTAAATAAGATCGTACCCAGAAGAGTTACGCCGCTTAATGTATTGCTTCATAAGAACAGGTTAGAGTTATGCTGCTTAGTTTGGGCTGCTTAGTAATTCTACATTGTGTTTTCGTGTTCGCCATAATGCTACAAATTATCGATAATCAATGATATTACATGCTCGTAAGCTGGAGCATTTTAATCGATTCAATAATAAACATTATAAGCTCAAGTTTTTGTGCTTTTTAACTGATTTCTTAATTTTAATTTAACAAAACCAGTCAGACTACCTACGCTCCAGTAGAACACGACCGGACCAAGTATTTACTAGACTTTGTTGGTCGGATGTGAGTTAATGTTGAACCCTGTGCTTATTCAAGTATGAAAGTTATGATTTAAAGATCCCAGTAAAAGTGTTTAGGTTAGCTGATCATCTGTTAGCGATCGATGATCCATGGCATAAAAAAAATGTGCTAAATATTCAAATGAACAAATATTTTTTTAAACTGTGTGCACAATTACTCCCTGACCTTCAAACACTGATAATATATACATAATTTCATATTTTGCAAAAATGGATTACTTTAAAGAATAACTATTTAAAGAAAATATGAAAACTTTAAATTTCAATCAGATTTTACTTAATAAATAGGTATGTTGTTCATGGACTACTTTCAAGAATAAAAAAAATTTACCATAGAAATGACCTGCAGAACTTACACCCCTGAGAAGTGTTACTTTCTTATTTTACTTTCTTCAGGGATGGATTGCGGTCAGAAGCATTCTCCTATTTGAAGCCGTTTTGTGTGCAGCTGACAAAGGACCACACAAGGACTAACATTGCGGAGTTGTTCACAGCACTTCAGTCTGTTGACGTGATACTACTTCAGGATCTACAAGAATATGTTATTTTCCCACTCCGAGTGATTCTAAAACATCCTAAAAAATGGTGAGTCATTCCATTTTCAACACATTAGAGGTTATTCATGGCACTCACCTATATTTCAGGGGGAAAACCTCAATAAATCTTGTAAGAACTAGAGTCCTTCTGTAATTAACTGGATCAGTTTCTCCCATAAAATCTTTGGTCGATATTGGGCTGTAACCTACGACCTCGGTGGTTAAAGGTTTTCGTCTTCAGACAACCCCTTAATAGAAAACCTGTCTACCATGTTATTACAGGAATAAGAACCCTGGATAGGGTCATGTGTTTTGTCTGTGAGCAAGACACATTAGCTACATCACATATGCTTAATACTGGTTAGACTATTTTATCAAGGGATAAGTCGAACGAGGTTTGCAAAAGTTGTAAGAACTTGTTTCACAATTAAATAAGACTTGTGTATTAAGCCATTTTGAATAAAATTAGTAGAGTTTGAGTTTGAATCAGATTTTTAGACTAAAAAGTTTAATGAATCTAGGCCCTGGCCCTACAAAGGGAAAACCCGAAAATTATATTAAGTTTTAAGTACTTGTTTCAATCACAATCAATGTAAATACACATCAGTTTAAACTAACTCTAGAATATCTAAAAAAATGTTACTAACTTTGTGTTTGTAGTTCCCAAGACCTATACCTGGACTTGTTCACATGCATGGAGTATGTTTTGGGGCACACAAAGGTCACAACCTGGGACCTGTTCTATGATGTCTTCAACACTGCCACGGGCATGCTGTCTTGTCCCACAGACCAAAGTAGAGGTAAAACACATGTCTTGTATCAGAAATTTATAGAAACAAATTATTTATCACCAATTATGAAATAAGCTTCTAAAGTTACATGTATATGGGGAAGAACAACAGTTATTGTCCTATTTCTGATACTCTTTACGTCTCATTACAGATTTAATCATTTATGCCCCTTTTTAATTTGACTATTCTATGAATAAGGGAGTTTTTGTACTGGACCTGGCATCTGCATCCTACCTGCGGTAAAGTATTGGTTGCATGGCTTGCAGTTTATGACTGGAACTTGGTATAAGTTTTCATGCTTATTTTCTTAGGCAGTCTGTAACATATCAGGTGCCTAAATTCAAAGTCAAGGTCATATTGCAGGATGGGAAGGTCATGTTTTGTCATTAACTTTGCATTAAAGTCTTGGTGCAAGTTTTCATAAGTGTGCATTGATTGCAGTTATATGGCTAGAACTTGGTAGAAGTGTTCATGCTTATACTCTGATGGATTGTGTAACATATTGGGCTCCTATCTTGAAGGTCAAGGTCATTTTGCAGGGCAAAAAGGTCATATTTTTTCTTTAAACTACATGTTGGAGTTTTGGTGTAAGTTGTGATTTACAAGATGCATACTTACAGTTATGTTAGTGTTACTTGGCACTTTTTTCTGGGTGTGCCTGTACCATGTGTTTTGTGCTGTTAAAAGGCTGCTATAATATAAGTTTAAGGCAAAATATCGGATTGAAAAGGAGAAATTAGACTTGTAACTCTATGTTAAAGTTTAGTTGCTTACTTTTGTATTATTATGTTTTATATTAAGTTTTCAACCAAATGTTAGCTCTATCTTTTTTGTTAATGTGTAGCCTATAGAGCATAACATCTTTTGGGTTCAGTATCTTATTCACTTTAGAGCCCAGAACTGTAATTGGGTATTTATATGAACTGCTGTAAAATGTATCCAGATCAGGGCTGTTGCTTGCACTTTTGGGAATGGGGTCGTGGACCCTGGCTTTGGGAGTATTAAGCGTTATTTTAAAGAAACTAGGAAAATTACATAGCACAAGTTCTTTCAGTATACATTACAATATATGTGTAATGTTTATAAAATGTGTAAAAATGTGGTATTCTTGTTGAAGACTTCATTAAAATCATAAAATTAATAATCTCTAAACTTTTCCCCCAAATATTTCTTTTGATTTCTTTGCATTTTGAAATAGGGATTTTTTTTACTTTGGAAACTATTTGCCATTTGGAATGGGGCAAAATAACGGCCCAAAAAGCAGGCGAATGAGAACCCTGCAGATTGATATATTTTGCCAAAGAACACAGTACAATAATCATTTACATGTGCTAAAAATAGAATTAAAGCTGATCCCAAAACCAGTTACACATATACTTAAAGTCTTAAAAAACTTTTAATCTAGGAAAAGCAGCCAGGTGATCCTGATTTTTGACTGGTGTCAGTAACACTGTGTATTGTTTCATTGATATTGATTACCGGTAATTCTATTTTTAACAAATTGTTATATTGAAAATAAAAGATTGATTGATTGAATATTTAGCGTCATTTTTATACCATTGAGGGCTAATAGACGATCAGTTAACCTAACCTCTGTTTCCTGGGATTAACCAGTACTCGAGCACACCCCATCTCAGCAAGTAACTGATAACTTTCCCACTTGAATCAGTATATTGAAAATAAACATTTTAGAAGACAACCAGTTACAAACAAACACTAACCTTTTATACATTTTAGTTTTTTTTATGTTTGTTATCTATAGTGCCACTTTATTTTATTCTCGACCTTTGATAAACTGTGATGTAATCATTTGCTCATCGGCATTAGGTCAAAAGTGTTACGTCAGCGTACTTCAAAGAAAGTAGGCAAACACTGAGACTAGTGATTTTGCAAAGTGTTACAAAAAGAGAAAAGTAGAAAGGGGATTTTAACCTTAATTTGTTTATATTTTTTGCATGGTGGTAATTTATCAATTAAAATTTTGTGCATAGTGGTATTTTATCAATTAAATTTTACCCAAATACACATGAACTTTTTTTCAGTAACACCATTTTATACTAGCAAATTCTTTTGTCTCTAACACACTATATATCACATCAAAATGTTTTACCTACGTTAAAATTAAGTGGTACACAAGTCTTGATTTTGTTTCTCTATAAATAACCAATCAAAATTCATCTTTCGCTTTGGTCTGGATTTCGATGTAGTAAACAACTGATCCATGCCTGTAGATAATAGACGTATACTAGCTATTTCCCACTAGTTTTGGCTTCAAAATCACCTACAGATTATACTTGAGTGCGGATTATACTTGGAGAAATAAGGTAAATACTAGATAAATAACCATTCAAAACTTAGTTAAGATTTTAGGTATATATGTAAAATGCTGGTGAAACAGAAGCCAGTATATAACTACTCATGTATAAACCTACTGGTGTAAAGCCACAGGTGAAGGTCACAATATCCTTCTTAGTATACATGATCATATAATATCTATATGCTTTATGATCATATATACTAAAAAAGATATTGTGACCAGTGTCTGTGTACAAAGTAGATGGGATAAATTATTTTTACTTTTAGCACATAAACAACTCTAAATTTGGTTATAATATATGAAAAGGGTCATGTCATTTAAAACAGAAAGTGGTGCATTTAAATGGATTTTTGTTTTAATTTACAGTTGCCAAATTGACAGAAGAGTTAAAGATAGCCATCATACAGACTGTCCGAACACTGGTCAAGAATGCAGAATGCAGGTACATTGTAGATATTGGTCAAGAAATCTTTTTTTAATGTCTCCACTTGAAGCAAATGTATATAGATATGTAATGCAATGTAATTTTATTGGGAACCTGAAAAGTACTTGTTGGTGTATAGTAGGACAGCTGTGTAGTGGAAAAGATGTTGGCCAGCGGTTGCAGGTTCGATCCCGTGCTTGGTCTAATGGCCTCTCTAAAGCACCTATGGTACTGGTTCTACCCAGGAAACGGGCTCCATAGTGTTTATACATGTATTAACTTTGGAATTAATACTCTATTTAAAATATATTGGATGGAGTTAATGCCATTTTCAACACATGACAGGTTTAATATATGTTTTAATTGACGGATGAAGACCTCAGAATGAATCTGAGTAGATTACCGTCCCTTATAAACTTTCTCATGTAGAATATTTTGACCATGATAGACTCTAACTTACAACCTCAGCAGTTAGAGGTTAGATGTCAGCATCTTAGGCCACTTGGCCACACAGGACCCTTTAAAAACTGCATAATGAAAGATCTTTTATTCTTTTTATTTGGCCGCAGACTTGAATAGCACAGTCAGTGCTTGTTTGACTATCAATCCAGGGGTCGTGCGTTTGAATCCCTGCCCGGTCAGTCTCGGTGATGATTGATATACAACATTGCACCTAATTGTCATTCATCTCCTCTGATTCAAGTGGGAAAGTTGTCCGTTACTTGCAAAGATTGGTGTACGCAAGTATTGGCTTCGTTCCTGGATCCCAGGAATAAGTAGATCATCTGTTAGCTTTCGATGGCATAAAAATGATGCTAAATATTGCTGAGATGAAAGACAATGAGATGCATTGTTGTACATGTATCTATTGCAGAGACAGTGGCCGTGTGGGAATCCAAACTCATGACCACTGGATTGAATGTCAGACGCACTACCGACTGAGCTAAAACACCCAGCACCCACCTCTTTAAAACAATGATACATGTTTTAACTAAATCCGGAGGTTACCTAGAATACCGTGAAATCACTAGGGCTGTGCATTGGCATTTTTTTCATATGTGATGCTTATCGTGATAGGTCATTTTCCGAATGATACGTATCACAATACATGCTGCCTGTGAAAATATAAGGCGATGCATATTACAATATTTAAGTTGCGATGCAATGTGCATCACGATACTGAATTTTAAAAATGTATCTTATGCAATCACCATGATTGTTTAATAAGGTGTATGTAATAACTATGCTCGTGTGCATCTTAAAAGTATCTTTATTAACAACAGAGAACAACAGAATTAATTTCATTGTATAACTGTGAGAGTGATGAAATAAACATAGTGGGATAGTACCTGATGGGAAGCAGATGCTTTTCGATATCCGTCACGTGTTTAGCCAGTTTATATCCGAAAATTCGTCTTGCTTTTTAAAAAAAGTTATTTTTTTTGTTTGTTAGTTTTTATTTGCTAGTTTTTTATGTTTCATCAAGGATTGAATTGCGATGTACGATATCTGACATTCCTATCGATGCATCGTACATGTAGGTCTTAAAAATGCATTGCATCGCGATGTATTGGAAGTTTCTTAACACATGATGCGCACATCGGCGGAAAGGTTAATTGTGATGCATCGATAAATTGTTACACTTTTACAAGTCACCTTATTTGAGCAACTGCATATCTAAAATGAACTGTGAATCATTTTGATTATTATAGTGTTGTGCAGCAGTTATACACCATGCTGTGTCTACCTCTACTTGGACATGCCGTGTCTTTGCTCCTCAACATTGCAGAGGTGGAAAAGGCGAGAAATTTAAGGATCCTGGCTATGGAATGTCTCCTTGATTTGAGTCAGGCAGATTCTAAATGTAAGGTTTATTAAATCAATGCACCCTTCACAATTAACATAACACATAACTGATAATTATGTCACTCAGTATTATTTGGTGTTCTGTTGCCATCTCTGCTTGTATCATTTTAAAATAATGCCGTTTACTTGATATTTTTTATTACAATTTATTGATTTGAATTGTTGCAACAATTTATTTTCAGTAAAATACAGTATTATTTGTGATGTCTTGACTATTTATGATTGATTAGCAGGGTAAACATGACTAGAAAAGACATTAGAAAAGCACATTTCCAGTATGCCATTTTTGTTCTCTGGTTATTCATTTATATGTCACCTGTTTCTCTTCTGTATGATATATTGATTGATTGATTGAATATTTAGCATCATTTTTATGATCAGTGTACCTATCCACTGTTTCCTGGGATTAACCAGTATTCGAGCACACCCCATCTCCACAAGTAAATGATAATTATCCCACTTGAATCAGTGGTGAGAGACAATGTTGTATATCAGTCATCATGGAGACTGTTGCCTTGCGGGGATTTGAACTCATGACATTAAACTGACTGAGCTAATCGGTCCCGGCTCTTCTGTATGAGGTAAAGTTGTAAATATTGTCTTAATAACCACAAGACCGATATTTTAAAAATATTTAGCATCTTTTTTATTCCATCGAGGACTAACAGATGATCAGTCAGCATTTGCAAGTATAAACACAGTGTTTAACTGAATGCAGCCATGGTTTACTTTACCCACAATACAATGTTGTTAATTCATTTAAATATGATATGAATGTCAGGTTTTTGACCTTGATAAATATGCATGACATGAATTTGGCACCGTAAGATAAAACTCTTGTTAACTTGTCTGTGTATTTAAATTATTTAGATAGCCAGTGTTTAAAGGCAGATATTGGAAGTATCTATGCATCGTTCTTGCCGGGCGTTTCTGTTACGCTGTGTAAAATTATCACTGGTGATACAAAACAGGGATATGCTGTCACATCGGTGAGTTGGCTGTTGAGAAGTACTCTGTTCCTACCACTGAACTCTTTTATTTTGCTTTGTGAAACAAGTTATTACAACTTCTACATATCATGCTCAAATTCTTCCTGTTTAGAACAAGTACTTGGCATATATGGAAAATGTGTCTTGCTCAAGGACACCACACATAGCTGTTGCGCAGGATCAAACCCACAACCCTAAGATCATGGGATGGATGCTCTGCCTCTGGACTGTTGTTCCACGCCTTGCATTAGGAGAATCTCCATGGTGCACATGGCTGATGATAGTAGAACAGTTTGGTTTTATCTATTAAATGCGATTGGTTGATTCAGAAAAACTGTCAGAAAGTTTTTAATATACATGTTTAATATGATTGAAAGCAGCTTCTAATTTACAGTAAGAACTTTTTTGGACACTACAAAAAAGGGGGTTCAGAAAGACCCTGTTTTTTTTTCTCCAGTTACACCTTTTCATGAAGCCTTGCAGTTATTGGAAACCCTCACACGATTTGCAAGGCCTAGTAAGGAAAAATATTCTATACTAATTAGAATGTGATGATAATTGTTATAATACTGTTCAAATCTGATTAAAAAAACCTGATAAACAGAATAAAGCAATGTAATGCTCAATTTACTGTGATGAAATTTGATATCAGTAAATTTATTTTGGTACATGTGACAACTGCATGTATTTTATTGTAGTTTTGCAAGGCACACAATCCAATGTCTGAGTGAAACGAGTGCATTTTTGTTTTGTTGTTTTATGGTCAATTCATTCTACCTTTTTTTTATTGAAATACCATGTATTAAATGTACTGGTGTGTCTTTTTCCTTGGCAAATATGGGAATTTATGAAGGGAATTTATTAGGATTTTTAAAATTGGCTATTGCATTTTTTTTCAATATATCATGCGTATATATACATGTACTAACTGACCTAGTATTGCCAAAATGATATATATTTAAACATGCCAAAATAATTTCTTGAAAAGGGATTCCCTAACTTGTGCTAAACCTAAGTTAGACTAAAATAGATTTCCTGCTTAAAATTGCAACATATTTTGTGATGTATTAAATGAGTTACATGATTTCATTTTGCTTTCGATTTTATCCATTCTACAGGTTTATACGTAAAATTGTTTCATCTTAGAAAGAGCCTGCATGATGATGCAAAGATAGTTATGCAGTATTAAAGTGCTTCTATGTTCAGAATGGCGATTTTTTTCCAAGTTTACCACTCCGATTTAAATATCGATTTTATCACATTTTGGTGGATTTGACGTAATACCAAACCATTCGGATTTTATTTATTAATGATAGTGACATGCTTTTTATCCATTTCAAAACCAATTTTTATTTTTTAAGACATTTATAGCGTTTTTTTTTCCTGATATCCTCTTTAATATAAAATTTGAGGCAGTACAATTCAAATACAAAGTGTGATATAAATGAGAAGACAATAATGTACAGTCATGTATTTCTTTATTTACAGAAAGCCATATATGTGTGGATGAGAATTGTAAGTCTAGTAATGGATGACAAGCTGTTGGATGTATACAGACAGAAACAGGCGAAACAAGAACTCAACCACAGTTTGTATTAAAATCTACTTAAAATCGTTTAATGCATTTAAAAGTCATGTATCAAGGCACAAAAACATTATGTTCCTTATATATAGTGAATGGAACAGCTAACCCACCACCTGACATTTTATATATTTCTCAAAAAATATCAAAGCAATTTCCTTTAAATTTGGACTTGAATAAGAAAAGAATTATTTGGCAATTAAAAATATTAAAGTGTCTGTTAATGGCATATACAAACTTTAATAGCAATACTTTATGTTTTGACTAATATATTGGAAATACAAAACTGGCGGGTTAACTGTTCCGTTCAGTATAAAATTGTGGCATTAAATAATTTGCTAAGTTCAGCTTTTTTGTTTTAACTATGTTTTCAGTAAGAAATCGGTTCCTGATCAATTTTGTGGGCCTGATTGAATTGCAGAAAGGATTTTAAACATCAGTTTTTTTACTGAAATTGTTAATATATTATAATAAGTTATTTAACTATTTCCAGAAGACCTTGATCCTCGCCTACAAGGACTGGTGGTGGCTAGAGATTCCAAATGGGTGACAACAACCGGAGGGAACCTGGCTATACTTGTGAAGCAAGTGGCCACAGTGCGTAGTCATACCAGCTGGCGAGTTAGGCAGGGTCTCGTGGAGTCTGCAGAACATTTGCTGCTTCATTGCACAAGGTGGTTAATGCTTGGACATCTTGCACATTAATTGATTTTGTACTTCTACAGTTTTTATAGAGAAATGCACTTCTGGATCACTGAACACGTTAGCATTGGTTGCCAATAGTCAGTCCTCTAATGGTCATTGGTTTGACCAGATTGCTTTTTCACGATTTTATTTACCACTCCTTCATTTGGGAAAGTTATTGGATACTTTCTGAGATGGGTGTGCTCCAGTACTGGTTAACCTTTCAGGATCCCAAGAAACAGTGGTTAAGTTAACTGATCGTTTGTTCCTCAATGACATAAAAATGAAGCTTAACATTGTAACAAACTTTATTTTAAAGCAGCTGTTCCAAGTATGTGCTCAATAAAATGTTTATCCATTCTAGCTGTTGAATTTAAATTTCAAATTTGCAGTTCCATGAAAGACTGTGTTCCCACATTTCTGGAGATCCTGGTGAGTCTCATTGGAGATGACTACAGCAAAGTTGCCAGCGGTAGTCGACATGCCCTCGAGTTGTTTAGCCAAAGTCAAGCCACTGACCAACAACGCCATCTCACGGAAATACTGGAAGAAAACCTACACAAACTGGCTACCTCCTTGCCAAGACAGATACAGACTGCAGGTTTGTATATACAACTTTACAAAGGACTTTATTATGCTTGCATTTGTTTGGACTTTCATCTATCCATCTGTTTGACCACCTGACATAAAAATTGATTTTCAATTAATCTTCTGAAGGGGTCTATGTATTTAATTAATATTTTGTGTGTAGCTGTATAATTATAACATACTGGTCAGGCTTGATATTTGTTAACATCAATCAAATTTTACAGGAGTTGAGGCCCCTTTTCCACTTAATTTTCATTAAAAAATTGGTTTCTGATCTATAGCGGGGCCATTTGTGTTGATAAAAACATTTCTTGTTTGTTAAATAGCTATTTTTTTTTAAATTTATTCTGCACCGCGTGTGTTGTATGAGATATTACCATTTTTCTTAAAGAAACTAAATCTCAATGCATACATCACAATTGTTAAATTTTTCATACATAATTTATAACATGTTAAATGATTTGCGATCATTGTTTCATTATTTTATATATGTAATAATGTCATCTTTTGTGCATACATATGTTTTTTTATTGATATTACATGTATGTAGAAAAATAAGGAACTTTATTGTGCCACTTCCTGTTCACTGTCTGGGGTTTATTCCTAGTTCCTGAACATACTTTTGTCTACAAGCATGATAAATATAACTTTAATTTGAATTAGTTCGGGGGGAAATCTGCAATGATTGGTGGTTTTGCTCTATTTCAGAAGAGGAAGACAAACTGTCGCTGCTAAATTTGCTGTCGGGATACCTAAGCTTACTTGGTATGTTGGTTTTCAGCTCTTCTGGCTAAAGGCCAGCAGGATTTATATCATGGTAGATTGTCCTTTCGTCGTCTTTCAGTCAACCTTTTTTAGCTTGCTGGGACGAAGTCCAAGGAGAGCTATTGCTATGACCCTGAATTGTCCGCGTCTGTAGACACCCAAGTTAAACTTTTACGTTTTAGTTTCAGATCTCTATGCAACCACTCATTGGATGTGAATGAAACTTCGCATGTGTGTTCACCATCATCAATGGAACACACAGAGACAAGAACCATAACTCTGGGTTGCATTTTGACACAGTTATGTCCCTTTCTTGTTTAATTTTTCAGGATAAAGTTTTTATCATGTAAGATATCTATGCAACCACTCATTGGATGTGAATGCAACTTCGCATGTGTGTTCACCATCATCGATGGAACACACAGATACAAGAACCATAACTCGGGGTTAATTTTGGCAGAGTTATGGACCTTTTGGGCTTAGTTTTTTGTCTGTAGACACCCACGTTAAACTTTTGTTTACATCCAATCACAATGTTTGCATGGGTGGTTAGTTTTATCCCATCGGTGAGCTTTGTTGTCTTCTGACAACTCTTGTCTTGTAGATGTGATAGCACCTTCAGTTTTCATTGAATCTTACTTAACCAATGTGTAGCATTGAATGATGGTCTCCTAAACGATTCGTTGAAGAAAAACATACAAAAAACATTACCTATTGAAATGTTCATCTGTCCATTTATTGCAGGTAGAGCGATTCAGGCTCTTTTGGGTCTCTTGTTAATGAAGAGCAGAGTTGTTTCCCTCAAAATTGGGAAAAGGCTGAAACCTTTGAGATTGGGAACAACATGATTTAGTTGAAATGAAAAATGGGAGTTCAATTATTTAGTAATTTGTAAATATCTATAATGCAATCTGGAGCACACATTCATGTATACCAGACAAGGCTTTCTTGTATTTTGACTACTAAGGTACAGATTTTTCATCCATCACCCCCTGCACACACATAAACTACCCTCCTCGTGCTTTGACCTAATGCCATTCATAAAATCCTTGTGCTATGACAAATTTCTCATGCTATGACATGACACTATTCATAAAACCCATTTCTCGTGCTATGATGTAATTATTCATAAATACTATGGTATTCTTGCACTACCATAAAAAATAAACTAGAATAAAAATCTTAAAAAAATCACACAGGGTTGTATACAAGTATCTTTCATGGGGTTTTCAGCACTTGCAGATTTAGGGACAGAACTTCCCATCTGGACCTCAAACCCATGTAAGAAACTTATATGGTTTTCAATCTGTACTGCAGAGGTTCCCCCATTTGCATTGGTGGGTATAGATAATATCTGGAACTGGTCTGACCTGGATTTTCTATGTAGGTCACATTTCATATTCATGTCAAAAGAAAAAAACTTGTTTAAACTGTGTAGCGTTATATACTACAAGAAAACACTTGAATGTGTATTAATTTTTTTTAAAAAATCCTGTTCGCTTTTATTTCTATTGACCTCTGTGACAATCATGCAGACAATAAGTAAAGAGTTGACCAACTGCTATGATAGCAATCTGGTGTCAAAAGAATTATGAACGTTCCAAGACAATTTGTTTCACATTTTGAGACTGGAAGAATTGTTAAAAGGTCTCATTTTATTTTTTAAAATTTATTTAACTTCAGTTGTGAACCAAGTTTCTACAACTTGGCAAATCACGCTTGAAGTCTTCCTGGGAAGAACCTTTACTTGTCATATGCAGTTAAAATATTTTGCTTTAGAATATGCATGTATATGTGCAGGTATTTCATTTATGATTTTGTCAGTAAAAAGGATCATATGGACATAAAATTTAATGAGATATCTTTATATCTCCATACTTATTCTAAAACTAAATATTGCTGACAATAGTTTGATAATGTGGCTCAAAAATTCCCTCTAAATTTCTTTTTCTTGTCAGTATATATGGAAACTTATTTACAAAGACATTTGTAGGCTCCAAAGTAAAAAGCCTCCTGTTATCTCTACCCCACCTAAAGAGACTGTCCCTGGCTTTGGTGCAAATATTGGAACTAGAGTGTACGGACATAAAGATTGTTGAGGAGCGTACCACTATCACTGGGCATGGTAACTACTCATTTGTACTTTTAAACTTCTATATTTATGTTATATGTATCTTTTAAAGTTAATTGTTTGATTTGATTCTCAGTATAATTTTCATGCCATCAAGAGCTAACAGATGATCAGTTAGCCTGGGAACCTAGAATGATAAGCAGTAACTTGTTAACATTCCCACTTGAATCAGCAGTATGTGAAGAATGACAATGTGACGCAATTTTGTATATCAGTAATCACGGAGACTGGACACCCCTTGGATTGAAAGACGCACTACTGACTAAGCTAACTGGCAATTGCTTTCACCATGGAGGACTGTCAATATATATGAAGAAGAATATATTAATTGATGGTGAATGCTGTTTCTGCATGTATATAAAAATACTATTATGAAACAAAGTATTATTTTAGTTTAAAACGAATATAAGTACAAACCAGTTACACTCAGGTCCCATTATAATGCAGATCTTGGGGTCCGCAAAATGAAACCGCGTTATACGTGGACTGCGTTATAGAGATAATTACCTTGAAAGAAGTTGATGTCGGTTATTCACACCTATCGTGATGTCAGACTCTTAAGTGAATGGTATTGTTTGCATTGTTACGCATTTTTGGTTACAACAGTTACACTTTGGTATGTTTATAATTAATTAATATTATAAAAGAAAAGAAAAACGTTTTCGTGTTTTGATAAAACTAAAATTGGCAGTCATTTCTGTTTAATCCAGAAGTAAAAAAAACGCAGTGTCTATATAAAAAATAAGTTTGTGTTTATAATGTGAAAAAGTACCCATGGTATATTTATACCTGTCAGCCTGTTATAACGAACAGATGTACATTTTTCACATACAGGAAGTAGTGTAATATCTGAAACCAACTGCCATGGAATTGTTCGACCAAGAAAGTACTTCAAACATTTCAACAATGAGAAGATCTTTCAGAAGGTGCAAGGCGTGTGTCAATTGCTTGGTTACTATGGTGACATACATTTACTGGTGGACCATTTCCTCGACATATTCCATGAGAGCAGCATGTTTAAGATGCAGGCAACACTTATCATAAACGAGATGATGCTTGGGACCACAGGAAAAGATAGTAAGACTTTTGTGAAAATATATTTTGTTTGTTTTTATATTCATTGTCATTTTTATGCCACTGAGTGCTAACAGACAAACATTTAACCTAATCACTCTTTCCTTGGAATCCTGGAAGGTTAACAAGTACTCAAGCATACCCATCTCTGTAAGTAACTGATAACTTTCCCACTTGAATCTGTGGTGAAAGATGAATGACAAATGGGATGCAATGTTGTACATCTTTCTTCAGAGAGACTGCGATCAGACAAAGATTCAAACTCTTGACCCCTAGATTGAAAGTCTGATGCACTACCAACAGAGCTAACTGGACCTGAATTTTGAGAATATTTTTAATGGAATAAATTGCAAAAATTATAGTTATTGGTAGCAGCTTAACTGTGAAGAGCTGTACAATTGTTTTTTATTTTTTTGCATAACTTTTGAAGAAAAGGACAGCTATTGTGATTGCTCCATTTATATGTGTTGGGTCTCCATATCTTTTATCTAAAATGTACTATGGCACATAATATATTTTGTTTTTCAGTTTGTACAAACAACCATGAAAATGGTAAAAACTGGCACAGACACACCAGGGATGAACTGAAGACTGTTGTAAGGTGAGGCCTTCCGTTGTGTATATTTGTGTCAGTACAGACTAAGGTGTCTGGAATGTCTAAACTTCCCTGCACACATGGTTTAGTTTCTGGCATTTCTCAACTGTCCTGCTCACATGTCTTGGTTATCTGGCGATTCTCAACTTTCATGGATAATTTTTATTGAAATCCAAATAACACTCATAACCAAATGACATCTGAAAGGGTTTGTTTATTTAATGGATATTTTGTGTGCAGCTGTAGAGAGGTTTTCGATTTTTTATTTGTACATGTAATGGTACGTGTGGCTACAAGTACGCATACAGGTAAACCAGGGCTTCTAAAATTCCAAAATGTTGAATGTGCTTCGGCTAACATCAAAGGGATATAGCAAGGGTGAAACGTACATGATTTCTTGAAGTCCTTGAAAGTGACATGTTTATGTCGTTTCTTTTTGAAAATTGAAGGATGTTTTTGGATTGCAAAGTAAGTAAAATATGGAGGAAATATATCAAATTAATGGATATAAGAAGGTATGGAAATTTTATATTAATTATTTAGTTCAAGTTACATTGATGATGCCAAGATCTGTACTATGATGACAACTATTTTTCCAAATGTTATGGCTAATGCAAACAATTCCGGTCGTACATCAAATAAGATCTGTCCAGATTTGATCACTTCCCTTAATTAATGTCATTAATATTATAGTTAAAGCAATTGTTAAAAAACTGCGGTGTGGCGTAATAAAAATAAACGTCATAAAAAGGTAAACTTCAAGACCAAATTTAAGGCATTATTTTATTTTATTCATATGTTTTCTTGATATATATGGCAAGGTCAGTACATAATTATTGGGATTAGGGCAGTTTAATATCATAATCACTAGTATACACGCCACATCTGCCTTTTTCCCTACAGCCAAAAAGTGACCAGATCGGCCAGAATCTGACCGGGTTTTAGTAGTACCCCACGAACAAGATAACACATTACGGCAATCAAAGAAATTACCGAAGCAAAACCGTTTTGATGAACCGATATGGGTTGCTGATCACACATCGAAGGCATGTTACGCAATAGACTCTTCTGAAAAACTCCCCTATTATTCATAATGGCTTAGTCAAAATTGACCTTCTTTCACAAAGTGGGTGACAAAACAATTGAATGTTATTGCCACAAGGCGTATTTCACAGCTTAGTAAAGCATGATAAGGGTAATTTATACGACTGATAGAAAATATCTGGACCGATTTATATTAAATTTTGAAATGAAAACTGGCTTTGAACAGTAGAAATCGGTCCAAAAAACCGGTGATTTTAGAAGCCCTGAGGTAAACCTATTGAGATTGTTTTGGTTTCGAAATATATCTATGCGTACCTGTACGGGTAAATGTCAACCACTTTCAGCAGTTTCAGATCAAATTGTTCAGTGAACCTGACTTGCCTCTTTCTATCCGCCATTTTACAAGTTATCTAAAAGTAGAGACATCCAAGGAACCTTTCAATTTCATGTATTTTATATAGACTTACAAAATATGAAAAGGATTCTAACACATATGTGCACTTCTGTACATTCTTTCACGCACCTGGGTAGAACCATTGACCTACCGCAAGACGGCTGGATATATATATATATATATATATATATATAAACATATATATATTTTACATCGAGTGTGGAACAAGTTTCTACGACTTAGATTATCCTAGGATGATTGCATCCTGGGTTTCTTACCAGTACCACCCGCCAAAGTAAGCGATTGTGAAAACCTGAATCATACATCCGTCTCTGACAGGATTCGAACCCAGGACCTTCAAGTCAGTAGTTCAACCTTCTTCAACTGCACCACAAATCAGGCCCTTGATAGCTGGATGGTGCGGGGTTTGGACCTGGGACCTTTGGGTCCACATTCCAGTGTTCTACTCTTGTACCATGAGTCTTCCATTATGGTATAAGGCTATGATCAACGATGGTGCCACTTCTGTCTTGATCTACGCACTTCATAATGGCACTTAACTGCCTATTATTTATGTGGCAGGTGCTATTTCTACTGTTTTCTAGGCTGAAAATTCAAGGAGAGTCAACTGATTTTCAACATGTACTAAATTTGTTATATCTTATATATGAATTAGTCAAGGGCATTAAAACAGTGTCTCAGTGTCATAAATGATTTAACTTCCTTAAACATATATTAGAATCTCCATGCAAGGATGTATTTGAGTAATAAAATATGTTTAAAGTAACAAATTTTCTACTTACGTGTAAAACACTTGCTACAAGTTGTATACTGGTAGATAAGAGCGTGAGAAGGCAAATACTGCTGACGTCATCAATGATGTTTACACAGTTTATGTGGCAACACGTACCAGTACACGTACAAGTATCAAATCGAAACCTTTCTAATAATAAAATAAAGGTCAAGTTTGGTATTTGTCAAATTTTATAGGAGTTACTGTCCCTTTTTTTCACTTGATATATATAAAAATATCAGGAAAAATGCTATAAATATCTTAAAAAAATAGAATTATTTTTAGAACATAATGCCAAACTTGAGACAAAATCCCCATTCTAGAAATAGATAGCTGAATACGGCTTGATGACCACATCTTTGTAAGATGAAACAAATTAAATATAATCCACTATGACATCAAATCAAAATGCAATCATGTGACTCATTTGGCATGTCCCAATATATGTTGCAATTCTAAGCGAAATCTTTTTTCTGACGAACCTGTGCGCATAGGCCAAGTTAGGAAAATTCCTTAGAATATTTTGGCACAGTTAAATACACGTATATATCTATATGGCAATCTAGGGCCAGTGAGTAAAGATAGGCATGACATACTTGTGGTGGGTTGGGGTGATGGGGCGGAGTTTGGGATATGTTTTTAGCCAGTTGTAGAATTTTGAAAAATCCTGATATACCACCCTTAAAAGAACAATTCTGAAGATATTTAAATACACGTATGTAGATATTGGAGGTCATTATGTAAATAGCTTTACATAAGTTTCCCTCTGCCACTATTATTATGACAATACGTTGAGTTTTATGTTTGATGTCTTCTTTAGTAATGTTTACAAAAGCTATATTTTTCAGAATGCTTGTAGACGAATACCTAAATCCAGCAAATTTTGACCTTGTAACCTCAGTTTCCTTTGCAAGGGATGGTGTTCAATCATTGGAAAAGCAGTTGCAAAATATGGCTGTTACAAATACCTCCCAGAAATCAGAAATAACTGCGGCAAAAATGAATAGAAACATTCTTCAGATTAGCTTATATATTGAAGGTCTCGGAAACTTTGCAAAAGTGAGTTATTATTTATTGGCCTTTCTTTATTGATATTAAAGTGTGTTTAATGGTAAAGAGTAACATTTTCAACACCATTTTCAACATAAGGCTGTGAAGATCAACTGTCCTGCAATTATATGAAAAAAATGAACTAAATAGGACTTAAAACTTTGAGCTTAAGAAACAATGCAATTTATTATCATTAATTTTAAAAAATGTTTACGTGTTGGTTACAGATTTAAGTTATTTAATGGTGGTCTTCACACTCATTGTTCCTGTGATCTGCTAAGTGGAAATCCATTACAAGATACTCTTTATCTCTCTACATGTCACTGACTACTTCCCCATATATCCCGAGATAGGAAACTCATGGCCGTAGAACAAAAATCATAACCAATCATCACAGGGTTTCTGGCTGTTAACTAGTCAAATTATCTTTACAGAACATTGTTGTGTTGCCAATAAAAGTTTTGAACTGATTGCCTACCATCGTTCCACATGTAGCACTCGTGGTTGACACGCCTTTGAAATTATTGTATTTTCAGAAAATATATCATTTTCTGCATA
Organism: Panopea generosa; assembly: GCA_029582155.1. NCBI lineage: Eukaryota > Metazoa > Mollusca > Bivalvia > Adapedonta > Hiatellidae > Panopea > Panopea generosa. The sequence goes on along the minus strand of CM055910.1, from coordinate 46,834,918 downwards.
AGTTGTGCTTACTTTCAGTTCATTTGTATGAATATTAAAAATAAAATGAATATTTGTTGGTGTATGTTTGTTTACCAATAATGAAATATTATTAAGTTATTGGTGAACTCCCCATAGAAAAGTCATGTCATTACTTAGCCCTGCATAGCATGAAACATCCAGTCAAAACCATTATCTTTTACAGGCTCTGCAGATAGACTTTATGCCGATATTGATGGACGTAATGTACCCTCTGCTAGAGAAGCTTGGTGACCAAACTGCCTACATCAGTAACACTGCATTTATAGCTCTCTTAGACATATGTAATTGCTGTAGTTACGGGTAAGTCATTTACGTACAGCGCTCTGTGACATGTGATTAAATTAACGCACATTTTTTATCTCCTGTTTAAAATCAGCTGCAACATGCATATTGTTTAGTGCCATTGTATACAGATTATGTGACCTACAGAAATGGAAGGGAGGTAACTGTTACACTGCGGATGAATAATTGCACATGTAAGAAATTATCTGTGTATCTGTGGCAAAACATATTGATTGATAGGTAGGTCCAGTTGAAGTGATATTTGGTTTTTTTTTTAGTCCCTTATATTTTAGTTTTATACTCTCTAAGTTATTTTTTAAAAAATTAACCTCCTGTTTTTTAAAATTTGTGCAACAATTAAACTCATGAAAATGTTCAGTAAATAAAACATTTAGTAAATTAACTTATTTAAATAATATTATGTATGCTAGCAACAGGATTTTAAGTAAAATGAATTGAAAATGATTTGTCCAATTTCCTGATTGTAATTTGATATAAGATTTTAAGCCTTTACGAGGGATGATCCAGAAATAACTGGATTGAGTCTATTACTTCTGTATGTTATGTGTTACATTAATGAAAAACATTCCACATGATGAACAATCCTTAATACACAATACCTGAAAATTTGAATACGTTTGCAAAAGAAACAATGAAGCTTCATACATAAACACACAGCCTGTAACAGACATGCGGGGAGCGTAATCAAACACAAAATAACGTCAGGTGACATCATGTTATTCAGTCATAATATGTATATCAGTAATCTTTCTATGTAATCTCCTTTGAATGTAATACATTTCTCGTGCCGAGCGATCCACTGATCAAACATATCCGCTGACGTTTTTCGTGTTTTATTGTTTTGTAAGAACTCGCTGAGCAGTACCATAGCTGTAGCCTGTAGCACCGCAAACATTACGTACCGTGACCTGCCTGTTGCTGTATATGACGTCCTTAATTGTAGCCATTAACGTTGCGTCCGTAGAAGTCTTACAACCCCACCCCTTCCAATCTTCTAGTGACACTCTTCGTCTTGGAACCTCTGATGCCATTCAAAAATCTGTGTCCCTGACAATTTCTTTCCCGTAGATGCCTGCTGTATCATCTCATACATTTTGGTTGGCGAATGTCAAAGCTGACGTCAAAATTTGATAATTGCGCGCGTTTCTTGTGACTCAAATGACGTCGTAATAAACAACCAGTAGTATTTATTAATGCCTTGTTGTTTACTAATGGAAACAGGAATGAGACTGAGATTTTGTTTTATGACGTAGAAGATGTTGAGAAATACTCATACTTTTCAGCGCCAAAATATTAGACATTTAGAAATTGATCAATTTAACTTAAATTTTACACTTTAAAACATAAAAAGACACAAGCCCCACTTAAACGTCAATGGGTTGCTATAGTAGCAAATAAAATAACAATCGTTCTAGTTATAGATTTGGCATGAATAGAGGTGTACTTGCTAAATTTTTCATGTAAGAAATCAGTAAACTGAAAAAGATACAGGGGCACTCTGGTTATTTCTAGATCACCCCTCGTATTTATCAACATTTTTGATAAATCTGAGAGTAAAAACATCGTCAATTTTTTAGCTTGAATTTTAAAGAAAAATGGGGCAACTTCACTTGCACCCACTCATGCAAAACAAACTTTAATGTGTATGTAGGAGTCACCATGATGGATAGTTGTTTGATTGATTTGTTGGTTTTATAGAAGTTTAAATCTTGAGGCACAAACAATTTGCCCCGTTGTTGGATTTCAATGAAACTTTGTTGATGGATCATTATGATGTGTAGTTGTGTGTGACCTTTTCTGAAGCCTTGACCCTTACAATGCAGAGTTTTTGCCATAGTTAGTGACAGCTTTAGTTTAGCAAGCTTTAATCTCGGCTACTACTACTTTTGACACATCAATAAAAACCTACATGTATGATCACTACTATAACTGGACTCAAAGGGACAAGTAGGATAACTCCATTTTGATTTTAGGCAATATTATGGCCGTTTTTATATTTTATAATTTGATGAAACTTTATTGACCAGCTCATATCTCAGTAACTTCTAGTCATATATATGTATCAATAAAACTTCACGTTTGTTCACTACCATTAAAAGGACTTGATTCATCTGAGGTAGAGTTATGGCCCCTTTTTTACTTAAGAAAACTGTAACCAAATTTTCTATCTCAGTTACCACTACTTGTACATCAATAAAACTTCACGTGTCTTCACTACCATTAAAAGGACATATTTTATTTTAAGGTATCATTTTATACTTTTGTTAAAGTTCTATAATACATGAATACATCACAACTGTCTCAACTACTTGTAAGGGCACAAGAGTTGGATAACTCAGGTATAGACAGAAATATTGTAACGTTTGTATTTAGAAGTTTTAATTGAAGTGTTTTAAATAAAATTATATCCCAGAAAATATTACTGGGATTGAATTGAAATTTTGTTCCATATTAAAAAATAAAAGTACATGAAACGTGTGCCCAGTATTAAAGAAAAAAATGTCATAAGGACGAGTGGTATAACCTTTATTTGTATTAAGGACAAGTGGTATAGCCTTTATTTGTATTTGTCTTAATTAAATTCCTTTCTATACTTAGAAAACTGCGTTTAAATTTGTTTACATTTTCTCAGTAACCATCAGTCGTACTATGCATTGAATTTTTGAGACAGGCTTCATGGCATTGTCCAGTCTTCTGTCATCTGATCGCTATTGTTCTAAAACAAGCTTCCAAATGTCGTGGGCTTCAAAGTCTTGTTAATTTTGGGAGTAGATTATTCCCTTATCAAATATATCTGGAATGTGACTGTAAAGATAAATATATTATATAAGAAAAAATTAAAGTTTGATATTTAAGGTCGGTTGCCTCTATTTTCACTATGCTTTTTATTTTACAAAAAATGTTGGTAAGGAAATGATAAAAATTGAAGCTTTCATAAAGATTTTTTTTCTCTTTATATGGCAGTTCCATAGATGACCTGATCTGCGATTCTTCTGACTATTTGATGAATGCTATATCACTGCGTCTTCGCCGTTTCAATTTGAACAAGAAATGCCCCCTGGTGTTAAAAGTGATGTTACAATATTGTACAGCAGAGTTGCTCCCCCTGATTGACGATACCATACAGGAGGTTTGCTGTTTTGTTTGTTTGTCAAAATTCGATTTGTTGCATACATAATTATTTGCTTATGTGCTCTAGTTTGTGTGAAATGACATTTTTAAAAGAAGGTTCACATACGTGTAAGTCATCTGCCAAATAGATGGTACCCATACAAGAACGTGTATCTAGATATCTGCCAAATAGGTGGTACCCATGCAAGAACATGTATCTAGTCATCTGCCAAATAGGTGGTAACCATGCAAGAGCATGTATCTAGTCATCTGCCAAATAGGTGGTCACCATGCATGAACATGTATCTAGCCATCTGCCAAATAGGTGGTAACTGTGCAAGAACAGTAACTAGTCATCTGCCAAATAGGTGGTAACTGTGCAAGAACATGTATCTAGCTATCTGCCAAATAAGTGGTAACCATGCAAGAACATGTATCTAGCTATCTGCCAAATAGATGGTTACCATGCAAGAGCATGTATCTAGCCATCTACCAAATAAGTGGTTACCGTGCAAGAACAGTAACTAGTCATCTGCCAAAAAGGTGGTAACTGTGCAAGAACATGTATCTAGCTATCTGCCAAATAGATGGTAACTGTGCAAGAGCATGCATCTAGCCATCTGCCAAATACATGTAGGTGGTAGCCATGCAAGAGCATTCATCTAGTCATATGCCAAATAGGTGGTAACCATGCCAAATAGCTTTAAACATGGCATGAGCATGTTTCTAGACATCTGCCAATTTAATGGTAACATTGAATGAGCGTGTATTTAGCCATTTGTCATATAGTAGGAATTATGGCCAGAGCATGTATCCAGCATCTGCTAAATACTTGCCATGTTGGAATGTGATTTTTTGACAAAAAACATTAAACAATACAAATTTATACTGGAAAAATGATTTACCATGTTTGATCATAAAGTCTAGAACAGTACATCACTCATTTTTAACTAGTCTGTTTTTTCTCTCAACAGATCTTAGAATCACTCGATGACAACCATGAAGAAGAAGCAGTTTTGTTCATGGGTGTGCTGAACGAGTTAGCTAAAGCTGTTGTCCGATGGTTTCCTCAAATGACAGATGGCAGTAAACCTGGTGATGAAAAGGCTAACACTCAAACTAGACTTTCTAAAGATTCTGGTCAGAAAAAAAGAAATGATGCCACAGTTGTGGGTAATAGGAAATCTAATGAAACAGTTACTAACAGTGATAATGTAAGTAAGAAATGTAGTGGTGATGCGGGAAGCACAAAAGTTACTGATGGTCGAATGGATTCTAAATACAGTGATGCAGATTGTATTCCATCCAGAGTGAGCAAGTTTGAAACTGTTGATAATGGGAGCACTTTTACTGAACAATTGAAAGAATATTTTTCTGAACTTCTGAAACTAGAATGTGAAGCGACAGGGGAGATAATGGAGGAAGACTTGGAAAATTTCAGGTAATAAAAAATGAATTTTGTAGAAATAAATAAAACATACCTATTACCAAATATAAATGGGAGGTATTGAATCTGGGATACAATAAACATGTAAAAATACATGCATGTACCAAAGAATCGCACCTAAAACATAATTGTAAAACATCTTTATATACCTAAAGTCGCTAATATTTTCTTATAAAGATTAAATTTGTTTATGGGTCCTTCATTGCCAAGTATTTTATGGCGCCATCTTAAGACCACATACATTTCGCTGCTGAGGTTGTGAGTTTGAATTCAGCTGCGTTCAAAAACTTAATATGAGAAAGTTTGCCAGTTCCTTGCAAAGTGATGGTTCTACTTACATGTAGATTCATTCCTCGTTCTGCCTCGGACACATATGGAAGCAATATTCAACCAAACCTCTAATGCATTAAACCTCATTAAGATAATGAAATTTGTTTTATATCTGGTGAGATTTGTTATTCATTTATATTTTTTGTTACAAAGACCAGACTTAAATGAGAGCGGGCAATACGATGATACAGAGGAAGAAGTAGATGTGAAGAAGCCTGTCCCCAGACACGTGCTTGCCGTAAAGGAGGTGATGCTGCGTTGTAAACACCTTGTCTCCTCCAGGAACCCTCGGCTACGACTCCTGGTCCTCGATACCATGGGATGTGTTTGTAGAGCTTTGCACTCACATCAAGGTAAATCACATAACAGGGGTTAAGGAGCAGGGCTAGAATTTAACTTTTTTTTTGCACTCACACATTTTTGCGAGTACAACATATTTCAACTAGCAAAATATCAAATTTATTCGCAATGTTGATCGACCATTTTTTATAGAAATTTTATATACATGAATATTTGGTTATTTCTTTCTCTGACAATATGCTGAGTCACGGTAAATTGGATTGTGTATCAAAATATGTAGATAAAATATCGCCACGTGATTAAAATCGGCAAACCAGTTTACCAAGTATGTGCACTGTGTAAAAAAACGTCATCAATCGATGCATACTGTGTAAAACATCATCAATTGATGCATGTTTACAGCAGATCGAAACTGAAAATTTAAGAAAATTTGCGAGCGTATGGAAAAACTCACTCGCATTTTTCATTTTCCACTGGCATTTTGCAAGTTTGCGAGTGTTAAATTCGAGCCCTGAGGAGGAAGTCTGAGGTCTTTGCTTTGCTATTGGATCATTGGAATTTTACTTGAGCTTGGTTCGTCAAACGTTTCTTGTTTATTTCATTGTCTCCTCTCCTAGTACAAGCATATAAAAATTGATGTTTGTTTGAATATTTAATACCATTTTTATGCTTTCGAGGGTTAATAGATGGTCAGTTAACCTAACCACGTTTTCCTTGGACCCTGGAAAGTTAAACACTAATCGAGCACACTCATCTCTGCAAGTAACTTATAACTTTCCCACTTGAATCAGTGGTGAGAGAGGATTGACAATGATATCATATATCAATATTACACTGACTGTCTAGGAGGAGAATTAAGGAATCAAAGTAACCTACATGTATTTGATACATATTAATTGGATATAATGTTTAAACTTGTTACATTGCTAATAGAGAGAATGCAGTCCAACAATTTAGTTTTTGTTTGTTCAGGGTTCAGATTTTTATAGGAAACTTATTCAGAACAGAGGTCTTTAAAAATGAAATGAAATTGGCAAATTTGTTTTCATTGTTTCTTGCAGAAAAAAAGGCTTTACTTTGTTAACTTTGCCAATGAAAGTTAAAGCAACACATCCACGTTTGAACTTTTAAAAAAAAAAAATTAATTGAGTTATGAGCACATTTCCCATACAAACATATGATCATTAGCTGTATATGAGCATATAAACACAATCCCGAACAAAATGATGCCCAAATTATAATGCGTGACTAACACTTTATAAAACAAGCGTGTAACTCACCCGAGTCAAAAAATATGACTTTCAAAGCAGGTAAAGTACACTATGCACTAAAACGTGAAGTTTTTTAATACGACTTGCATAATTCAATTTGAAGCAAAGTTGGAATACTCGGCAATTTAAAAATAATTTATAAAGCATTTGTCACGCTTTATAATTTGAACATCTTTTTTTATAATTCTAAAGCGTTCTGGATAGTGTTTGTTAGCACATATACAGCTCACTGACCATATATTTATGTATGGGAAATGTGCTCACAACTCAATTGAAATTTTTTTTAAAAAAGTTTAAACGTGGATGTGTTGCTTTAAGGTATATGCAGGTTCCAGTAGATTGGCAGTTTTGTTAATTGTAAACAAATCACATTTATGATTGAATATATGGTATTGGAACTATTTTCAGATGAATTGCTTCCCCTGATACACCAAGTGTGGCCGTCCTTCAGCCTGTGTTTTGCTGATGATGAAAAATTTGTCACTATAAAGGTAGAAACCTAGTTTAAGGATTATTATAGTTACCATATTTCTATTGTCAGTGTCACTTGTTTTTTGAAGAGCAGCCAGTAATTTACTGAAAGGATGCTAAATGAGCAATGGCAAGAATAGGATCTTTGTAGCTCATGCATACTATAAAGGGCTAAAATGTTGGAATTACAACTGAATTTGCTGAGACTGCATGTTTCAAGGTTGTAGTTCATTTTGCATATTTATTTGTTGATGTGTTTTTTTTTTCAATATGTAAATTTGTTATTAGTCCTCTGCCAGTTTCACTGGTAGGGACTATAGGTTTACCCTCCGTCTGTCCGGCATCTGTCTGGTGTCTGGCTGGAAAGATTATTCAGAAAGTATCCAAGCTAGGTTCGTGAAACTTTGCATGTGGATAGAGGGCAATAATAAAATAATGTAGGTCATTTTATATTTTCAGTCAGACAAAAATTGTTATTGCTATCACAACAAAACTCTCTCTGCCATCCGGCAATGTTACTAGAAATGTATCAAAGCTAGGTTTTTGAAACTTTGCATGTAGATAGAGGCCAATAAGGAGATAATGCCAATCATTTTATTTTTCAGTTTGACAAAGATTTGGGTTGCTATGGCAACAAAATAAGTATAATTTCAGGTACAACCTGGATCCTGTGATAACACAAAATAAATCCAAGCTACTTTTGTGAAACTTTGCATGTGGATACAGAAAAATAAGGACATCTTGGAGATCCTTTAATTATTTTTTCAGCAGACAAAATTGTGGTTGCTATGACAAAAAATTGATAAAATTAAATAAAATCTGGATCCTATAAAACAAAAATTATCTAACCTAGGCTACATTTGTAAAATTTTGGATAGAGAGCAATTAGAAAATCATGCACATCATTCAATTATTTTTCAGTCTATACACATGTAAAGTTCCACAAATCTGGCATATTTTTGGAGTTATATGTATTGTAGCATCCAGATTTCCTAGATGGACAGACAATTTAACCAATTTTGTTGCCATACCAACCACATTTTTCTCATGGCACTGCAAATCTTAGGTCACCATTTACAAGAGAGTCCTTCAAAACACTAAATATGTGTATGTTAACAAAATTGTACCTGTAAACAGGTAGGGGACTTATGCATTGCTAGCAATACTCAACTTCCTTGTTTTTTTGTAGGCTTTGGAAATTCTACAGATAGTGGCTGCATGTTCTGGGGACTTTGTTAAACAAAGAGTTAATAAAGATGTAGTGCCGAAATTGTCAAATTTCTTGCACAGTCAGGCAGAAATCAGGTATGTTGTTGATGAAAATAACAATTACTCAGGTTTATGCATATACATGCATCTGGATTCTTCTTCAACCACACCGCAGCGGTAGTTTTTGGGTAGACCATGTGGAAGGTTGTGAGTTTGATACCTGACTGGGTCATGCCAACGACTTAAAAAAAATGGTTCTAGAAGCCACCTTGCTTGGCGCTCAGCATTTTGAGGATAGTTCTAGGTCTGGTCAGCCCAGTGTCAGTATAATGTGACTTGAAGAAATACTGTCTCAAATAGACACCATTGCAGTTTAACTGAAAAATTGTTGAAAGCGACATTAAACACCATATAACAACAACAATTTTCCTCCACCAAAACAGTATGGTCATGATTAATTCTGTACATTTTTTAAATAAGTATTTATAAACTAATACCCAGCCAGTTTGTACCGAACACTTGAAAAATGGAACTACCAGCTACCTAAGTTTATACTAATTTATTTTAGCTTGATTGCGATGAAAGCTTAGAGCTTAAAGAGGCTTCACCTAAATTGCCGATATCTTTTTTCGATCTTAGCAGTAAAACTGTACATTTATAGCAAATATTGTATATTGTGGATATTCTGTTCAATGACAATTATTGTATTTTGCCTCTGTAGTGTAAAAATTCTTTAATGCTAAAACATCGACAAATAAAATGGAAAATGCTGACCTATGAATTAACGAATTTCCCATATATAGATAAACAACAAGGATGGAATCAACCATTATCTACCAATAGAACCTCTCTGTCTGTGATTCACCATTGTGAACAGACAGTTATAAATGATGCAGCTTTAAATCAATCACTCTTGAGTCTGTTCCTGGTTAGAAACAGGAACCGAGTGTTGTTTTTTTAGAGGCATCACGGTGAGCTAGGGATTGAACCAGCAACATCAATCATGAGTGGCCAGCACTATATACTGCGCTATTGCCCCACTTGGATATGCTGTCAACATTTGCCAGATAGTTCTGGGACGGGTTAGGCCATCTACTATGAATGCAACATATGGTGTCAATGTGAAACACTTTATAATATGGTTTAGGGTATACATGGCTGTGAAATGACAAACAAAAATGTTGGAAGGAATGTTTAACACAATTACTGTATTAGTTTGCTTGTATGTTTCAGTATTCACGCAGGATCGGCATACCAGTTCACTGTTAACTATAAACTACAGTTAGCAATATTAAAGAATATTGCAACTATAGCTGCAATGGTATGATTATTATAATTGCCTTTTGTTAAGTTCCTTAATCGATTCAAGACCTACATGCACACTTGCTTAATTGACTAGTTGGTCAAATTTTACAGGAGTTATGACTCATTTTCAATTTAGTTTTTGGTATTAAATTGTTTTGATCATTTTTTGTTGAAGACATTTATTAAAAAAAAAAAAAAAAAAATATATATATATAATTATCTCCCTTTATGAAATTAAATATATATGAATTCACTGTATCTATATGATCCAACGGGTTTATAAATCTGTCCTTTATATAGCATGTGAGTAGTCATGAATCCGTAACTGGATCCTATTCATATAAAGCTATCACTTCATGTATGTAAATTTGTCCACCCTGTCCAGATGTAATTCCATAGTATATAAATCATGGTCGACACCAAATTTATTGGGTTGGCAGAGGCCTTGTTATTGTAGCTAGGTGCACTCGCCGTAGTCTGGTATGTACATTTATGTTATGTCTTGGTTATTCACAAATAATTATCTCCATATATATATATATAATTATATGGCTGTATAGTTAGACCATTAAAAGTATAATTTTCACTATTTATATATTTACAGACATGTATGGATGGAAGTGACCTTGACCTTGCCACGAACTGTTGTCTGCCATACCTTAATTGTAAGCAACCTTCTGTCCTACAGCAGGTAAGTTCCATTAACCATTCTTGTATTTTTTCTTTCCTTTTGTACTGTTTGTTGATAAGGTGGGTTTCCAAAATGATTGAAGACAGACATGGATGAGAAGTTATTATGACATTAAGTATTGTCTTTATGCTTGTCTGAATCATTGTTTTGGCTTGTATGAGGTGTGTTAAATAAATGGACTTACTATATTTTCAACTTTTGATATAGCACAAGAATAAACAATTGTATTGTATTTAAAAGTAATATTTCCGCTCTATATATATAAGTGCCAAATTTCATATTGATATTGAATACTGTATGTATCAAAGTGCTAGAAAGTATGCATGCAATGACTAACCGGAGCAGTCAGATGACATTGGCGTCGAGTATTTGCTCAATGTTTAGCCAGTTGAATTTACATGAACTTTAGTTTCACACGCATTGCATCATTGCACAATTCAAGGAAGAATGATATAGATATTTGTATGACAAATGAGTGAAAATACATGCATGAACAGCATCCAGAGTTCATTGTATTTTGACAAGAAGTGATTTGGCCAGTTCATGCTAGAATTATACGTTGTTTACTTCATCGGACTGCTCCGGGTAGCCATATCATTGATATATCCTACAGTTATTGACATAGATATGGAATTTGGAAATTACAGGAGGATACATTACTTTAGCTATTGTACTCACCCAAGTGTTGGCATCACACCTTGGTTAAAGTTGTGCATGCAAGTCCTTATCTGAGTAACCATAGCATGTATTCACTTGAAGCATAACACAAGCCTTCCCAGTCATCAACTCTACTACAGTAACTAAGTTAGACAACTCTTGCATGAATATCATGCAAATTATTGCCCTTGTTTGACTTAAAAATTTGGGTTATAATTTTGCATGCAAGTACCATAAAGTCCATATCTCACCAACCACTCAGTGTATTTGATTTAAACTTTACACAAGCCTTCCCAGTCATCAACTCTACTTCAATAAGTAAGTTAGATAACTCTTGCATGAATATAATGCAAATTATGTCCATATTACACCAACCACTCAATGTATTTGATTGAAACTTTACATATGGCTTCATTGTCATGAAACCAACTAAATTAATCAATTCGGATAACTCTTGCCAGATTTTTCTGCAAATTAGGTCCTTTGTTTTACTTAAAAATTTTATAACTCAGCAGTCACTGCATGTATTTGATTGAAACTTCATACAAGATATTGCAGTAATAAGATCTACTTAAGACTTTATTAAGATCTACCAGTTTTGTCAATTTTGTAAGTTAGACAACACTTTTTTGCTTTGATTTGTCATCAGTCTCAATCAAATTTGTACTTCTGTGACAAATATTCAAAAAGTCTAGCGCACTGTCCCTCTGACAGCTCTTGTTAATTGTGTGATGTTTTACTCTGTTCAATGCAGACTTGTAAATTGTGTGATGTTTTTCTCTGTTCAATTCAGACTCGTAAAGTGTGTGATGTTTTTCTCTGTTCTATTCAGACTTGTTAATCGTGTGATGTTTTTTTCTGTTCAATTCAGACTTGTAAATTATGTGATGTTTTACTCTGTTTAATTCAGACTTGTAAATTGTGTGATGTTTTTCTCTGTTTAATTCAGACTCGTTTGTTTTGTGATGTTTTTCTCTGTTCAATTCAGACTTGTAAATTGTGTGATGTTTTTCTCTGTTCAATTTAGACTTGTTAAATTGTGTGATGTTTTACTCTGTTCAATTTAGACTTGTTAAATTGTGTGATGTTTTACTCTGTTCAATTTAGACTTGTTAAATTGTGTGATGTTTTTCTCTTTTCAATTCAGACTTGTAAAGTGTGTGATGTTTTTCTCTGTTCAATTCAGACTTGTAAATTGTGTAAGATTTTTCACTGTTTAATTCAGATTTGTAAATTGTATGATGTTTTTCTCTGTTCAATTCAGACTTGTAAATTGTGTGATGTTTTTCTCTGATGTTTTTCTCTGTTCAATTCAGACTTGTAAATTGTGTGATGTTTTTCTCTGTTCAATTCAGACTTGTAAATTGTGTGGGGTTTTTCTATGTTCAATTCAGACTTGTAAATTGTGTGATGTTTTTCTCTGTTCAATTCAGACTTGTAAAGTGTGTGATGATTTTCTCTGTTCAATTCAGACTTGTAAATTGTGTGATGTTTTTCTATTTAATTTAGACTTGTAAATGTTGTGATGTTTTTCTCTGTTTTATTCAGACTTGTAAATTGTGTGATGTTTTTCTCTGTTATATTCAGATTTGTAAATTGTGTGTTGTTTTTCTCTGTTCAATTCAGACTTGTAAATTGTGTGATGTTACTCTTTTCAATTCAGACTTGTAAATTGTGTGATGTTCATCTTTATGATTCAGGCTTGTTACGAGTGCTGTAGACATCTAATACAGATAGATGCAGATCTGATGTGGTTAAAATTGTGCAATCTCTACTGTCCGAAATCCTACATACTGCCTGACAACAGGTTTAAACAGATAAAGGTGAAGTACTTTCTTTAATTCTGCTTTGTAGCCAGGCTTTATGCAAAAATCATTGTTCTGCTTATGTCAACGAACCAAACAATAAGATTATATCATGGACATTGTATTATTATGTCTCATTTTGAAAAATAGTACATAAAGTAAAACAAAGCTTATATAATATCTATCAAATAAGGAAAATGTATGGATATTTATTAAATCCATCTACCAGTACTTGAAGTACTTCGATTATCTGATGTCGTAATGGCCATTTGAAATGGTTAAGCATCACATTTTAGACCAATTTAGTGTAAAATGATTGTTATTTTTTGTTATAGTCATTAATTGTTTATTTAACTATAGGTTTGATATCAACATTAATTTAAAGAGACAGTCTTTCTGTGTATGATTGGTCTAAGTCGATGTCTTCTGATGACCTCTTACCTCTCACTGCAAAGGTCGTAGGTTTGAGTCCCATTTGGTCCAAAAACTTTATGGGAGAAAGTTGCCAGTGACTTGTAGAAATGTTGTGGTTCTACTCAAATTCTTTCTGAGGTCATCTTCCATTAATAAAACTGGATATGCCAAATATAACCTGAAATCTGTTGAAAATGGTGTTGAACCCAATTCAATAACAACAAAAAATCAAAAAAAAATCTAATGGGGTCTGTTTCCTTCTGTGATCCTTAAGACTATCAAAACTAATTTTTAGTTTCCTGAAATTATGATTTCATTTTTAGCTCTACTGGCCAAAGGTGGTGGGGTTATGGTGCCAAATTTGTTTTCATTGAATAACTTTTGAAAGAATTTTTGTATTTAATTAATATTTGGTATGCAGCTAATAATTATGAAATACAGGTCAAGTTTTGCTATTTGTCAACATCAGTCAAATTTTACAGGAGTTATAGTCCCTTTTTGGCTGAAAAAGTTTGCTAACATACAGCAGGACATATTTTTTGTTTATTTCAATTGGCTTATATTATGAAATTGTTAAACAATCATTACAATTTATACAACTTACAAAAATCTCTCTCTAGATTTTTAGGGCACCTAAGGGACCTTTTGCGATCGCCTTTTGTGCCTTGTGTCCATAAGCAATTAGGAGCCATGAGTGATGGCAAGAATAGGATCACTGTGGCTTATGCATGTCGTAAGAAGCGACAAATTGAGTAATACAATAGAATTTGCTGAAACTCTGCAGTTCTGCAGGTATCAAGGTTCTAGGTTCATTTGTTGATGTCTTTTTTTTTAATCTGTATGTTTATTTGTTGTTTTTGTACATATAGAGTGAACCTGGAATCTTCCTTCCTGTTGGCGTCGAATAACCTATAATGTGTTGGTACGCCGTAAAACCCTGTTCATTCATTCATTCACCATAAGCAATTGACATTTTGTCTCAAAAACTGTAAGCTCAATCGTAATGAAATGTTGTATGCAGCTTTGATACCAAAAGGTTATTCAAAATTGTGAATTACATGGTCCCCACCCCATCTGAGGCCTTGTGGTTGGACCATAAACAGTCAAATTTAAGGTAAACTTTAAAAGTCTTCTTAATGAAGGAAGCACAAAGAAACATATTGTGAGCATGATTATTGACTCTTATGGGTCCTTTATAAAAAGTGTGAATATCCAGCTCCTGGGTTTCACGATTTGGCTCTGGGGTTGGGGCTTACTATATTAAGTCTATATACCAGAAAATGACAAAAAACTTTATTTCTTATGACTATTGTGAATGTTTTTTGGTGTCATTGTTGTTGTTGACATGACAGTTAATACCTATGTGAATTTCATGGTCACCATGCCCATGGCCCCCATTAGGGACAGGGCCAAAACTGTCAAATTCATGGTAAATTTTAAAAATCTTCATCTTATTATAGGAAGCACTTGGAAACAATTGGGGAGCATGGTTATTGACATTTATTGGTCCTTTATAAAAATTATGAATTTCATGTCCCTGAGTCTCACAGTTTGGCACTCGAGGTGGGGCCTATTTTACTAAATCTATATAAGAGAAAATGAGAAAAAACATAATTTCTTTTGACTGAATAAACTCATTTGAATGGTTTTTGATGTGATTTGTTGTTGCTGACATGAAGGTTAATGCTTATGTTTTATTGAGTGCTCCCCCACCCTTCTCTAACCCAAAACAGTCAAATTTAAGGTAAACTTCATATTATAGAAAACACTGGAAAACAAATTGTAAGCTGATTAATGAGGCCTTTGAGTCATAAAAACTGTGAATTTCATGCCCCTGGGTTTCACGGTTTGATCATTATTGTAGGTACTACTTTACTAAATCTATATAAGAAGCAATGATGTGATTTGTTGATGAAGATAAGACATTCAAAATCCATGGTTTGATTTTTGCCGCTTCCTGAAGGACAAAAGTTGGAAAAAATAGATTTATATGGCTTTATGTCATCAAGGATAATCATGTGACTGTTAAGGCCCATGGTCATCTTGTTATAAAGTATTATCACGTTGTGTTCATAACCTTTTAAGAGAACAACATATGTAAGCAGTCTGTCTAGCTGTCAGTAAAGCATTTGCTATTTAAACTAAAGGTCCCAGGTTTGAGTCCCAGACTGGATGCATATTTTTCTCGACATGATACATTGCCATTGGGCTGTGTCTTATACATATTCCAAGAATCATTCACAGGATACTCTGGTCTCCATGGAAATTGGAAGAAGAATTTCAAATTTGTTGGGGAATATGTCAAAGTATGTTTGTAACCTATTGGGAGACAAAAGTATGTTAACAATCCAGCTTGTGCAGTCGGTAGAGCATTTACCTTGTAAGTAAAAGGTCCCATGTCCGCGTCCCGAACTGGCTGCATATTTTTCTCTCCTAACAGGTTATGAACACACTATGACAGTAGAATCAGCAATACACAAATGCAGACAATGCAGATGTTGAAACAACAGATGATTCTTGTGGAACACTGAACCCGCAACCTTATAAATCTGTGTCAGTTGCTCTGCTGCTTGAGCTGGAACTACTAACTTGTTTAAAACTAAACATGTCTTTAATTAATATTTTCAGGCATTTAGCCAGTGTAGTCCGAACAACCCCTATACCACCAACGTGAAGCGGCTGATGACGGAAAATAAATTGATGTGACAAATGTATCGTATATCGTGATGTAGACATACTACAAAATGTACACTAATTACTCCTACAAGCAATGAAATGTGCCATACAGATTATCTGAAGTTAATAGACATTGTATATATGATATACAACATAAAATGAAAACAAAAATGTTAGATTTCAAAATGTTTTCTTTTAATGAAAGATGGAACACAATTTGTTGAAATTAAAAACAGAAATATATACATGTATAGTATACCGTATATCGTCGGCCATAAGGCGAGTCGGGCCATAAGTCGAGGGGACTTTTGGACCTTCAGATCTCAGTTTTTTGCATTGACCCTTCCTTAAGTCGACCCAGAATTTTCGAAAACGAAGTGGGTGAGATTTGGGTCACCTAAATATTAAAATTCCTACAGTAGCGATTGCCTGCACTCACAACTGACCTTACGCATGTATACGTTCATGTACCGTTATCGAATCAACGGCAAATATGCAGCCGACAAACAAATGCAGTCTTCTGTTGAATATTTGGTATATTCTGTAATCCGTGGATAAGTGTCACCACATATGTGGGAATGCAAATTGCAATAATCGGTTACTTCTGACCCAAATATCCCAAGGCAATTTTCGGCATATATGTTTACACCCCGTGTAGGCAATGCAATCGTTCGGCTGACCAAGATCAAGGTTTCCCTTGCATAGAGTTAAAACATCAAGCGTCTAATTGAAACCGATCATTTTTTTCAACTGTCAATCAGAGTTTTCCATGAACAAAGTAACTTTCCACGTATGACGTAATCATCCTTTGTGTTTGCGAGATGCATAGTTGATTGACAAGAGTGTAATTCAATTCTGCACTTTGGTGTCATTGTTCATATAGACTGTTGCTGAAACTGAAATTCGACGTTCAAAACTTCAGTAGGAGCTGACCGTTGGTAAAAAAAATCATCACTCGGGACTAGGACGGGGCCATAAGTCGAGTAGGGATTCAGAGAGTGATTTTGGAGTCTGAAAAATTCGACTTATGGCCGACGATATACGGTAGCTATTATTTTCATGTAACTCACTCTGTTAAAGGCAGTATGTCAGGAAAATGTTTATAAGCATTCTATAAAACGTCTATATAACAAATGAACTTATTTTTAGATACAAAGTGTCTTATTATTTTTTATTAATAAATACAAATGATTTAGCAATTAAAATGTGCCAAACGGACAAAAACTACATTTTAATTTGATTGGTAAAATTGAAATCAAAATTCCTATTTTAAAAAAAAATAAAAAAATCATGCAATATACTGCTTAATTACCTTTGACTTGTCATTCAAATTTTTTTCAGTTTTAAGATGAAACCAATTCAGCAATATATTAACATTATGGTACTTCTAATCAAAATAAAGTGAAATTACATGATTCATTTGAAAAATCTCAAAATATGTCGCAATTTTTAGCGAGAAATCTATTTTTGTCTAAATTGGGTGCATAAGCCAAGACAAGAAACGGCTTTTCAATACACTTTTTTGGCATGTATAAAAAGATATCCTTAAGGTAATACAGGTTTAATGAGTATATATAGGCATGATATACTTTTTGCTTATTTTAAAATTTTGAAAAGGTTTGATATTCTGCCTTTAATAGTGGGTGTTTTTGTCTTCCTTAAATCAATACTTTTGTTTCCAAGTCCGAAAATGTAATAGATAGTTCTAGAGGCAGACCACAGAATGTATTATTACTACATTTCATATCGGATATTGTTTGCAACATTGTCAAGAGTTAATTTCCTTAATATCCAACATGATTGGCATGTTCTTTCCTAGTACAGACAATTATTGATTTTCAAGATGCTTTCTAGTTGAAAAGTGTAATAAAGATATTTTGTGTTCACTAACCATGTGGTGTAAAACACTCTATGTCTCACACAACAATCAATTTTGTACTGTTCTACATATAGAGAAATAAATTTCTGGAACGCTGGATACATTACCAATGGTTCTAAAAGTGCCCTTTTCCCATAGATAGTCCTCTGTTGGTCTAAATATGCAGAAAAAACATGGGGTTGACCAGGTTGCTTTTTCATAATTTTGATGGTTTGATGACACCCTTCATTTTTGACAATTCTGACCATTTGTTGCAATGTATTATTACGCATCTTTAAACTGTTATAGCATCATCAAACAGTTCCCAATGTCATCATGAAAATGTTCTGGTGTTTCCATATGCACAAAGATTTATGACCTTTTATGCATTTTCATCAAAAAAATTGCCCAACCGCTTTACACAGCTCTAATTTCTTGGGTGTTATGTCATGTAAGGGAGGTAATTCTTTAGTGGGACCTATAGTATGTCACTGGAATGTATAGACTGGGTGAATAACAGGTATATAATTGTTATATCTTAAATATGTTTATCTTAAAGGGGAAATGTGGCATTATGTTAATTGGAACAGTTCCACCACACAGGCGACAGTATTAATGTTTAATGGATTACCTCCTATACCTGACTTCAAAAAAAAAAAGAATTGTGATCCCCCATTTAAAAAGTATTTGATAGGTTTTATATGAATATATGTTTCCAGTAATTTTCTTTAAAAAAAAATTGACGGTGGGGGTTACTGGTTTATAGATTAAGATATATATCAGATATACATTACCCCTACCCCTTCTACCTGACCCAAAACCAAAATAAAAATGATTTGATGTGTTTTATATGAATGTATATTACTGGTAATTTTCTTATTAAAAAATTGAAGGTGGGGATTGTAGGTTTATAGATTAAGATATATACTGTATACAGATAGTTTATATATCTAAATCCATAATCCCCACCCTCAATTTTTAAAGGTAGCTTAACATATATTCATATACAAAACAACCAAATATTTTTTGGGGGTGTGGCGGGGGTGGATAAAAAAATAAGAAGGAGGAAGTCAGGATTTAATTTTGCATTTTGGTTGGTTGGTTAGTGTAAGGGTAATATAAACATGATACTGGCATCTGTGGTCCATCATACATCTACCAAAGCTGTTTTCTAGTGGTTTAGCATCTGCCTATCATGCGGAAGATCGTGGGTTCACTCCCCGGCTAGGTCATACCAAAGACATGAAAACTAGTACTAAAAGCTTGCTTGCGTGGCACTCATCGTTAAGAGGATAGTTTTAGGTCTCGTCGGCTGGATTTCACTATAATGTGAGTTGTTGAGGTATTATACCATGTGTCTGTGGCATGTAATTACAGTATGTCAGCACCACTGTTTCAAGTAGACACCGTCTTGATGACTGATAAATTGTTGGAAACAATGCTAACATCCAACAATATATATATAGAGGATGGGGAACTCGCATCTTCCTGACTAAATGTTGATTAAAATGTTGATTAAGTCAAGAGGTGAAAGTTTCCTATCCTTATATATAAGGTCTTGATTTATGAAATAATAAAATCTCATAGATTTAGGTAACAGATTAACATAACAGTTTATAAAGTAAGTGGAGTTGGTCAGTCGCATTTTGCATTCTTCAAAATACTGGATTGTCTTTGTGTAATTCTTCTGGGTCTCGCTTCACTCACCTTCATAAGTCGTAAGGATTTTTGTACGAACAAAAAGTGACACCTAGGAACATGTCGTTTAAAAAGAATATTATTCTCAAGGCTTTTGAATGGGGTTTAACACCATTTTCAACACATTTCAGGTTATATATGGCATATCCAGTTTTACCGGTGGACGAAGACCTCAGACTGAGTAGAACCACTGTTCTTCCGCAAGTAACTGGAAACTTTCTCACATAAATTTTTCAGAGGGAGCATGACTCGAACCTAAGACCTTTTATTTATTTAAATTTTACACTAAGAAGTTTGTAATCTTACGAAATAACAGGAATATAGAAGGGATGTACATAATCTTAGAATTTTCATTAAACTTTTTTTTTTCTAAACATTATATACAGTGTATGATGTGAAATGAAAACACCTTGGTATGATTGCAAACCCTTTATTACTAGTATGTCGTCCCCAACCCAAATAATACTGGCGCCCAGTGAGGGAACTTTTGCTTTTTATATAGGAATACTATGAGAAAACTCACTAGTTTTATAAAAACTTTTATCAGTTACCTATTTATTAAGTTTCAGTTGTTGTGTGGTGTAAATTGTGGCTTTCAACAATTGTTCAGTCATATCGCGACGATATCTACTTGAGACAGTATTTTGAGCGCTGTCACTCTGGAGTATCGTGTTGCAGACACCTGGTATGATACCCAAGCCAGTCACATTATACTGACACCGGGCCGACCAAACCTAGAACTATCCTCTTAATGCTGAGCATCAAGCGAGGAAGCTTCTAGTACCATTTTTAAAGACTTTGTATGACCCTGTCCATGATCGGACCCATGACCTTCTGCATGCGGGATGGATGCTCTACCACAAGACCACGCTGAGGTTATTAAGTTTTAGAGAGGGATACTTGGAGATCCTCTTATTACCAATGTTTTGTTTCTGGATACTTTAGTTTCTTTGGTAATAAATTGGGAGAGGGGGTGTGGTTACCATAAATAATTATGCTCTGTATGTTTATATACTCTGTTAGATATATTATTTGTTTTCAATGATCAACTAGTTGAACTTCTTTTTAGATATATTATTTGTTTTCAATGATCAACTAGTTGAACTTCTTTTATAACCATCTTCTTTTTTGATAATGGCTAACAATCATTATGTAATTATAGCCATGCATGGGGGGAGGGCAACTCGGTCCACCCAGGAGAACTTGGTAATGTAAACTTTGTATTCAGAAGACTGTTATTTAGTTTATATTCTACAAAAAAAACTTTGTTTCCATATGAAATGTGGATAATAAAGAATGCAAATATTGATTATCTGTGTTTTATTTTGTATATTGACAGACTCCGTGTGAGGTTTAATCTTTTTAGTTTATCTTGAACATGAGTGGTTCTTATCACCATTTGGACCATAGCAGTGACTTAAGTACAAACTTTGGATTATCAACTTTTACATGTCTAATATAACCAATATTGGTAAAAGTCATTTACATATGTTAGGCCGTGTGTGTTAGCATTTCTTTTGCTTATTAAACTTCTACTTTACTAACGACAGATCTACCCCCCCCCCTAAATCCCATATTTTATTAAAATCCACTACTAAATTTCTTTTGAAAAAAAAACATGTTAGTCCGTTTAGATTTTGTGTTGCGCCACTCCATTACATATTGTCTTGTTTTGTATCTCGACTAATCTCCTTTCCATTTCCTTCTCTTAACGATAACCGTGCAAGTATGACCTAATAAAAGCATTCATAGAGCATGTAAAACATTTTTTTGCAATCGATGTAAAATAAAAAAAAGACTTGGACTAAATAAGGATAATTGTTCGACTTACATTTTACATTTAATGTTAACGATAATTGTTCAGAAACTTAATGTACAATACAAAACAATTACCCACATAGACACGCGCGCAGCCCGATGTTGTTAATTGACTCTATTTTGTAATTTAATTGAAAGATGAAGTCGAACGCTTAATTGGTACATCTGTATCGTAATGGCTCTCTCTCTCTGATACATTTCCTCTATGTCTGTTGCGATAATTACGTGTACTTTGATATAAGGAAGCCACAAATGTCACGTTTCTTACGGGTTCTGTAGCTAAAAAACAACATAATGATAACGCGACGAGCGTGTTGTCATCTACAGGAAGAAACGCGCGTCTCGCACCACTATTACATTTCCCCCAATGAATTGGAGAGAAATGTAGACCCGTGATTCCCCATTGCAACGTTTATGTCCACAGTACAGTGGAAAAAGAGACAGGCTGCGGCATGTGTCTGGGCACAAGTTCTTCATTAGTCACGATCAATATTAATGAACGACACGTCACTGATGTATTCTAACTACTTTTAACAACTTTTATATTATATGGCAGCTGGCATTCGATAGGTAGACATATTTCACGTCTCTAAGGAGTTTTTTTTAGCTCAATGAGCAAAGCTCAAATGAGCTATTCTGATCACCTGTTGTCCGACGTCCGTCGTCTGTCGTCCGTCCGTGAATATTTTTGTTGTGTGCTCTCTAGCATTCACATTTTTCGTTGGATCTTCACTACACTTATATAGTAGTTATATAACTATAATAACTGGCCAAATCCGAATATCAATGTCAGAGTTATGGCTCTTGAACCATTAAAAAATGCACTATTTGACCTTGTGTGCACTCTAGCACCAGCATTTTTCATTTGATCTTCACCAAACTTGCTTAATAGTTATATAACCATAATATTTCGGACAAGCTCTTAACTGGCCAAATCGGATTATTTGAATCGGAGTTATGGCCCTTGAATTATTAAAAAATGCACTATTTGACCGTGTGTGCACTCTAGCACCCGTAATTTCCATTTAATTCTCACCAAACTTACACAGTAGTTATATACCCATAATATCTCGGCCGAGTTCTTGAACAGGCCAAATTGGATGATTAATGTCAGAGTTACGGTTTTTGAAACATTAAAAATGCACTGTTTGACCATGTGTGCGCTCTAGCACCCGCTTTTTTTGTTGGATCCTCACCAGACTTGTATAGTAGTTGTATAAGCATAGTGTCTCAGACATATTCTTCAACTGGCCAAATCGGATTATTAATGTCAGAGTTGTGACCCTTGAAACATACAAAAAAATGCAATATTTGACTGTGTACACTCAGCATCTGCAAACATTGTCGTCTTTGGCATTGTTTCCTCAGCCACAGGTGAGCGATTTAGGGCCGTTGTGGCCCTCCTGATTTATATTGCGTCTTCCGAAACGTTATGGACAGCAGATCGGATATCCAAATAATAAAACTGTCCATCACACCGGTTTAAATCAAACCAGAGCATAGAATGACTCAATGGTGATGTGTGGTTTAATATACATCAGTGATCTGCTGCAGTTTCATTTATAGACCGGCCATAATGCAATAATATTGACCAGGTGTTTTTTTAGTATTTTTTTAACCAATGGTTTTGTGATACCGATAAATCATCAAATATTATGTCAACAATCCACCCAGGATACGATTCGACCCACCGAGTCTAAAATAACAGAATTGTCTATAAATCTGATATCAGCATCAAATGTTCTCGGGGTGATTTCTATTGACCATTTTATATGATGGATATGAATTAACTAATGCTTCAGAAATCGTCGCACAGTCTGATAAAAGCTTTTACGAACTATGATGACTGCTACAGTTTACAGACTGCCTCTTAGACGCTTAGATGACATTTAGTGATTTTAATAAGTAGCGCATACGACTATATTAGGCGCATCGCCGACAGTCGTGCACTGGTGTTGTTTCTGCAGTCGCAAGATGCTGTATCATTCCAGGGATTACCTGTCGCAGCTGTAACCAAGGTAACATTTCTGTTAAACTACTGTATCGTATATAGTTTTTTTTTATTAGTTTCTGTTTGGATTAAAACATTATTATATACATCACAGAGGGGTGAGAGCGTCGCCTCGTGTGCCGTAAATCATTCGCACCACCTTGTCGGAAAGGTACAGGGAACTGGGTGTTACAGGAACTTCGGATTTATATTCAAACATTAACGGAATGGGCGTGACAACCGAGGATAAGTAACTGCAGTACGTTTAAACATATTGTATTGCATAATTCACATGATAAGCAAACGGGTTGGGCCATACATTCTAGCAACATTAGTAACGGTCCACCACTTTCGATATATAAATAACAGAATTAAGATGTCACTATGCTATAAACCAACAAGGGAAATGAAGAGAAAAGTAAAAAGAGAAAATAATAAATGTAGGAAATGAGAACAAAAAATAGAGAAAGACATAACATGTATATTTTATGTGCTGTCATAACACGTTCCGGCGCATTGACTGCAGTTTATTAATTGTTGCGTTTCAGGAGGCACATTTGGCGTTTTTCTAAGTTTTCCATACACAACCCTAAACCTTTTAGCATATTTTTGTGGTTATGGTATCAAAGGAAAGGTTATAATTGTAAATTTGGGTGATAGTTTTTTTTTTTAAATTCAAAGATAGCATCAGAAGAAATTTTACGCTTTTGTGTGATAATCTCGTTTTAGATCTTTTTTTAATAGCAAGACTGTTTTAAATATCAGTCCTTTGTGTCATTGAACAATACATTTTATTTGCAAATACATACTGATTCCAACTGGGAAGGTAGTGGGAGATATTTGTATAAGTAAGAACACAGTCAATGTAATTGATGTAACAAGGCAAAGTAAAAGCTGCTTTTTATATTGATTTTCACCATTAATTACAGTAGTGCGCAATCTACATCGTAATACACCAGAACACAAATATAATGCAATTATAAACATGAAGATTAATAGGATATTTATCACCAGCAAATAATCACATCGGTTGAATTAGTGAATTAGACAAAACTTATTTTCCCCCGGTTAATTTTCGTCTAATTAACCAGAATATCCCCGGCACGTGGCGTATAATGTACACGAGGCTTTTTCGATTATAGTTCGCGTTGATTAATTCATCCTTGGGAATGTCAGACGGCAAGACACGTTAAGATTTTCTGTTGTTTTCAATTTTATTCATGCATTTGCTTCATTTGATAAAAAGAGAATATGCTTATCTCCACACAATGGTATTCAGTATGTAGATCTATCCTATTGACTTATTATGACTTGTATGTATCATTTTGTTATGTGATATTTTAGTTCATAATATGTATGGTAGGGTTTTGTGTTCTTTATTAAGACTATCGGGACTGGATCGTCCGCGGCCGAGTGGTCCGAGGCGCCATCTCAAGATCACTTACCTCTCACCGCTATGGTCTTAGGTTCGAGTCTGGCTCGATCCAAAATCTTTATGTGAGAAAGTTTGCGGAACGACGGTGGTTCTACTCAGATTCATTCTGAGGTCTTCCTCCACCAATAAAACTGGATATGTCATATAACATGAAATGTGTTGAAAATGACGTTAAACCCTATCAAGAAAGACAATCAGAAGAAGAGTATTAAGGGGCAACTGTTATATATATGCTATTCGCTTTTCTCAGATAGCCAGAATGTCACGTGTGGAACATTCGGATTTTGTCGAGGATATCTCAGTGTCCCCGGACGTCACGTGCAATACGCTATGGCGGAATATATTCCTAAGAAGGGCAGATAACCGGAGTGGACCTTTACAACAAGTGTTGAAGATTATATTTCTGACAACCGTTCCATGTCTGGTGCTTTTCGTTAGAGACGGATTTGAAATTGTTGAGCTTACGAAGGTGTGTTTCACTTTACGTAATATATATTCTTATCTCACATCTCTAATATCTTAGTCACATGATATAAAATCTCTAATAATATTTTACGCATATCACGTAATATATATTGTACTACTTTACTTATCTCATATTCTCTGATATCTTACTTATCTCATATCCTTTATTATTTTACTTATCTCAGATCCTCTGATATCTTACTTATCTATGATATCGTACTGATCAATATCTCTATATCTCTGATATCTTTCTTATCTCATATATTTTAATGTCTTACCTATTTCATATCTCTAATATATTAATTATATTACGTCTTTAAATTAATCCTACACGTATCTCGTATTCTACTTATCTCTTATTTCAGATATCTTACTTATCTCATATTCTCTTAAATCTTGTTTATATCACATATCTCATCTATTACTTATCTTACGTCTCTAATATATTATTTATCTCATAACTTTAATACCTTACAGAATGCGATCTCGTATTTATAATTTGATTTTTATCTCACGTCTCTAATATCTTACTAATCTCATATTCTCTGACAGCCTACATATCTCATATTCTCTGACAGCCTACCTATCTCATATTATCTGACAGCCTACGTATAACATATTATCTGACAGCCTACGTATCTCATATTATCTGACAGCTTACGTATCTCATATTATCTGACAGCCTACGTATCTCGTATTCTGTGATAGCCTACGTATCTCATATTCTCTGACAGCCTACACATCTCATATTATCTGAGAGCTTACGTATCTCGTATTCTATGATAGCCTACGTATCTCATATTCTCTGACAGCCTTTGTATCTCATATTATCTGACAGCCTACATATCTCATATTATCTGATAGCCTACGTATCTCATATTCCCTGACAGCCTACGTATCTCATATTATCTGATAGCCTACGTTTCTTATATTCTCTGGTAGCCTACGTATCTCATATTCTATGATAGCCTACGTATCTCATATTCTGTGATAACCTACGTATCTCATATTCTCTTATACCTTACTTATATCATATTTCTGATATATCACTCATCTAAAATCTCTAATACCTCACATAACACATATTCTCTGATATATTTAACGTATCTCACACCGGTAATATATTATTATGCTCGTACACTCACACAAGTCCGTGGTTTTCGGCCGTATGCCACATTGACAATACTTTGCCCCGAAATATTTGGTCAATATTAAATCATTTAATTAATATTTTTTCAAAATAAGACTCGGTAATTGAATACTAGTAATAGATAACTACAGATGTTATATTGGTCAACCAAAACGTTATACCTTTTATGGAAACTTCAGTTACACATACTCTTACTCATTGGTTTTATTGACCAAGCCCAATTTGGAATCGGAAACATACTGGGCGGGTCCGCTGATAGAATGAGTTCCTGGCCATATATACTACTGTGACTGTGTTTCAGCTGGGTACTGCTCGTATAGAGGGTCCAAGGATCCTCCGTGGCCGAGTGGTTTAAGGCGCTGTTGTCGAATGACTTCTTACTTCTCACCTCTGATGCCACGAGTTCGAGCCCAACTCGGTCCTAAAATGTGAGAAAGTTTGTCAGTCATTGACGGAAAGACGGTGTTAGGTCTACTCAGAGAAGACCTAAGAATGAATCTGAGTGGACCCAATACCGTCTTTCCGTTAAAATTGGCCCAATTAAAATCAGTAAAAATTAAAAGTGCCCAGGGCTTCCGAGCAACCTAAGCAGAGCTTTTAGGTAGTTTTAACGCAATTATTCGTCTTTATAAATCCAACCACCGTATCGAAGCCCGTGCACATAATTTATGTAGTATTTTGTTATTGTCCCAGTCATTGTACAGATACCCTCGGATCCCTGCTATAAAAACCACCATATTTATTTATTATTTATTCCTTAATCTTTCATCATATGTACAAAAATATAAAACATAGTACAAATGCATAAAATAACATATGCCAGAGACAATATACAACTCAAAGAATATTTCTAATTAATTCTATATTTTTTCTTATCATGTTAATCATTACAATTTATTTACATTAGATTTTAATAAAAGTTGAAAACCCATATAAACAGGTTGTCAGTGGCGTAGCTGGCAATGAAATGATGTTCAAGTCTAATAGGTTTGTGGCGGGGTGGGGGCATTTCCACGAGATACAATGAGGCAAGAGATAGAACAAGTAAAAAGGTGTGCAAATCTGGGCGCTGTGGCGTGCAGATAGCTACGCCACTGGTTGCTATGTAATCCTTGATATCACCGTGGTTTATTTCTAATACACAATTATCTATTAAGTGTAGGCTGATATTTTGTTGATTAACGGTATTGTTTCTACAATTTGCATTTCCATGGAAACTAGTTAGTCTATCAACAACTTTGATGTTAGTAATTAGATATTCATAATTCAGTTAAAAACCTGTAAGTAAAACCTAAGAATGAATCTGAGTAGACAGAGCCTTAGACCACTGGGCTACGGAGGACCACCAGCCCAAAATTAATCAATCTGTCGTGCTGCTATTTAGTTTTTGAAATTCATAATGCTGCAACAAAAAAATTGTTTTGTAAAAGAAATATAATTTCAGTTTAATAAATATAATTTCAGTTTAATAAATAAATTTCATGAAAACCTGAAAACATCTCTTAACTAGGAATGTAATCTCATTAAAATCAGATCAACTTTGAAGCTTCCATACTCCGCGCAAAGTAGTGTGCGAAGAGTATGGACGCTTAACGTGAAGATTACTACGTCATTAGTAGCCGACATCGATATGTTTTAATTCGTATAACTATGATAGCGTTTTATTCATATAATTCAAAGTGGTTATAAAGTTCACGAGGACACAAGCATATCATACATAATATGACTACAATACAATTTCCAAATGTGATGAGCGGGAACGGTAGTGTAATGGATAGATTGTTGGTTGCTCACGCTAGAGGTTGCAGTTTCGATCCACCGCTCGACCGAATGCCTCTCAAACAACATCACCCAGTATTGGTTCTACCCATGAAGCGGACTCGAGAGCCGTTCATATAAGCTCTGAGCTTTTATAGTAACTGAGCTATAAATAAATTAGTATTAACTAAATATAATAACTGTTTAACTAAAGAGTCCCGGTATCATATGACAAACGATTTATTAAGCAATCTAGGCAGTCGGCTTATAATACAGGTAAGAACGTTTATACCATTTACATTGCAAAGTGATAACAGTGTTACAGTCTTAATACATCTAAAAACATGTAGATAAAATATTTGCATCAAATGTTTTACAGTAAAAAACACAAACTCAAACAGCAATTAAGATAAATACATTACATTTACTGATACTAGAATATCATAATAGCTATGTTAGCCTGTAGATATATTCATAAAAATATAACATTGCATGACCATTTATCTTAATACGTTACAATATAACCAGAAACAGTTTTAATAAATTTGTTTTTTGTTCTGTCACGTAGAGGGCAAAAATAAACTTTTAATTACTCACTATAAAATGTATTTTTATGTACGGATCTGATGAGATTTACAAGTTTAAACAAATTCGATCTGGTCCAATGATACATTTTTTCTCAAATCATCAAATAATGCCGTAGTCATATTCTAAAACAAAATGAAATTCATCTTGTGTAACATTACAATGATTACATATTCGATCATATCTACAGACCCTAACAGAAAAACAAGATATCGGACAAAGTGCGAGAATCAGCTTGGAGGTGGGAAATGTCATCCATTATATTCAGCTGGAACGAGGCTCTTCGGTGCTGTACATCACTTCCGGTAAAGATTCGAGAACAATTTATACCATGCAGGTTCGTTTTTAACAGGGTTTTTATGCACGGGTGTCTTTGTATGATACTTTCATGATTTGATCAACATAGTTATTTCTGCCCATCACTAGCTTTTCATTAGTACAGTATTGGTTGAGAGAAATATTAATTTAATATGTTCGGACTTAGCCACGGTATAGGACAATAGCCGATTGCCCAAAATTAAGCGCAAACGATAAATGCTGCCGATGCCACCTAGACAATTATATGAGACAGGCATTGCATATGTATGGCGTGTAATGACATATGTCCATGAAGATGAATGATTTGTAGGTGTGTTAGTTTTCATTTTCTTTATCTAAACAAACAAAAACAGAAATGGAAGAAAAGAGAAAATTAAAAAATCTGCCGATAATTTTTTAAATAAAACTGTTAAACATTTCTATTACAGTTTGGAACTTGTTACCTAACGAGATCAGATACACCGTTACAGTATCGACTATTAACCTAGATTAAAATATGAATGGCCTCTCTTCCAGAATTAGTACCCCCAACCCTTTCTTTTTCTTGTCTTGGTCACATATACATATCTGCTATACATGCATGAATGCGTAACAAATGTAACAATTTTATTGATTGATTGATTGAATATTTGGCGTCATTTTATGCCATCTAGGGCTAACAGACAATCAGTTAATCTAACCACTGTTTCCCGGAATCCTGGAAGGTTAACCAGTACTCGAGCACACCCCATATCCGAAAGTAACATATAACTTTCCCATATGAACCAGCTGTGAGAGACGAATAATAATGAGACAAAATGTCGTATATCAACCATAACGGAAATTGTGGCCGTGCGGAGATTCGAACTCACGACCTCTGGATTGATAGACTGACGCTCTAACGACTGAGATAATCGGGCCCGGCTTTTTGAATATAGCAATTTAAACAATGACCATTACAAAAACCATCTAAGAGATGAACCTTTATGTACCTGTTCAAATTACATCGATAGATGTTGCTGATCATTACTTAATGTTAAATGCAACCAGTGCACTGTCTTATTTAACACGGTTGGGCAGTTTCTTACACTGAAGTCCGAGCGTCTTTTATTTGGAAATACTGCACTTTCCGTTGATGGAAATTTTGTTGTCATCAAAGCAGTTTGGAATACATAAAATTAATCAGGACCTAAATTCATCAATATTTGAGTCTGAGATATAGACTTAGTCTCAACTTTTCTAAACCTTAAGATTCATATAACATCTATCTAACAAGCAAATAACTCAATGTATTTGCAGAAACAATCAGTGTTAATTATTATTAGACACACATTAATATTATCAACACTGCAATACACACGATATCAAAAAATACACAGTACACAATATGTGAT
This sequence comes from Panopea generosa, assembly GCA_029582155.1. Taxonomy (NCBI): domain Eukaryota; kingdom Metazoa; phylum Mollusca; class Bivalvia; order Adapedonta; family Hiatellidae; genus Panopea; species Panopea generosa. Next base: position 46,804,459 of record CM055910.1, on the reverse strand, counting down.
AAGTACAGTACACAATATGTCACAATTGCGATACACAGCGCACAATATGTGACAAATGTAATACACAGTACACAATATGTGACAATTGCGATACACAGTACACAATATGCGACACAATTTGCGACAGTTGCAATAAACAGTACTGAATATGCGAAAATTGTTAATACACAATACAAAATATGCGACAATTGTAATACACAGTACGCAATATGCGATAATTACAATACACAGTACGCAATATGCGACAATTACAATACACAGTACACAATATACGACAATTGCAGTACACAGTACACAATATGCGACAATTGCAGTACACAGTACACAATATGCGACAATTACAATACACAAAATGCGACAATTGCAATATATAGTACACTCAATGTATGTGACGACTGCAATACGCAGTACACATATTCAACGTTTGCAATACAAAGTGCACAATATGTAACAATTGCAATACAAAGCACACCATATGTTACAATTGCAATACACAGTACACACTATGTGACAATTGCAATACACATCATACTGTATGTGACAGTTGCAACACAAGTTAATTTGTGACAATTGATAGAACTGTACTACTATGATTATCAATTTTGTTAAATGTATTTATATTTCTAACACATGTACATATATAGTTCAAACAAAACATTCAACTATTTCAAGTTGTCCAGGATTATATTAAAAGTGCAAACCGGTTTTCAAATTAAACTATCTTACATTTTGAATACATTTGATAAGCTTTCAAAATATGGCAAAGATACATGTATAATGTGACAAATAGCCAAATAAACTTATGCAATGTCGAATGTTTATATATATTTAATCACTGGATCATACTGTCGTCTTCTTTTAAAAAAACTTGTTTAGTTAACTATGATAAATACACATTTTAGTATTTTAAAGTTTATTATAAGTCTTTTTCTCTTACAATTATGTCTTTTTACTCCTTCATATGTATTTTATATTGATTTGTTAAACTGTAGGGATGGGTGAGTTGGGGGCGGGGGAGGGGGGGGGGGTCTAATGTTGGAAGAACTTGTGGCCCAACCCCATTTCTGTGTACATGTATATAGTCCTCGAGTCACTCAAACCCCCATGCACACATCGTGGGAGTTTGTTGACTATATTTGTTTGAAACATTATTATATAACCACAAACTAATGCTTGTTTGCCAATTTTAAGTTTGCTCCTTAAGATTTTAGAACTTGTCATTTCGGACATATAACGAAACATAAAAATTTACTTAAGCATGAGATTCAGTTTAAATTTTATTTTTCACTTCTTCTGTTCAATATGATATTTTTTTGCATTGAAATATTTATATTATTAAAATATTACTCATTGAAGATCAAGATAATGATTCGTAGTTATTCAGAACTATTTTTTAAAGTATTAATTTAAAAACAATTTTTAATTTGAACTTTTTAATGATTTTTAAGAGACATATAACACATTTTCCCAATATTAATTTAACAAGAGGCCCATAAGGGCCTGTATCGCTCTAATTTAGATATACATATAATATGTTTAAACCAAAGAACAAAGCTCGGGTACAAGTGCACTTCGAATAGACCAAAAATGTTTGTTTTTAATTTATTTTAAATAACACGAATCCGATTTTCAGGAGAGTTATATCAACACGGATGCCGCCATTTCCAAATTGTCCAGTTGGATCACAACCAATTCCAACGAATCACAATACGAGTCACGTGACAATTATCACGCATGGATACGGGAATTCCGGCGTCGTATTTATTACTACGACATGCGTGCTAGTGACGTGCTCGATTTCTACTCTGGTGGTAATACTGTACTCATAGACTCGATATCAGAAAGTTTCATGACAAAACAAAAAAAGATGTCCATATGGACCGAAATGGTTGCTTACGACATGTTGATACGGAGTAAAGAAATGGCGGGGATCGAGCGGGCCCTAGGGAGTGTTCTTTATTCACACGGTGTGTACAACTGAGTGATTTGGTTTTACTACATAATAATTTCTATCTCAGTTTCATATTTGTATTTAAAGCATTTTCATTGAATAATGCCAACTTTTTAAGACTTTTATCTTTTTGATAAAAGCCCTTGCGCCAGACTACTTTTTATGTTTCTATCTGTTATATATTCCTACGCGTTGACTATGCAGCCGATAGTATTTATTTTTATTAGTTTTTAGTTTTAAACTTATCTATTGTTTTCGATTGTGAAACAAGATCTTACAACTTAGACAAATTACCTTAAGTTTTCCTGGGTAGGACCAGTACTAAGCACATACGGAAAAGTATCTTGCTCAAGGAAACAATACATAGCCATGACAGAGGATCGAACCCACGACCCTCCGATCATGGATTCGGGGCTCTACCACAGGATCACGCGCTCCGCCATTTTTATTTATATATCTTACTTGAGGAGCGTCTCAACTAGAATATTTAACTAAAACTATTTTATCGTCAGGAGCAGAATGATGCATGTGTAAAGAATGTCAGATTATGCACAAATCGTACGTAAAGACGTCGGACTTTATTCGACTTGTGCGTGATTTGATGTTCTTTACGCATAAAAACAGAAAATAATAATTTAATACTCTAAAATTTAAAATAAACCACGTGATATAATGATAAATAATATAAACCACGTGATATAATGATAAATAATATAGTACAACGATAAAAGGTTAAACAGAAAAGTTGCATGTTTATTACATAGTGAGGAAATGACAGCAGTATCATACATTACAAAAATAGGTCATGCACATATTATAATGAAGAATTCATATCATAATGACGAATCTAAATACAGTTAAACCTGTCTTAAGCAGCCACTCAAGAAAAGAACAAACAAAAAACGACCCTGTTAGGCAGTTGGCTGCTTAATACAGGTTGATTAAAACTAAAATTGTAAATAAAAAAAGTGGCTGTTTAAGACAAGTTGTTGCTTTATAGAGGTGACCATTAACACAAGTTTGACTGAATATGGGTTGAGCACAAATGCTTTAATAAATCATGTACATCATAATGATACATATATAATGAAAGGATAATGAAACACCGGGTGAACTTAAGAGCCACATTATCAAACAGTTTACATTTTAATATGTGTGTAAACGTAGTTCATAAATGATTTTGTAATGATAGAGTGAATAATGAACATCATAATGATATATATGTATATATATATACACACACATGGATGGGTAGTGTACATATTATGGTGGAACATTCAAATCATAATGATATATATACATGCATGGGTAGCGCACATATTATGGTGGGACATTCACATCATAATGATAGATATATACATGCATGGGTAGCGCACATATTATGGTGGGACATTCACATCATAATGATAGATATATACATGCATGGGTAGTGCACATATTATGGTGGGACATTCACATCATAATGATAGATATACACATGCATGGGTAGTGCACATATTATGGTGGGACATTCACATCATAATGATAGATATATACATGCATGGGTAGTGCACATATTATGGTGGAACATTCAAATCATAATGATAGATATATACATGCATGGGTAGTGCACATATTATGGTGGGACATTCACATCATAATGATAGATATACACATGCATGGGTAGTGCACATATTATGGTGGGACATTCACATCATAATGATAGATATATACATGCATGGGTAGTGTTCATATTATGTTGGGACATTCACATCATATTGATAGCTATATACATGCATGGGTAGTGCACATATTATGGTGGGACATTCACATCACAATGATAGATATATACATGCATGGGTAGTTCACATATTATGGTGGATTATTCACATCATTATGATAGATATACACATGCATGGGTAGCGCACATATTATGTTGGGACATTCACATCATAATGATAGATATATACATGCATGGGTAGCGCACATATTATGGTGGAACATTCACATCATAATGATAGATATATACATGCATGGGTAGTGCACATATTATGGTGGATTATTCACATCATTATGATAGATATACACATGCATGGGTAGTGCACATATTTTGGGGCAACATTCACATCATAATGATAGATATATACATGCATGGGTAGTGTACATATTATGGTGGATTATTCACATCATTATGATAGATATACACATGCATGGGTAGCGCACATATTATGGTGGGACATTCACATCATAATGATAGATATACACATGCATGGGTAGCGCACATATTATGGTGGAACATTCACATCATAATGATAGATATATACATGCATGGGTAGTGCACATATTATGGGGGAACATTCACATCATATTGATAGATATGTACATACATGGGTAGCGCACATATTATGATGGAACATTCACATCATATTGATAGATATGTACATACATGGGTAGTCCACATATAACGGTGGAATATTGACATAATATTGATAGATATATACATACATGGGTAGTGTTCATATTATGGGGAAACATTCACATCATAATGATAAATATATACATGCATGGGTAGTGCACATATTACGGAGGAACATTCACATCATAATGATAGATATACATGTATGGGTAGTGCACATATAACGGTGAAACATGCACATCATGATGGCAATTCTTCATAAATGTTAAGTCCTTGGTGTAATTTTCGTGTTAAATGGAATACTACACGTCACCAAACTGATAAATCAAGTATCCTCACTCACGTCATTTTCTAATAAACTGTAAGATGGAATACTGATATTATGATCATCCATCTATTTGTTATAATTAGACGTTTTATTTTGTCTATAGAAAATGACAGCAAGACTGATGATACTTCTGAGCTGTTCGGCTATCAGGACGTATCTGTATTGGGAATATCATACTTAAAACAAAGTATGGGCGTATCTGTTTACGTACGAAACCTTATTGACAATGCTTACCTGGGTAAGTACATATATTTAATGGAAACACTATACTGATGCATGTCAGGTAACAAGGACACACAATAATGTTGCATGTAAGGTAAATACATTTATTTAAAAGGAAACACGATAATGTTGCATGTCAAACCACATTTACAGGCTAGTACATTTCTATAAAGGAACATAACGTAATGTTGCATGTCGGATAGGTATATTTCTTTAAATTTGGACACACACTAATGCTGCATGTCGGGTAAGTAAATTTATTTAAACTTTGGACACACACAAATGCTACATGGCGGGTAACTAATTTTATTTAAACTTTGGACACACACTAATGCTGCATGTCGGGTAAGTACGTTTATTTAAATTTTGGACACACACTTATGCTGCATGTGGGGTAAGTACATTTATTTAAACTTTGGACACACACTAATGCTTCATGTCGGATAAGTACATTTATTTTAACTTTGGACACACACTAATGCTGCATGTAAGGTCACTACATTTATTTAACTTTGGAAGCACACTAATGCTTCATGTCAGTTAAGTTTTAAGGGTTGTTAATGCGCGTTTTAATTAACTGATGAAAGTTAGAGCAATTAGCAAGCTGTCAGCGCGACTATGAAATACATGTTTATTGGTGTCACATATGTTTCTATATACAGTCAAACCTGTGTAAGCGGTCACTTCTATTGAGAAGCCTGTTGTCTTAAGCAGTCATATCTGCTTATTGTCATGTTTATATTTTCAGAGCAAATTAACCTGTATTAAGTATCAGGCTGTTTTAAAGGCCTTTTTGCTACTTCCTTTGACTGGCTGTTTAAGACAGGTTTGACTGTATTAGTTGGAATATTATATGGGAGATTTAGTGGATACATACCGAGATTTTATGTACAGAGTACCAGTCTCTTCTGAGATACCGACCTGGATAAATAGAAAAAAAAATATGTAGCGAATAAAATGTCGTTTTTGAGTTTTGTGTTATGACATTGATAGATTCGGAATTATGGAGTTCATTCGATTTTCCTAAACAATATAATACCGCTTGAGGCATAATTGGTATTTCGTTTCTACGTTGTGTTCTGTTTTTTCCACGGGGTCAGTTGAACAAATATTAACTCCGCCTTGATAACGTCTCATACCACTATTACATTTCCCATAGGGCTCCATTATAGCTTATTTTTACAATACACAGTGACAAAAAAAACCCACCCAAAACATTTACAGCATGTGTCTGGGCTCCAATTCTTCACTAGTTCAAGATCTGCAATTATAAATAAAAAAATCATACCTTGACCAGTTTATTTTAAATTTATATAAATTTATTTTAAATTTGTGAAACCTATCAATTTAAAGAGTGATATGTCAATTATCAGCCCACTGGCAATATGCAGTTAGAACTATAAATTCTAATATGACATATGCTAGCCGTGACATCCGGTATCAGCTTCAAAGTTTCAGGGGTAATTTTTAAAATACTGACCATTTAACACGCGGTTGGAAAAAATAATCACTGCAATATAAAGCCCTGTAAAAAGAAGAAAAAGATAACTAAAGATTTACTTCTATCTCCTTCATCTAGGTTATTCAAGAGAGATACTGGTGGTGTGAGTCCTTTCAAACCGAGATGCGTTGATGAATAGCTTAAGCCATTACGTTCTCAACATTGCTGAACCATCACATTTACTGTAAAAAACGACATAACTACTGCCATTGCTTATTTATTATTATTATTATTACTATTTGGTATAGGTTCTCTGCAGCAGACGACAATCACGGTAATGCGAGATGAAATATTGAACAACAACATAGTATCCGGCTCCGTGAAGGCGAGTCAAACATGGTTCAGCATTATGACCTCGTACATAGATACCCTTGAGGGGATCCAGCAGAAAATTGGCACGTATATCTTAAAGGTACAATGTTATTAGTTCTTCATTTAAAGTGGCATAGTCAGTATCTGAATATATATATCTTAAAGATATAAACAATTTGTATATGAATGACTAACATTTAGGTGAATTTCCATCACCATACTTGTATTTATAATAACCGATACATCTTTTGCATGTTAATAAATTGTTTTAAATATATATTTGTTCTGGGCAGTAATTCTAATATGCAAATTAGATGCTTCGCTGTCGGAAGTTATCGTATTATTTCCGATGATATCCGCATATGTATACGCCTGTTGGTACAGCAAACTGCATTTGGAATCGATGATGCCCGGAAATTTACGTTTACGGTCATAGACGAGATGGGATAGAATAAACCATTCACGTTATTCCAGGGGTGACGTCTCATTTAAATATTCGCGATAATTGCGAGTTTAACTTGAATACATGATTTGAAAAATTACACAACAAGATATGACACAGATAGTCACAACTTATGCTAGATATTACAATTCTGTCGGTACAGCAATTTACATTTTTAATCGATAATGCCCGGAAATTTCCGAACGTTTACATATAATGTCGTGATGGGATCCATTGACGTTATTCCATAGGCCAAATTTAATTCAAATATCGGCGATAGTAGCGAGTTAAGATATGATATTTTGCACAATATATATGATCAAATAGTACAATTGTTAGTTTTGTTTATTGCATTAAAATGATAAAACTTACGGTTGTGTCGCTTTAAAGCAGCATACTTCTAGTCATTTTGATAAACACGATTTAATATCTTCTAGCGAGAAGAAAAAAAATTGTAAAGAGAATCGGACACATTGTTCGATGTGATATTAAAAAGCAAGAAGAAATGGCGTTAAACGCAATTTAACGCATTATAGCTTGTAAGTGGTCACTTCTATTAAGCAGCCACATGTCTTAAACAACCTCATATGTTATTTTCCATGTATATGCTCTCAGAATAAATTAACCTGCATTAATTAACAACCGGTCTTAAAAGACCACTTTTGTTCCTTCCCTTGACTGGCTGCTTAAGACATGTTATTTTATTGTTGGAGGAGACATCAAAATGAACATAAACCATTAAACTTTCTCATATATAAGGTTTGGACGAGTAAAGTGTCTCTCTTACACAAGGGGCACACCCATGGAGACGTGGTGGTGTTGGTGGTATCTCGGCCGAACTCGTCGCCCTCCGATCCTGGACTCAATCCTCTCTCTCTCTAGACGCTCCAAACCTATACATAATACTAGTTCAATCACATACTGTTGTTTTATTATGAGTGGGTGTATCAGCGACATGAAGTATATATATACGAGCAAATATATAGCTGTGTACTCAATCAGTCTTTCTGTCCATTTGTCTGCCCGTCGAACTTTTCTATGCAGTCAAATTCCTCTCTTTTGCTTAATTTTGAATGGTTCGTTTTTTGTCTTTTGTGGTCTTGTTCCTGATACTATTATAAATTGCCAGTTATGATCTTCCTGCAATTCAGTGTTTTTTTCAATCATTAGATGAGACCTTAATGATATGTTATTATATATATACATTCATTATCACGTCTCTGTAACATGTCATTATATTTGCCTTCTGTGATGTATGAACCGTTAATACATTTCTCAGTGAGAATTATTTTATTCTCACTAATAACTTCGTTTGAAGCTTCAATAGCGCCAAATATCACATTGAAACTATCACTCGAGATTTTCCTAATGTGTTGTGCTTATAAAATAATTATGAAGAACGCATGTAATAAATAATCAAAAATATGTTTTGCCATCGAGGGTTCTGTTTTTGATATGGACTTGATATTTTATTTATATACACATTTTAACGTAACGCAAGTTAGATCTGCGTCAACAATAGAGGAAAATTTAAGCATATTTTGCGCTATTGTGGCTTTAAAGGGTTGGAAGTCGTACGACAATATTGAAATCAGATATATTCATACCCATGGTTTACATCTTAGTAATATGTAACATCTTAGTACTACTACTACTACTACTACTACTACTACTACTACTACTACTACTATTTCTACTACTACTACTACTACTACTATTTCTACTACTACTACTAATACTACTATTACTGCTATAACTACTACAACTACTACTACTACTACTACTACTACTACTACTACTACTACTACTACTACTACTACTACTACTACTACTACTACTACTACTACTACTACAACTACTGCTGCTACTACTACTTCTACTTCTGCTACTTCTTATACCACCACCTACACCACCACCACCACCACCACCACCACCACCGCCACCAACAACAACAACAACAACAACAACAACGACAACGACAACGACAACGACAACGACAACGACAACGGCAACGGCAACGGCAACGACAACGGCAACGGCAACGGCAGCGGCAGCGGCAGCGGCAGCGGCAACGACAACGATAACGACAACAACGACAACGACAATGACAATAACAACGCAGACAGCAACAACACAACAAATATACTTATACACATGTATAATACCAAAATTATATAATTTTTTTAATACCAAGAGACTCATTTGAATACGTGCTATCTTCTGTGAGACCCTCACAATATCTACAAAGTACAACGCTAGTCTACATTTATTATTATCTACTATAATCATTACACACAAGTATATAAACAGACAAGAACACCGTGACTGTATATGGAAGTTGTTGAGAGTTGCACGACCCTTCATAAAGTAATACCTTTTTTTCATAAAACTATTAACGTTACTTTTGTAAATCGGTTAAAAGCACATTTAAATATTTTCATGAAATCGTCATACCGATAAATAATTATACATGTAATAGACATATAATTTTAATTCAGTTTTATTTCAGCCCTTTTTGCCAGAAATTACCACAAATCTGCGAAAAAGGAACTCATACATACAACCTTAACTTTTAAGCATTTACCGGTGTAATGTTCCTCTCCAAAGTTTAGCTCAGCCGGTAGCGCGTCTGACTATCAATCCAGGGTTGGTGAGTTCGAGTCCCCGCCCGATCACGGTCTCCGTGATGATTGATACACGACATTGTGTCTCATTGTCATTCACCTTTCACAGTGATTCAAGTGGGAACGTTATCAGTCATTTGGGGAGATCAGTGTGCTCAAGTACTGGGTAATCTTCCAGGAGCCCAGGAAAGGGTGGTTATCTTAACTGATCGTCTATTAGCCCTCGATGGTATAAAATGACGCTAAATATTCAATCAATCAATCAATCAATCAATCAATCAATCAATCAATCAATCAATTAATCAATCAATTAATCAATCAATAATAATTCATCCTAAGGCCTTCCTCCCACAAATAAATCTGATGACGTATATAACCCGGCATGATCACTTAACACGTTAGCAATGGTTGCCAATAGTCAGTCCTTCGTTGGTCATGGGTTTTGATTCCTTTTTCACAATTTCATTACCACTGCTTCATGTGGGAAAGTTATCAGTTGCTTGCGGAGATCGGTGTGCTCGAGTACAGGGTAATCTTCAAACCTCCCAGGAAAGAGTGGTTATGTTTACTGATCGTCTGTTAGCCCTCGATGGCATAAAAATGAAGCTTAATTTCAACCAATGAATTATTCAATCGAAACAGAAAATAAGTTAAGAATCTCAGTACACGCTATAAGATTAAATTCATTTTTTCTGGTTTTATGCATGTATTAAGAATGTGGAATCGCGCACACATCTTATAAAACGTCAGCATGATTCGATATCCTTTACACATGCATACACATTAGAACAAATAAATTTAATCCTTATAATTCCAATCCTGACGATAGTGTTTTTATTTCAGTCGCACTTCATAAAAAAATATATGAAAAGAAATTTTAACTATCAGCTACGTAGAAAGTGCGTAGAAATACGGAAAAATGGAGTCCGTCTTAAGAGGGCTTATCAATCCGATGGAAATGATTTAAATGCATTTAAGAGAGTGAGATTTGAAATTATTCAAGTATATTAATTTCATATTTGCATGATTTAAATATGTAAGTTTTAACAAAAATAGTGTTAGGTGAAACGAGGAATTAGAGATAGAAATACAAAATACCAGAGACAGTCAATATGTTACGAAAGTCTCGGCGAATATCGCTCGTTACTTTCCGGAGATATCCGATAGCGATTACCTGTAGCAGGTGAAATATCGATTTTAGCAGACGATCCCCGTAAAGAGTTATTGGTAAACTGGCATAATATAACGTTTTTGGATATCGACGCCAGTTACGATTTCTTTTCCTATAATTCCTTTGGTGAAAGCTTGTCAAAATTGCCAAGTGCTACTTTAACATGAACGTTAATTAAACACCTGAAGGACGCCGCAGCAGTAATGGGGAGTGATTGGACGTATATATGCTACATTTGTAATTGCCTAGAAATGGCATGTTTAGGTTCAAGTTAATCGATTTAATTAAAGATAAGAGTGTGTCCTTCGCATAGCTATTTTGATTATAGCATATTTTTATTAAAAAACAAGTTTGAAAAGAAAAATAACGGTGCATGTGAAATTGGAAATAGCAGACATATACGTTAGACTTAATATACACTTTATAATCGGCTCATATCCTACCCGGCGAAGAAGTCGTTGTATGGTGTCCAACGTCGCTTTCAACCATTTTTCAGTGATATCCACGGCGATGGTGTCTACTTGAGACAGTATTCTGAGCGCGGCCACACTGCCGCATCATGTCGCAGACACATGGTATGATACCCCATCCAGTCACATTATACTCACACTGGGCCGACCAGACCTAGAACTCTCCTCTAAATTCTGAGCGCCAAGAGAGAAAACTTCTAGTACCATTTTTTTGGTATGGGATCGAACCATTCCACATGCGAGGCGGACGGTCTACCTCTGGACTACCGCTGAGGTCTCTACCCAGCAAAGAAGTATTCATGAATCAAGCTATATACTGTCATGCGTAAAGAGTTACACACATAAGTAATGTTATTTTTTCTAATAAAACATAAGTTTGCAACGATATACATTTATAAACAATATCGTTACCATATTCAACCCATGCGGGGAAATCCTCAAAAGAAGGGATCCCCATTTAGTCTGCCAAAAAACAACAACTTTATATCATAATATTAAAAAAATTAACAATTTTAACAAAAATCCATGTAGTTGTCCTTTTGCCTCTGTCTAACAATTCATAAGGGGGGAGGTCTCAAGAATTACCTCCCTTATATTACAGTAGAGCATTACGCCCAAGAAATAACAACTGTGTAAATAGGTTGGGCATTATATTTTTTTACCTTTTATAACATTGGAGCATTGTCATGAGTTCTACTTAGTTTGGATGACATTAGGAGCTGTTTGATAAAGGTATAACTGTTTAAAGATGCGTAGAGACACATTGCAACTGGACATAATTGTCAAATATGAAGGGGTGTCATCAAACCATCGAAATTGTAAAAAAGCAAGTTGTCCAACCTTATACATTTCCTGCATATTTGGACCAACAGAGGACTGGCTATGGAAACAAGACACTTTAAGAACCATTGTTAATGTGTTCATTGTTCCAGAAGTGCATTCTCTATATGTAGAACAGTACAAAATTAATTGTTGAATGAGAGATTAATGTCAGATATAGTGAAGATAAATTAATTCTGAAGTAACTACTTTCAAGAAAGAAAGAGCACTACAAGGATGAAAATAGCAGACACAATTTTCATGAGCATCTTCATGACCAGTAGTGGTTAGTGCAATGCTGCTTACGTGTGCAATGCTGCTTACGTCCTCTGGCATTTGTTTTGAGAAGTTCTCTATCTAAATCCCCCACAAAGCAATTTTCCGGAGGATATTCATTGAGGCACTGTCCGTGTGCCCGACCGTGTGTCCGAAAGCGTTCAACTCCACGAAACTTTGTACACATATTGACCTAGTGGGCCAGTACTGATGAGGGAGATTTTTCTGTTGAAATGAAAACGTTTAACCAAAATTATGAAATTTTGAGTTTCCAAGCATAACAACAAAACAGTATTTTTACGAAACATATCATTCTAGTGGTTAAGTAATGGCATTTGCTATGAGGGAGTTTTCATTTTCAACATTTGTTATATTGCCATTTTTGTTTTGTTTCAATAAGACAAAGTACGAAAATCTCCGTTTTTGTACCATAACCGTTCAAGATAACTTAACGAAACATTGTACACACGTCAACCACGTGGATGGTCTAGAGGTGCATTTTGCTAGGAGAGTTTTCACTTTTAATCATTTTTTTATTACATATAATACAGATAGCCAAAATCATGAAAATTTCTGTTTCCGGAGAAAACCCCCAAAACCTGTTGTCTTGGTAATGTCTTGGTAATGTCCTTTGTTATGAGGGAGGTATCATTTTTAAGTTTCAGAACTCAGCACGTCTGAGTAACATACCCCACGGGCGGGGATATTACCAATTACGTCTTCTTGTTAGTTTTGCCGAGATGGGCTTACTGATGGAGAAGAGCCAGGACGTACAGAAAATACAATGGAAAAGTACAGCATTTAATGCAAGCTGTAGTAAAGATAAAGAACGTGTGTCTTTCAGTGTTCATTGTATGCTTGTAATGTGTATATATGTAAATATATTGGTAACAAAATCCGTTTAAATGCTAAGCTAGAATTTTCAAGACGACGTGTTATGGTCGTGTTATGTTGTAATGATTTATTACTTAATTTTAGATCAATTGTGTAATAGTTCAGGGGCTACACGTATCGCTATCGAGTCCGTTTCCTGGGTAGAACCAGTTCTAGAGGCCATCGTGTCATGTCTGAGATTGAACCTTCGACCTCTGACATGATTCTGAACTAAGTGTTTACAAGGTTATACGTATTATAGTTGTTTTTCGCATATCAACGGAACGGAAACAAAGATGGTAGCCTACAGTGTGTCTCAATGTCATGAAAGGAGTTTTCCGTCGGTCCATTGGTAGACTGTCAGATGGCGCAACCCAAAATCTGAACGGACACACGAGTTTTTTTCAATAGGAAGATATCTTAATAAAATAAGGGAGTTACGGGAAGTGAGGGGTAGGGGGAGGGGGGCGTGCGCCGTTTTTTTAAAGAATAGATCCGCCGTTGAATAAGAAGCATAAAAACGTACGATACCAACCAAGTGGTATAACCTGGCATTCATTAATCACATTTGGATAAAAATGCTGAAGGTTTGAATAAATCTCAGTGTAGATTCTAATTGGACATAGAGTAGATCTATAACAGACGTGAACTTTGTTAAGATGTTCTAATTACGTACTATTGATTTTTCTTTTCCAGAGTTCTATATTAATCAGCAACTTGCGTGTGATCTATATATTTAAAACAGGTGACTGTTAACAAGTAAAAAAATATCAACCACTCATATCTGGCCCAATAGAAGTCGCGCTTAAAATCAAAGGATACATGACTGTTATCAGCTAAAATGAAAAATTGATCACATTCAATGCTTTGATCGAGAAAATATCAACCACTCATATCTGGCCCAATAGAAGTCGCGCTTAAAATCAAAGGATACATGACTGTTATCAGCTAAAATAAAAAATTGATCACATTCAATGCTTTGATCGAGAAAATATCAACCACTCATATCTGGCCCAATAGAAGTCGCGCTTAAAATCAAAGGATACATGACTGTTATCAGCTCAAATGAAAAATTGATCACATTCAATGCTTTGATCGAGAATAATTACGGCAGCTAGCAACTCTCAGAATCTGATATCTCCCAAACCCCAATGAAAAAGCAAAGAATTCTATGCTTGTCCGACAATTCATAGCAATTGAACGCTCACTTAACTGTGACGTCATTCAAACATTCTGTTGACGCAACTGACCAATCAGCGTGCTCATATGTGGTCCGTCCAGTTAAGATGTGTTGCATGTAAAACTATAGTATATAAGTCATTGAGGCCTTGATATTGTGTCTATGGTTTGCATTGTAGCTAGGCGCGCTCGCCATAGTCTGGTCTGTACATTTATGTCTGGTTATTCACAAATAATTATCTCTCTCTCTATATATATATACATCATACATTGTGAATCAGCATCTAAATATATGCCAAAAATCGTAAATTCCATTGTTGTAAATTTAATTATCTCCCTTTATGAAATAAAATATATATGAATTCACTGTATCTCTTTAATATTCAACGGGTTTATAAATCTGTCCTTTATAAAGTACTAGAGTAGTCATGAATCCTTAACTGGATCCTACTCATATTAAGCTATCAGTTTATGTTTGTATATTGTCCGTCCATGTAAAACCATAGTGTATAAGTCATGGTCGTCACCAACATTATTGATTTGGCAGTGGCCTTGATATTGGATATTGTGTCTATGGTTTGCATTGTAGTTAGACGCGCTCGTCGTTGTCTGGCCTGTACATTTATGTCTGGTTATTAACAAATAGTTATTTCTTATATATATATATATATATATATATATATGGTGTACAGAATAAGAGATGATTTCGAATAAATGTTTTTAGTTATTTTTTTCCTGATATTTTCAGGTTTTAAAAAAACACAACAACATCAAAAACAGCGGTTCTCCAGTTACATATGTTTTACTTAGATTCAATCTAAGGTTTACCTCTGCCAATAAAACTGTATGCTATAAATAACATGTTATGTGTTAAAATGATGTTAACTCATGAAATAAGAATCAGCCTACATAAACTTCCGTGTTACATGTTACAATTCTCATCGTTACCGTCGATATGTATTTTTTTATTTTCAGGTTTCAGAAAATGAAATCGCCAGTATCGAGGGGTCTGTCGTATTACATATTCTCCGGATTGTCGTCGCCTTCTTCTTCATCTTTATCTTCGTCTCATTTGTATATTGCACCCACAGTCAGACCTACCGACATTTTTGCGAGCTTCGTGTTAAAAACACAATTTTGATTTCGGAAAGAATGAAAACTTACGAACTAATGACGGAGATATTGCCCGTAACCATTGCCGAACAAGTTATTTGTAATAGGTCGGTTTGTCCAGATCGTTTTGAATCGGTGACCATATTATTTTCGGATATATCCAATTTCTTGGAATTTTCTGATTGTTGCTCTCCGATTGAGATGGTGACGATATTGAATCTGGTGTATTCAACATACGATGAGTTGCTGAGTAAATACGATGTGTACAAGGTTCAAACACTAGGTATGTTTCCATGACAATAAACGGTGTTTATGATTTATTTCATACTTTTTGGCCAACTATGGGTTTCCTAGTATAGTATAAATGATATTTTCACTGTCGTGACATAAATATAACCATACGCCTTTCTAGTTTGATTGATAATTGTATCTTTTGGTTTAACTTTTTTTTCAAAAAAGGACATAACACAATGTCCGCAACATATTTTTATTGTTTGATTATTTTTACTCGCTTACGTTAAAAACATAAAAACACGAAATTTGAAGAATAAAAAGTAGTCCCTGTGGCGTATGATCATTTTGGCGGTGATCAACACTGCAAAGGTTTATGACAAGGACAAAAGCAAGGCTATACCTTGGCATAAAGCATGGCTAAAAATGGTTATATTAAGCGAAAGATTTATTTTATTTACTTCATTGTCAACGCTGACAATGGCGTGCTCCCTCGTAGCATCGTTCCTCGTAACAGGAGGGAGGGAGTAGGTGTTTATACCGTTTTAATAAGACGCCATGCACTCCTGAAAATTTCAAAAGATATTGTTTTTGTGAGAAAATATGAAGATTTGAAATAACCCACTTAATGGTAATGCAGCCGGATTGTTGATGTTAATGTCATGTGATATGTACCTATATTTCAGTGTACATTTAATGACACCAAGCTGCTGTTTCACAGAAACAAAGTGTTAGTATCGTCGGTGCATGTAAGAACTAATCGCTTAAATGTCAGCTGTATTTTGGAGAATATAAAAAAGTAATAAATGCGAGGTGATATTAAATTTATATTTAATATCTGCACGTCCTCTTTAACCAAATACGGCAGTCAGCGGATGAATTTTAAGCACGACAAGCTAGCGAACTCCAGAAATAAGTAGCTCGGTAATATGGTGGCGGTTTTGAGTTTGATATATGTAATAATGTTTTAACCTTAAATACAAATATAACATAATACTTCAATTCCAAAGTTTCCTTGCTGATATTCGGGTCCATTTTTTAATTTCTCGGCAGTGTAAGGTATAGTTGAGGCTGATTGATTAAATCATAAGATAATATCGGCTCAAGCGATTTCGAGATAACGAGTTTCAACTGTATTGTATGCACTTAAACCTAAATAATTAAGGTCAAAGGGCTGAGTCCAACTCGGTAAAAAAATATGTTGGAAAGTGTTTTAATGACGGCTGTAATCGTGTTTTACTAAATTTATGTAATGAGGCAATCTTCCACTTATGAAATTAAATGTCATACATACATTGTATGCAATGTGTGCAAATGATGCGTAAAACTTAAATCAGTCCGGAAGGCGGTTGGGGTGGTGGGGTGGGAGTATATATGGGGGTAGATATATTAACATTTATTATTGACACGCATAGTTACATATCTCAATGCTAATTTGTCAAATTGATAATACGACCTCCCAAAATGTATGAATTTCTTGTTGTAAAAAATATTATTTCAAACTATATGATATATAAAAACATAGGAAAACGTTTATGTTACATGTATTTCTTTATAAACGGTCGTTTTTAGTTTTAATTGGAATGAATTTTACTTTTCCAGATAATAGAATACATGTTTATATGATCACTGAGAGACTTTGCAAACGAAAAAATAAATATAAAGCACATTATTAGTACATAATTAAGAACGGGTTTTGTTTCTTTCCGATAAACACCTTTGGCAAAAAAAAACGGGGATTTACGACGCTTGTTCGGAAACGCGTCGGCCGATAATATATGATCAATTTACTTCAGAGAGAAACATAGTACGGGGAACTGTAGGGGGTGCAGTTAAAAATTAAATAACCGCTTGCTGTTAGATAGTTTTTAAGAATGTCCCCTTTATTCCCCTCAGTGTTTTAATGAACTGGAACCCACGAGCACGTAAGCGACGAATATAAAATAAAAAAAA
The DNA here is from genome assembly GCA_029582155.1 of Panopea generosa. Classification (NCBI taxonomy): domain Eukaryota; kingdom Metazoa; phylum Mollusca; class Bivalvia; order Adapedonta; family Hiatellidae; genus Panopea; species Panopea generosa. The sequence goes on along the minus strand of CM055910.1, from coordinate 46,786,599 downwards.
AATACTTTTCTAATAACTGTACTAAATAAACCACCCTTGATAACCTCTCAATATTGACTGCGATAAAGTGATTTGTGACGTACTGATGTTAGCGCGTGCGATAGTATCAACGCGTGTATGCAAGCTAGGATCCTGAGCAAGAGTTACTAGACCAAACTGGTATTCCGTACTCATTGTTTTTCAGTGCGTATAAATAATATAATGTGTACTACGTTCGATACAGTTTTATTGCAGACATCAATATATCTATTTTAAAAAAAGAAAACCCAATAACAATACATAATATTAGTGAAGCCATAACTTTTCTAATCTTGTTTATGATCCCCTTATCTGACGGTCTTAATCCGCACACTACTTTTGTTTACTTCCGAACACTGGCGGAGGTACAGTCGGAAAGCAACCAAGTCATTACGGAATTACAAAAATGTGAACAAAAGTTAAAAGTTCGGTCCGCACGTCTAAGAAACACACATTTCGATCGTAGTTATTGATTTTCTCGCTTATTCAAAAATAGTCACTAAGGTGTCTACAGGAAAGGTTTTAGCATTACTATGAACATATTTAATCATTTTTGTTATTATCAAAAAGTGTACATTTCGGAAATTTAATGAGGCTTTTAGTAATGATTTATTTTTTCGATATATATCCTCGTCCAGTGTTTATGATATTACCTATATCCACTGAGTATATAGAATTATCCAATGATAATTGCAGAAATTGTCACTTTGATTTTTACTTTTACGATGTATGATACCGTAACAAGGACGATTATGTTATTGTTTTGAAGAGTTAAACGGAGCGGTAGTGCAGTGGATAGAGTGTTGGCCGTTCACGCTAGAGGTTGTGGGATTTGAACAACAGTAGGAACCGGATAACTCTAAAATCAACACTCAGTACCGGTTCTATCCAGGAAGCAGACTCGAGAGCGGCACATATTATCTCTAAGCTTTCTTTGTAATCGAGCTGTAATAAATAAGGATAAACTAAAGTCATCGATTTGAACTTTATTGCATCGCCTAAATTTGTTGTTTGTGCTTTTGTTATTTGTATGTAGTCCAATGGGAACCAAGAGAAAGTGTTAATACAGACATTATTTTTGTTATGACATAAAACAATTATTTCGTGCATTCAATCTCATTACTATTCCTTCGGTAGGTAACACCTTTATGATAGCTTCCGGCCTGCCGGTAACCAATGGTGATCGCCATGCGTTTGAGCTGGCCGAGCTGTCGATGGATCTGATGGAGACAATGTCAGACATAGAGGTTCCTTTCGACGGTAAAATTGATCAAACAATCAACATACGTATTGGAATACATACAGGTTGTGTTTATGTTTATCAAGTAGTTTCGGCTAGTCAGTTTATAGTAAGGCATGCGCTATGTCAAATCAATCCATCATTCTGTTTCACCAGGTTATATAATTAACATGCAACACGAGTTGAAGCCAAACATTTTCCCGAATCACGAACCATTAGAATATAATCTCTCTCGGACAAGTCTGATTGGGCATTGCGCGTGAAACCATCAGGTGCATTACCGAATTAACGTTGTATTACGCTTCTTACACTAGTCAAATTACATGTTTGATATGAAACAGGCAGTGGTTGAGATTTAGACCTACCTTATGACAATTCAAGATATCAAGTCTCTTTAGGTGAAACACTCTTTATTATTAATATAGAACGCGTGGTCCAGTAGTAGAGCACCGAACCCATGATCAGAGGGTCGTAGGTTCGATCCTCCGCCACGGATATGTGTGATGTCCTTGAGCAAGACACTTTTTCCGCATATGCTTAGTACTGGTTCTAACCAGGAAGACTTCGAGCGTGATTTGCCTAAGTTGTATGAACTTGTTTGACAATCGAAGTAAAATAAATAAATCAATATGGAATAAATTTCTTTTATTAATCAAGAGTTGTCTGCATTTAGCACACAATTTGAATTCACATTGTCGTTCAAAAATATGGTAAACGTGGAAAAACTAAAGAGTCTTGCATATCTAGCAAATAATTGTATAATCTAGCATTCTCTATCATTGTCTTGCATAGTCTAGCCTAGTAATGTTCAGAATAAATGATAACTTTTCTAAGATTTACGAAATAAACTTAAAAAAAAATCACATATTTAATACTTTTTAGCCTTTTTGTACATTTATTGACTTTACTAATTTGGATTTCCTACCCTTCCAGGCCCCGTGGTGTCTTGCTTGGTTGGAAATATTCTTCCAAGGTATTGTTTATTTGGCGATACTGTTGTTACGGCCTCGTCCATGCAAACGACAGCAGACCGTAAGTTGAATATTGAGACTATTCTTCATCATTCTCGACGTATGCTTTTCTAAAGGACTAACGTGTTTACACCTTGTGCACAAATAAAGTTTTAATCAGGATGTAAGATTACAATAGCTGAGGAGACAAACACACCTCCACACCGTTTATGTTTAAAAAGAATTAAGATATTGTTCATCCGACGAAAGTCATTAGATACGTTAAGTTATTTGTCACATAAACTACATCAAATAAGCGGGAAAAATGATATAAACATTTAGACGAAAGTGTGATTAATAATTATATGAAATGACGAGATAGTCCGATTGTTCCAACCAGTCAATCAGACATGTTATCGAAAACGTTATCCGTTTTGCTAGTTATTTACTAAAAATTGTCACTAAAACATCTGGGTCCGAGGATCTGGTTTCCAATGTCTGCTACCACATTCCTGGATCACGTAAACAAGTCAGCTATGTATACTGTCGGGGCTGTATTTAATAATAAACTATGACCTTCTCGCCGTTGACATTCTTTGTTAAACTATGATTCCAATAAAGCCATGCGTGCGCAATTATATAATAAATATTGCATATGCGCAAATGAGATACTTAAAAAGAAACCAGATAGCCACCGCGCCTGCACATTCCCTGACGTCAAAGAGCTTCTTATACTACTTTAATACATTTTCCAGAGACTAAAATGAAATATTCAATGATAATAGTTCAATATCATTAAAATCGATTGATAACTTTCCCAGTCCGTAATCACAACTAGCTAATACATTCATTTTACCTTTTCCTCTTATTTTGTCCACAGCCATGACGATACAAATAACTTGTACAACTTACAAGCTGCTGAGGGTGGAGGGAAGATACAGATTTAAACGCCGGGGTCTTGTAAATGTCAAGGTGTAACAGAATTACATTTCGATCAGTCAGATAGCAATATTTTGTAAATGTCAAGTTTGTGTTATACCTTATTATATTTCCATCAATTAGAAAGCAAAGTCTTGTAAATGGCAAGAGGAGAAGTATACAATAATTATATTCGATCTATCAGATTCTTAAGCCAAGTAAATTCAAGATTGCTGCTGCTACCACTACACTGCCGCTACCACCACCTTCACCACCACAACCACAACCACCACCACCATACTACTACTAATAGTAATAATAATAATACAACTACTACTGCTATTACATCTACTACTACTATTGATGTTGCTACTACTACTGCCACTACTATTACTACCACTACCACTACTACTACTCCTACTACTACTTCTACCACCACTGCTGCTGCTGCTGCTGCTGCTGCTGCTGCTACTACTACTACTACTACTACTACTACTACGGCATCTGCTGTTCCTTCTACTAGCATTGCTATTACTACCATTACTACCACTGCAATATTTTCTACTAGTATTAAAGGTTTCGTCATTATAAAGCAATTAACAACTGTGACAAGCATTACTATTTTCTTTTTAAGGGACAAGGTAATGTTCTGACGTACATCCTTCTGGGAAGAAATGGGTCACAAGATGGATCGAATCTCAAACCTCCAGTTCTTGACAGGAATTCACTGATGTCCATAAAATATATAAACTTTTTCAAGGCCAAAAAGGAAGCTGACGTTGATTTTCGGCTGTCTTTTGTATGAATTGAAACATACCTGAATACTATTTTCTTTAATATGTATGTCCCAAGTTGTTACTATTCTGGCAAAATCTGGAGTAATTATTCAAGAATATTGTCATAATTGTTGAACTTAGATTCATTTAAATAGTTTTTTGTCATGTTCAATATTGTGTTTAAATTATCAACCCCTGTGTGGTTCCAGGGAGCCACGTGTGATGGCAAGAATAGGATCACTGTGGCTTATGCATGTCGTAAGAAGCGAGAAATTGAGTAATACGATAGAATTTGCTGCAACTCTGCAGGTATCAAGGTTCTAGGTTCATTCTGCATATTCATTTGTTGATGTATTTTTTTTAATCTATATGTTAATTTGTTGTTTTTGTACATGTAGAGTGAACTTGGAATCTTCCTTCCTGTTGGCGGCGAATAACCTATAATGTGTTGGTACGCCATAAAATCCTATTCATTTATTCATTAATTTAACTAGTTCACAAATTTGTATCCGTGCGTATATGTAGATAGATTCATAGGTGAGAAGAAAAGTTGTCCATGCTGCTTCCGCATTATGCACTGGTCAAATGTAACCGCTACACCCCAGTCCGGGCCGGAACATAGCGGAAACTTTCGCTTGTCTCTCTGCAAAGTATAGTAAAGCCCTGAACACTTTGCTGGTAAAAACCCTGCTTTAAGACTTTTCTCCCGGGAACCTATAAGGTGGCTTCCAGCATAGTGGGGACATTGATTCTAAAGGAAGGTAACAAGGGCCAATCAATTAGCTCTGCTGCACTCTCGTTATATCTAGGTCTTGGGGGAGCCAGGATAACAAATGACTGATGCATAATGCCAAGTCGTTGTGATTTTGTATTAATTAATCTCATTATTCGTGAAATATCAAATTTTAAATGTAATGAGTTCTTGCTAGAAAATATCGATTCGTATTGTTTATGAATTTGACCAGAGACATATAAACATGTACAGTAGAATTTCGTTGGCTCGAACACGGATGGCTGGAACACCATATATAACTCGGACCACTTGTCTGGTCTTGGCCGAATTCCCATTTCGACGAATATACGTGTACACGTATGGTATGATGGTGAACAATGCTAAGTTCGAACATCCTTTCACCCGAACTATTTTGTCCAATCCCGTCGGGTTCGTGGCATCGAAGTTCCGCTGTAATTATTTAACTGGTTTTACGCATACTTTCCAAATAACTGTGACAACACTTAAATAAAATATGTAAATGACGTTCCAAATAGCAATAACTGGCGATCAACATCCCCACATGACTGTTCGTCCATGAAAGTTACACTTGATTTGATGCATGAGCATGGATTGCAGTATATGACCCTTTAAAGTTCAATACATATGGGGACATGTCTAGTTGATATCCAAAAATTATTATCTCAGTCTGAGCCAAAACGTATGGGGATATATTTTATTTATATCCGAATATTGCTATCTCATCTTGAGCTAATACATATGGGGATATATCTAATTTATATCCGAATATTGTTATCTCAGTCTGAGTCAATACACATGGGGATATATCTAAATTATATCCGAATATTGTTATCTCAGTCTGAGTCAATACACATGGGGATATATAAATATCGAATTATTGCTGTTTGAAGCTTTATAATTAATAACAGTTTTTTTTTTTATAAAACAAGTTTTGTCTTGAAAATTATAAAGTTTTTACTTAAAGTTTGTTTTCTTTCACACCAATTAAATTTATTCTTTTAGATGTTATTACACTGACGAGAAAAAGAAACGCCTCAATCCAACTCATTGTACAATAATTTGTTCACCGTGATTCAAAATTAGAAAAGAACAATTCCATCCGCAAATTTCATCATTTAAGAGAATTGATGGTTCATTTGACATTTCATGATCGCATTATGCTTTAAATTTTATAATTTCACTAACACAATTAGTAATCTAATCTTTCTTTCTTTCCTCCATATATGAAGAGATAATACATATTATGCAAACATGATATAATGGCAATTATTTGAAAAGATTTATAAATACATGTAGTTACAATATCAATATTGTCTAACAATCAGTATTTACATTTCAACATGTTGATTTCATATATAGAACTAGTTAAGGACCATATGAAAAATGAAGCAGGTAAGTAATGATTGTACGATAGCTATTTACATTAATGATAACAACAACGCAAACATATTTGACTTACAAATATGATAAGGATAATAGTCATAGTTATATATTTTTAGAGAAAAATATTTACATGTCTTATTGTTTATTAAAATTCACATTGATAATACATACTGAGCACATCCTATTAGACAGCCTTAATCGAAACGAAACATCAAGACAACTAAGATGAGCTCACAAGTCTCTCGTTCGCACGCACACGATCGCACGGACAGACAGACAGACAGACAGACAGACAGACAGACAGACACACACACACACACACACACACACACACACACACACATACATACATACATACATACATACATACATACATACATACATACATACATACATTGGGATTCTGGCCCACTCCTGGTGCAGCGCTGCTCTCAGTTCCTGAACGTTGGCAGGCTGCAGTTGACGTTGACGTAACCGCCGTCCAAGGTAATCCCAGGCGTGTTCAATCGGATTGCAGTCAGGTGAACACGCCGGCCAAGGCAAAACGTCAATGTTACGAGTCTGTAAAAAGTTCCTGGTGACACGTGCAACGTGAGGTGGCGCGTTGTCATGCTGGAAGACCCTTGACGTTGGCGGAACATAGGGACAACCACAGGACGTAATATCTGGTTGATGTACCGCCTGACAGTGAGATTACCTTGGCACACGACGAGTTGGGACTTTGTGGTAAGGCCTGCAGCAGCTAATTCCCCGTTCTCTAAGACGAGTTCTGACTGTATATCGACTTACAGGGCGTCCATAGTTACCTACCACTAAACGTGACGTGGATTCAGCCGTCAAAAGTCTGTCACGCAGATGGCGTTGACGTATGTACTTATCCTGCTGTACTGACGTTACACGCAGTCTACCTAAACGTGGCCTATTAACAAACGTTCCCGTGTCTCTGGCACGGCGAACGAGACACAATATTGTCGCACGAGAGACGTTAAAACGTCTAGCGACTTGTTCTTGCGTTCGCCCACATTCAAGCATGGCCAAAACTTGGGCCCTCTCTTCGAAATTTAGCCTCGGCATTATCAGAAACTGGATAATCGTCCGAAAATCTCTAAAAATATAGTTTTATGTCGACTTACACATGTACCTGTCTAATATTCACTCGATAAAGCTACATGGTTGACACGCACGAACTGCACGAGGAAATCATGAGCAGGTACATGAATTTAACAATAAGCAGAATAAAATCGAACGAGTTTCGGTTGGTTGGGTTTGTCGGTCGGAGTACATGTACATTTCTGACATTTCCCCCCAAATTAAAACTATTTAACAAAAATAACGCCAATTTTCGACGAGGCGTTTCTTTATCTCGTCAGTATATATATATTTAACACTTTTCGTCAGATGGTCATCAATACGAAATAGTCCGCATTTTAATTATTTGACTCTTGAATATTTAATTATATAATTACCATGACGGTGAGCCCACGGTAACGTTTTGGTATCATACACGTCTGACTCACTTAAAGTAACACTGTGCGGTGTTTGGCGTTGCTTTCAACATTTTTTTTCATTGATGTCGCGACGGTGTCTACTTGAGACAGTATTCTAAGCGCTGTCACATTGGAGTATCATTCATGGTATGATACCCCAGCCGGTCACATTATACTGCCACCGGGCCGACCAGATCTAGAACTATTCTCTATATGCTGACCACCAAACGAGGCAGCTTCTACCATTTTTCAAGTTTATTGTATGATCTAGCCAAAGATCGAACCCACGACCTCTCGCATGCGACGCGGACGCTCTACCACTAAACCACCTCGTAAAATAAATAATGTCATGATACAAGTAGGTTTGAAAAAAATATGAAGAAATAAAATCTTATGAATACAAATTGATATTTCTTTGGATTTTTTTTCTATCATTCCGATAAAATCTGATAGTTTAAACAAATTTATTTTACTTCGATTGTGAAACAAGTTCTTACAACTTAGACAAATCACGCTCGAATACTTCCTGGTTAGAACCAGTACTAAGCTTATGCGGAAAAGTGTCTTGCCCAAGGACACCACAGATAGCTGTGCAGGAGGATCGAACCCGCGACCCTCCGATGATGGGTTCGGTGCTCTACCACTGGACCACGCGATAAAAACTGATGAAAATATGTAGTATTCTATTTGTCATATATGACCATAAATATGCGACTTATGATTCTCTTTAACCATTTACAAGAATTAAGCCCCTTTTAAAAAAAAACGAAATCAGGATCTGCACAGATACTGTCAAAGCTTTATGATATATATAAAATATACAGAAAAAAGAGTCATTGATCTTTTTTTTATCGAAATTGCTGTGGGTCCCTTTACTTTTTTTGTGCCGTCTTAGCGCGGTGAATATGGGGTGATTTCTAAAAAGATAAAAATATGTCCTTTTCCAGTCCAATAAAACTTTATTACACAATTTAATAAAACGAGACACAGATGTTATGTGTTATTAAATGACTAGCATATAGAACAGAATAGAATATAACACAATTACAAATAAACTAAATATCAACGTGCTTTCCATCAATATATATCCAAGGTGTTATAAACAAAACCAATCTCACATAGAATATGAATAAAATTCTTCACAGTCTGTTGACTTTTTTTGTAAAAGCAATACGCCAAATTAAACTGAAATTTAACACGAAAGCAAATCAATTCAATTAATAACAATCTTAACTATTCGCATCTTACCATAGAATCCATTTCTCAATTATAAAACAAGTATAATTACAAAAACTTGTTAACGATTTATAAATTTCCAATTCTAAATTTTGTTTTGTGTAACTTTAATTTACGAGAGTACATAATTTAACTTATCGAGCCGAAAGAGACAAATACCGAAAAGACCGGAAAGGTATTTTGTACTGCAGAAACTTGTACATAATAAACAACTATAAATAAGATAATTTTGTTTCTTTAAGATACTGCAAGTGTTAAAGAGAAAAAAAAATACAATAATGTTCACATGAACCTAAAAAGTACTTAATTGAATAAACCATCTTGGACTTCATGTATATCAACTTATCAACAAACTTGAAACAAATCCATTCATGACTATACAATTCTGATAACTTTCAATTGAATCTCACATATACCAAAGATATATTTTAAACTTTCACCCTGTATATTTATTATGGCAGAACATAAGATTTATTTTAAAATAAAATAACATATCTACAAATAAACTTAAGGAAAGATCACTTACCTAAAAAGATAAAAAGAGATCCTTTTCCAGTCCAATAAAACTTTATTACACAATTTAATACAACGAGTCACAGATGTTAAGTGACTGGACCTGGAGTAAGGTACTTTATATAATGAAAAGTGTCCTGTCAGTTTAAGCCAATGGAATGCTGTATATTGATTAGGGGTGATTTCTTGACCAATCATTTCATAGCATATTAGCTGCGAAAAAGGGGCATCTACATAAAAATAATGCGATTAGGCTTAAACTAATCCCAGGAAACCCCAATTTTGTACATCTATAACATGTTGTTACATCAATTTACGTGTATCGACTACCTTTGATTAAACTGATTATTTATATCCGGCCAAGCTCTTCCAGTCAAAACACTTGCGGATATTTGCTTTAAGTCAAGACTCTATCGCTAAAATTGAACCCTTGTTTAAGTGATTAAGTGATCCGATGAGTATGTTCGACAAGCTGCGAAAATATCAAAAAAATGCAAATAGCGAACTAGAAAAGTTTTTCACTAATGTTAAAATTACGAGTTTTGTATTGAAAAACTCAAATCAAAGTTTACCGTACGACACAATTTTCAGTTATTCAAAAATATTATAAACAAATTTAAATAAAATTTGTCGTCTTTTTCCGTGATTTAAAACAAATATTATAAACAAATTTAAATAAAATTTGTCGTCTTTTTCCGTGATTTAAAACAAATATTATAAACAAATTTCACTGAAATTTGCTGCATAACACTTTTAAAAAACAACAACAACAGTTTTAATATTTGATAAATCGTCTTCTGAGCCATTAAACATTATTCATTCGCTCTAATAATTAAGTTTCCTGTACGAAATTTAAGTTCATTGTAGTACTTAATTTGGTAGAATACAAATTAATACGAGAGGTGTTCGGAATGTATTGTGTAGATATTTGTGAAATCGAACATCAATATTTGTACGCATGATAGTCTATTCGATACCTACACAATGGTATATAGATGTATCTGCTAAAACACGGGATTCCAGACTTATAGTCATTTCAACAGTAGTTTCTTGTACTGTCCACTTCATGTCAATGCTCTTTATCCTTATATGCAGTTTCAAAGCATACATTTCAAAACATTTCAAGGTATGCTCCAAACAAGGGAAAATAACAAAGGGGAATACTTCTGCTAAGACAAAAGAAAAAGTTATGCTTCATGTACACTGCACTTCATCTATCATTATGTGAAATATCAACTAAATCCCTTGAACACTTTTTAAGTTATGTTCCGGGAGAAGCATAATAAAATATAATAAAGGGAGATGATAAAAAAATGGTCAAAGTAGAGCTATAGTTCTTTGATAATTCACTTCCTCTCAATGTCCTCTATCATTGTGTGAAATATGAACCAACTCCCTTGAATAATTCTTGAGTAATCTTTATGACAAGCGTCCTTAAAGTGATAAATAGGACTTATTGAAAAAAAAAAAGTACGGTAGAGTTATGGTTCTTAGACATTGAACGTACCCTTAATGTACTCTGTCTTTGTATGCAGTTTGCATAAATTCAATTCAGCACTTTTAGAGTTTACCCAGGACAAGTAAACTTAATAAAGGTAGATAATTCCAAAAGTAAGTAAGGTAGAGTTATGTTTCTTGTACACTACACCTTTTCGCAATGTCCTCTATCATTATGGGAAGATTCAATAAAATCGCTTGAATAGTTTTGTAGTTATGCTCCGGACAAAAGTGTTACAGACGGACGCATGAACGGACGGACGGAGATCATTACCATATCGCCTTCGACATTGACCTTGAGTGTAAAGCAGATTGTTCTTGCAGTTTTCTTCTCTGTTGAAGATTTAACAATACAGGTACTGTTTAAATGGGTAAAATGTGATTGGAAGGTATTATCGTGGTGTGGTACTAAAAACCTGAAGACAAACCACGAAAAACGTCGCCCCGAACCTGGATTCAAACATGTTCGCCCCTTGCATGTCAATGCCCGAGCGCACACTTCTGTCTTTCTAACGGACTTTTTAAAGTCTGAGCAGGTTACAGTGTTATCACCCCCTTACTCCCCCGGCTTTGCTCAGTGTAATTTCTTTCTCTTTCCCAAATTAGAAAACTTCCTCTCTGGTCAAAGATATAGGTCACGACAGGCTCTTGGTTCTGCCGTAATCCAGCGCCTTCGTTATATTCCCCAATCAGCCTACCCTGACGCTTTCCGGTAATGGATCCACATACTTAAATGATATACGTGTTTTTCTAATCGGGGAAAATACTTTGAAGGTATGAAATGAAGACATTAGCAATTTAGTTAGTTATTAATGGTAATAGGACAAATACACAACTTATTTCGAACACCCCTTGTATATGTAGGTAATCATGGTACAAGACACATCAACGATTATATCTACTTAATGTAATAAAGTATCCCCGTTACTTCACCGACAACACTGGTCGTCATATATAATTAAATATGAATGAAAAGAAATCCTTTCATATACAATGTACACGCATGACACTTACTAATGATTGCACTCACTCACTCACTCACTCACTCACTCACTCACTCACTCACTCACTCACTCACTCACTCACTCACTCACTCACTCACTCACTCACTCAATCACTCACTCACTCACTCACTCACTCACTCACTCACTCACTCACTCACTGACTCACTCACTCACTCACTCACTCACTCACTCACTCACTCACTCACTCACTCACTCACTCACTCATTTCCGCCAGCCCGCACGCACTAATATATATAGATACGCATTTTATTGTGCATATGTACATGCACTTCAACTTTTACATTAATAATGTAGTTGGAAGTTGCAAGGTTCAAGTTAAATGAACTAGATCTATTAACCAACTATCCGTGGAGGACGTGCTGACAACACTGTATTTACCGGTACTGCTAATCAAGAACATGAGTCATGCATGATATGTGCGTGCTGTATGCATTAAAACATTACCTCATCTATATATGCTTTTTGTTTACCTGAGAACCGTTGTAAACATAAACAGGTATGTTATTATTGATATAGGGATTTGCAGGTTTAAATGAATACTCTGTTCGCCAGGCACAATTTACGTATTTTACCTATATCAAAATGCAGCGACCGTATCTCATTTGCATTTAAATTTGAATCGACTGTACATATTAATATGTAAACAATCTATATGTTTACAATTGTCCAGCTTACAGGCGAATCCGTAAAGCATGTTTATAAATATAGTATAACACTTTTCACTGAGTTAATTTTGTTTTTTTCCCTATTTTCTACCTATAGTCCACATATTCGCATTCTATTCAAAGTGAGTTGATAAATAATCAAATCATCATTGCACTGTATAGGTAAAGCGGATAGTTACTGTTTCGAAAGCAAACGATTTATAATTGAGTACCGATATACCTATCTTAACTGTATCGGTCAATAATATGTTTACAACCGTTCCCAAATAACAAAAACACTATGTGTTCTATTACTTGAAAAGCATAGACAATTTTACTACGCCTTTAAGAAGAAGTTGTATTCTATTATTTAAAAACCTTTAGTAACATAAAGCGATATAAACCAGAATGTAATTTGTTATATATTGGTCACTTATACTTGTAAATAATTACACATTTTCAACATGATCATAAACGATAAGTTGCAAGAAATCCCCGACAAAAAAGTCGGAATCCGCATATGCAATATATAAATAATAATATGTTAAAACACCGACGCCATTGCCTATAAATAGAGCATAGTAACACCCGTTACAATCGTGAAACATCGGGTATTTCCGTATCCTCCGTATAATACACGTCTGTGTTCATTCGCGTGAAAGTAACAAATTATGTATCCGTCATTAAGTTGAATCGATGGCGTTATCATTTCGATTTTTTTATTTATACACTCGACATGGGTTATGTTTATCGGGAAATTTAAAAGTATCAGTCTTGATTAACCAACGTTTATATTTTCAACGTACATGTATATAAGGTGGCATAAGGGGGCCGCCATTTTAATCTTATCATGTGACTGAAAGTTGTTCCAAAATGGCGCCTTATTATGTCAGAGGTCTATTGCGTCGCATAAAGGCCGAGGTGATCAGATTGACACCCGTTATTGCCATTGTCCATAAATAGAGCATAATCGGACTACGAGCATAAAAATAATATACCATTTTGCGATATAACACGTGTGTTAAGCATACAACCATTCAATTTAACCAGTGTAATTCTATTATTTAAACCATGGTTCGATATGAAATGATTGCGTTTGTGTTAACGTGCATATTAGTATTGGGACTTGTTATTTTTTCTACTGTCAGTGAGAGAGAACGGTGGTTCATGAGTACAGATTACAGACGTATAAACGAATCGTACAGTGTTGAAATCATAAAAGAAGGTGATTTGAGAGACGTTTTTTGTGCTGCTAAAGTTGTTGAAGCGATTGAAAATGAACCCGTTGAAAACGCTATAGGTATCCCAGCTGATGTAGTAATTGGGAAAGCAAACTTAGTTAACGATAGTGACATGCAGCACAGATATTGCAGTTGGCTGAAAAACGGTGAGTATTGGTTCGTTGATTTTGTTATTTCTTTTAATGAAAGGGAGATATATATAGAAGGGATATTATTTTTCAATTACAATTTTTATGTGGTGCACCAAACAATCATTGTTTATCTCTGTTCTGATGGAAATAAGTTTCATGATATGTTAAAAATTATTAATGAATGAATGAATGGGGTGCCAGTTGTAGGTTATTCGGCGCCAACAGGAAGAAGATTCCATGTTCACTCTACATGTACAAAAACAACAAATTAACAAACATATTAAAACAATCACATTAACAAATAAATGTGTAAAATGAACCTACAACCGTGATACCTGCAGAACTGCAGACTTGAAGCAAATTATATTGTATTACTCAAAACATCGTTTATTACGACATGCATGAGCCACACTGATCCTATTCTTGCCATCACTTCTATAGCTCCCTGGAACAACAAAGGGGTTGATAATTTAACCACAATAATAAACATGACAAAATATAATAAAATGAACATGACACCTATTCGAAAGATTTCTGCCCCTCTGCAGAGATCGACAGTGATTCTATTCTTACCCAGAACCACACAGGCAAATTTATTAAATTCACATAAATGGTAATGTTGAATCGGTTTTGCTCATGTTTATGCAGCAAAACAAGTATTAACTGTTACAAGTCACTATTTGTAATTCAGAGGCTGGGGTTTAATACATTCAGAAACACTAACGAGGAGTTGTCCAGAAGTTCGTTGACAAATCTCATAAAATGAACATGACATGTCGGATTTAATTGGAGTTTTACATGTATTATATTTACTGCAAACTGTATGCTAAGTATATATGTACAACCCTCTTCAACTTTTATAAATGGTCAGTTGTTTTTTTTTATATTTCAGCAACAAGCGTTTGCAAAGTTCATATTTTTAATCTACAATCTAATGAACAAATTCATTGTGCATATTTTCCGAAAAGTACATTCAAATACATAAGCAATATACATGTACCAACTATTTGAAACAAACCACCAACTAAATAAATGTTCACAATTATAACAGTATTAAGTATGGACAACATTGTAGCGATTCGACTTTATCTTTAGACGATGTTATTTTATGTCTGGTTAACGTTCTGATACAAATGCATCAACATAATCATGCGGTTGTAGGATTGGTCCTGTGTTTTTAAATAAACGTTATATATACTCAATTGGGTAAAGGTCAATGAGGTCAAGGTGAATCGCCTTAATTAATCGCTGCAAATGGCGAACATACACGATAACGATACAACAGTGAATTTGACTTTGCAGATGGGGCATTTGTCAAAATGATGCTACATGCTTATTTCTGTCTGAATAAAAATTAAGTTTTTTTTGAAAATATGCCTAATGAATGTTTTCACAGATTTTATATGAGAATGTCAATAAATCTAGGTGTGACCGATTATGAAAATTTTGCAGTGTAGTATAGGAGCCTATTTTTGCGCATATACAATGACCATCTTGTTTCCATATAAAGTAACTCACTTGCATATAAGTAATGTATATTATTTTAGGAATAAGTGGTGTATTTTTAGATCTATATAAAGGTCATTTATAGTCCAAAGAGTGTATACCCGATCTTTAATTATACTCGATAAATTACTAATTACTTGTGATTGTAGTGGTAATAGTAGTGGTAATTGTGATTGCAGTGGTAATGGTAGTGGTAGTTGTGATTGTAGTGGTAATGGTAGTGGTAGTTGTTATTGTAGTGGTAGTTGTGATTGTAGTGGTAATGGAAGTGGTAGTTGTTATTGTAGTGGTAGTTGTGATTGTAGTGGTAATGGTAGTAGCAGTTGTGATTGTAGTGGTAATGGTAGTGGTAGTTGTGATTGTAGTGGTAGTTGTGATTGTAGTGGTAATGGTAGTGGTAGTTGGTATTGTAGTAGTAGTTGTGATTGTAGTGGTAATGATAGTGGTAGTTGTGATTGTAGTGGTAATGGTAGTGGTAGTTGTGATTGTAGTGGTAGTTGTGATTGTAGTGGTAATGGTAGTGGTAGTTGTGAATGTAGTGGTAATGGTAGTGGTAGTTGTGATTATAGAGGTAGTGGTAGTTGTGATTGTTGTGGTAGTGGTAGTTGTGATTGTATAGGTAATGGTATTGGTAGTTGTGATTGTAGTGGTAATGGTGGTAGTAGTTGTGATTGTAGTGGTAGAGGTAGTTGTGATTGTAGTGGTAATGGTAGTGGTAGTTGTGATTGTAGTGATAATGGTAGTGGTAGTTGTGATTGTAGTGGTAATGGTAGTGGTAGTTGTGATTGTAGTGGTAGTGGTAATGGTAATGGTAGTGGTAATGGTAGTGGCAGTTGTGATTGTAGTGGTAATGGTAGTGGTAGTTGTGATTGTAGTGGTAATGGTAGTGGTAGTTGTGATTGTAGTGGTAGTGGTAATGGTAGTGGCAGTTGTGATTGTAGTGGTAATGGTAGTGGTAGTTGTGATTGTAGTGGTAATGGTAGTGGTAATGGTAGTGGCAGTTGTGATTGTAGTGGTAATGGTAGTGGTAGTTGTGATTGTAGTGGTAATGGTAGTGGTAGTTGTGATTGTAGTGGTAGTGGTCATGGTAGTGGTAATGGTAGTGGCAGTTGTGATTGTAGTGGTAATGGTAGTGGTAGATGTGATTGTTGTGGTAGTGGTAGTTGTGATTGTAGTGGTATTTGTGATTGTAGTGGTAGCGATTGTGATAATGGTATCGGTAGGTGTTGTTGTTGTGATAGTGGTAATGGTAGTCGTAGTTGTGATTGTAATGGTAGCGATTGTGATAATGGTATCGGTAGGTGTTGTTGTTTTGACAGTGGTGTTAGTAGTGGCAGTTGCTATTGTAGTTGTTTTGACAGTGGTAGTTGTAGTGATAGTGGTTGTGGTAATGGTATAATAATTGTTAATGGTTTTTATAGTTGTAATGGTTATGGTAGTGCCCGTGTGGTTCCGGCTAAGAATAGAACCACTGCCGATCTCTGCTGAGGGGTAGGAATCCTCCGAATGGGTGTCTTGTTCATTTGATCATTTTTTGTCATGTTCACTTTTGCGGTTAAATTATCAACCCCTGTGTGGTTTCAGGGAGCCATATGAGTGATGGCAAGAATAGTACCACTGTGGCTCATGCATGTCGTAAGAAGCGACAATTTAAGTAATACGATATAATTTGATGAAACTCTGCAGTTCTGCAAGTATCAAGGTTCTAGGTTCATTCCGCATATTCATTTGTTGGTGTATTTTTGTTTAAATCTGTATGTTAATTTGTTGTTTTTGTACATGTAGAGTGAACCTGGAATCTTCCTTCCTGTTGGCGTCGAATAACCTGTAATGTGTTGTTTCGCCGTAAAACCCTATTCATTCATTCATTCTTTCTTTATGGTAGTGGTAATGGTAGATGTGATTGTAGTGGTAATGGTTGTGGTGGTTGATTATAGCTAAAATTTCAATATTGATAAGGAGTTTATAAGTAGTAGAAGAACAAGAAACACTTTTATTTAGAAAATGAAAGATCAATCTTCCATTATGCACTGTAAATCCACACAGTAAAACAAGACAAATATTATATAAGTGTTTACAGGAGCAAACACTTACATGATTGCTGGGCCAGCACAGCAATGGAAAACAACGAAGTCGCAGATTTTATTTCTTTGCAAACTGAATATTTACTTACTTTTTAGTGAAAATATATCAACATATATCCTCTTTAAATCTCCTTAAGGCGCATGGTCAAGGGGTACAGCACCAAACCCAGGATCGGAAGGTAGATTCGATCATCCACAAGGCCATGTGTGGTGTCCTTGAGCAAGACACCTTTTAAAGGGATTATATTGGCATATTCCCTGTCCTAAATACACACGCCCAGCATGAAGATAAACTTATAACTTAGAAATATACGCATTTGCAGTGTTTAATTGCATATCCTCTTTAGGCATAGTACCACCATTGTAAAAAGGAAGTGCTTCCGTGGGGTAGTCGCATAATGGCGGTTATAAATAATCCTCATTTCTTCTTCTTAAAAAATGCATTTTCCTTATTTTAATGCTCATTTTTTTTTATTTGAATGGCATTATTGATGTATTTTGAACATTTTGATAGCATTGTCCTGTTTGAATTGTGAATCTAGAAAAAAAATGATGCTTGGAAATTGGGGTATGAATACATGATATCGGAAGTCTACTTTAACTTTGTCACCAATGTACACACTGAGTAGAAAAAAATCTCTTATATGACACATGACCCCTACTTTTCTCATCATATTTTGATAGCGCAGAGGTTGACAAACAGTAAAATGTAGGTTTCACTTCTTTCATTTGGGATTCTCTATGAATGACAAGCCTTCAAACTTTTATTATTTACTATAGAATAAAGAACAAAATTACACCTTTATTACAAACATAGGGTTTCTGACTCACGTTTTTGTTTTTGTTTACATTTGCCATTTTCAACGAACCGCTTTCGGGTTTCCGATCAATCATCGGATAACATCGTGAAGACTCGTTCCCGATCTCGTTTTCGAGGCTTTGTTTTGGAAGTTTACGGAGTTCAATGTAAATATGCGCAAAACTTTATTGCGAGACGTATTAAAGTTTTTGCCAATATTCAATTACTGTTAATTTGATAACTTTTAAGTAAATAATGGCTATACGTCATTACATAAGCATTATTTTTATGCACACTGTATACAGGAAAAATCTGGATTGACAGCGTGTTTGTGTTACTTGCCAATCCCTTTAAAGGTTTAAACTATTAAGTTTGTTGTATCTATGCGGAAAATATTTACATTACAAATCATCAATCCTATCTATAAAAACAGGACATTTTATCTATAAAAACAGGATTTTTTTTTATCTATAACAGAATGTTTTTTTATCGGATCCGTTTCTAAAAAAAATCAGATAAACTTGGTGACATTGCAATACATTTCAAGTATCACGCATCCATGCACGCATCCATGCACGCGCATGCCTGTCATGGTTTTAAATAATAATGTATCATGGAAGTTAAGAATCATGGCAGCATTGAATGTTTATGTTGTTGAAAGCGATGTGAATTTGAAATAAAAAAAAACAGGAATAAAACCATTTTTGTTGGACGCGATTTTAAGAAAACTGAGAAAGCGGTTGGTATAATAAGTGGATTTGCAACTAGACCGGAAATTAAAAACAAATTTGGTTGCCCAAAACCTACTCTATTTAAAATGGTTTTGTCCCCACTTCCATTCCTATCCAATAAAGTATATAACTTGCCATGAATGTACACAGCACTCCCGTTTATTTACAGCATGTAGATGAATGATATAGCTATCATGAGTTAGATATATACGTAATCCACCTGTGACAACAGCGCCCATATAGGTTCAAATTCATTTCCTGTGATTCCGTTGTACTAGGGAATGGTGAAGTAATACAATATTATAATTTATACACTTTTTTTAGTACCTAGCCCGAAAAACAGGGTAGGCATCGGCCATCCTGTGCCTCAGAGTAGCTACGGGCCTGGTAAATAGGTCCGTCCCGTTTGCGCTTCATCGGGGCGGAATGACCCTGTGCCTCATTAAACTTCCGAAATGCACACTTTTAGATAATAACAAAAACGATTGTGATTAAATGTGTTTATAGTATTGCTAAAACCGTTCATGTAGACCCATTTGTAACTGTTTTTTAAAAAGCGAGAAAATAAATAACTTCAATCGAAAGTGTATTTCCTAAACGAGCGGACAGAGCTTTTAACTTTTGTTTACATTTTTGTTATTCCGTAATGACCCGGTTGCTTGCCGACTGTACCTCCGCCGATGTTCGGAAGTACACAAATGAATACTGCAGTAGTAGTGTGTGGAGTAAGACTGTTATATAACCGGTTCATTAACAAGATTAGAAAAGTTATGGCTTCACTTATATTATGTATGGTTAATGGGTTTTCTTTTTTTTAAAAAATATATTGATGTCTGCAATAAAACTGTATCAAATGTAGTATACATTATTTTATTTATACGCACATGCGCTATTACGTCACAAATCACTTTATCGCAGTCAATATTGAGAGGCTACCAAGGGTGATTTGTTTAGTACAGTTATTAAAAAAGTAATTTTACTTTTAATTTTATTTGGACATTTCATCGCTTACGTGCATAAAATTAGCTTGTGGGTTCCAGTTCATTAATACACTGAAGGGAATAAAGGGGATGTTCTTAAAAACTATGTGACCGCAAGCGGTTACTTAATTTTCAACCACATCCCCTACAGTTCCTCATACTATGTTTGTCTCTGCATATATTACCCACCGACGCGTTTTAGAACAAGCTTCGTAATTCCCCGTTTTCTGCCAATGGTGTTTATCGGAAAGAGACGAACATTAATTTGTAAACAAAACCCGTTCTTAATAATGTACTATTAATGTGCTTTACATTTATTTTTGCGTTTGCAAAGTCTCTCAGTGATCAAATAAACATGTATTCTATCATCTAAAAGAGTAAAACTGACTAAAATTAAAACTGAAAACGACCACTTTGGAAGTTTAATGAGCCTTTAACTTTTAACACATGCAACATAGTAATTATGTCTTGAAGATAATGTGCCACTGCATGCGATATTTATTTAACACATTATTGTAAATATATTAACAAACGCCACAGGGTAAATAGCCAGTGCACGAGATATTTGTTTTTTCGTGTTTTGTGAAGAAACCGTTTACTGTAATATTTTTAAGTTATTCTCTGATAGAGTGAACTAATACATTTCTCGATTTAATTTTCAATCATTTTATCTTTTATCAGTTTTCTTTACCTTTCTGACAAGCCTTTTATAAATGCAAATATTTGAAACGGTCTGATCGCACCTATTGGATGGTGTATATATCGCGTTTATAGCTTCAACCGTTTTTTAGATATCGAGGATTTAATTTTTTGTACAAATTGACAGAAATATTCTCCTTCTAATTTTGGGCAACTAAATTTAAAATGCTGCCATTCTTGAAAGACTGGACCGAGTTTGATGATCTTGGTATTGTTGCAACATCACACATAACTAACACAGAAAGCAGAACTTTCTATATATATTTAATTATAAATTATAACAACTGTCATTTAAACTTTAATAAATTCTATTAACACATATGCACGCTTATAAACATAGTTCAAACACGTTCCCCATTTTAGTATAACAGTTCCTATTTAAAACCCAACTGCATCTCAACTCGCATATCTACTCAAACCCAACCATACTTAAACGGGTCTTAACCTCCCAACTTTCCAAAGTATTCCCCTAAACTTAACCCCGTCTTAACATCTAGCCTCCCAAAGTAAAACTAAAACTGCCCTTATTCCCTCACTACGTGAGAACTAAACCCAAAATACTTCCACTAATTGTAAAAAAAAAATCGTACTTAATTTATATACCGGTCATTATTTATCAAGCATTTCCTGCACAGATGTCTACTCTTGTCCGCTAAATGCCCACAAAACCTGTTAACTCTCTCTATTTTTAGCCCTGTTGTACGCTAATTTTGACAGTATAATTTTTCAGAAGTTCAAACTAATTAGGACCTCCCAGATTAATGACTAAATACATGCACCCATAGATATCTCACACCAGTTTTATATTGGGTTTAATTTTTACATTATCAAACTAATAAAATACAATAATTAATAATTGACTGACTATAGTATGGTATCAAAGAAAGCTCTACACATGTGCTACATTGCCTTAGATGCATCTCTTATTCAAACCTGAAATACAATCACCCAAGCATAAAATCTATTTTAATTGACATATTCAAAGGTTAGGTGAAAAAAAGTAATAAAAACCCTCCAGCATCGGCCCTACCGTAGATCAATCGGCTACGGAGAACCGCTGGTTAATTGTAAACTATACACGAGCTATTTTAGTTTTAGTTATGGTATTACAGGCAAATCAGTATTATCTAACATCGCGTGATGTTTACATGGCGATTTATTAATGAGTAATTATAAATAAACATATATCAGCTGATCACCTCTAGTTGATCCAATAAAAAATACTATTTGAAAACCCATCTGCCGTCGACGAACGTAATGCACGGACGGACAGGACAGCCAAGTCCCTCGCTTGAAGTTTTATTGAAAATAGTAAAAAAACATATACTTAGATACCTTAGATACAGAATCGATACATACTAAAGTAAAACTTGTATACACATAAAACTTGGGAAACAACCTACTCTCTTTCCCCAATTTGGATGAGTCTGTATTTGATCCGTGATCCGTCTATGTAATGTTTCGGCAGCCAGTGTGACCATGTTGAGATGTTATGATACCAGACACTAACTAACCAACTATGTTTACTTCGAAGGTCAGGGTCATGATCATGAGTCACAGTCTATAATGTCTGCACCACGTGATTCGTGACACACTCGTGTTTGTCACTTAGCCAATAATGCAAGCAGAACAGTACGAGAGTAGTGATGTATTAATTTATATTTTCTTTTCTATGGCGGATCAAGAATGGTGAGTAGCGTGGGTCGGTTAAATTGATAAAAAAATAGTCGCTACAACAAGCTAGAATCCGCTCCCCCTCTAAACCCAAACACATATTTGATAAATATGCCACCACGTCGTAAATTGTTTATGTCCTTATTAAAATCACTATGACATGACCAACTCATAGTTCAAACACTTTTTCAATCGATGACAAGCGAGCAATTTCAAAACTACTTATTTTATACCACTTTATGATTAAATGGTTCATTTTGTACCACTAGGCGTTCATGTTAAAAGCTTATCGTACATATCGGATCCATATTCTTTGTGTTTATTACATAATAAAGTATATCGGAGGTTGTTATGTTTTTATTCTAACTGCTGACTGTAATACGGGCTCACGAACATGCGCAATACGATGGCAAAATACAATGCAACTTTGGACTTTTTTTATCGTAAACTATCAACTATCGATCTTGTTATTAATTATGATCAGTTAATTACCAGATATTTATTTCACATCTGAGAAATTGACAATTAATGTTGTGAAAATAAACAACTTCAAAATAAATCTTAGTTCAATATGTAAGATTAAAGATATACCACTTACATACAACTTACAACAACACATTAAATCTAAATTTTAACACTTTGCAGTGTTTTCTATCAGATTATATATTATAACATGAATTTCAATATTTGGCGGCCATTTTGGCGGCCATCTTTGATTTGTGACCAAACGCCCCAACAACCGTTAATAAGAAATAGATTTTCGGACTCGGCATAACATTTACTTTTAGGAATAAGTCTCAAACCTTTTTGAAATGAAAAGTAAATAAACACCCCGCCATCTGTATCTATGGGACTAATTAAAAATATATACAGAGATAATCTTAAAAAAAGTAAAGTTATTTTGTTTCCTTTACATTTTTTTTTAATATTTTGTCACACTCGTTTCACGTTTTGATTTTAAAGCAATTGTTTACTCATTTACTTGTTTTCAGTGCCAGCGTTCTATGCCGTTTTAAGGTACATGCCGTGCGGACAGTTGATTTGTGTGGCGGTAATTCTGATATTTTACTGCCAAGCTACTTCTACAAACAATTCCATATGCATGGGAGTGGTGTGTATATTCGGCCTTGGTGTTAATCTTCTAAGTAAGTGTATACATCGTTTTTTATCTGAGTATGAGGTCAATACTATACAATTATGGACTTTTCAGCTGTTTAATATGATGTGCTATGCTCCAGAAAAATTAATTTATGCACACCATGTTGCACAGCTGAAAAGTCCATAATTGTTTTTTATGTAAAACATAAATAAATGAATTCAGGCCTTTAGGCCTACTCGCTTTTTCCGTACGGAAGTTAAGATTATACATTTTTTGTAACAATTTTATGTAACAATTTTATGTAACAATTTTATATAACAATTGTATTTAAATAAGAAATAAAATAATTTAACTTAAAAAAGGTATTGAAAATAAAATGCTCCGGGTGGGATTCGAACCATGGCGGGAAAGAAATCTTGCATAAGTTCAACGTCTTAATACCACACGGCCAAGGACACATCTTAATAAATGTTTGTTATTATTACATTGATTTGTTTTCTCGCAAATAATGGCGAAATATATTAATTGATTGAACGGTTGCCTTTTTGGTCGTATCGGCATCTTAAGTAGTGGTAACTTTGCTGAAATCCGACTCGAATCTCTTGAAAACAACGCCGCATTCGGAATATCTCAGTTTTCATCGTTGCATTCAGCCAACACTTGGAATTCTTTGCGGCTATTTTTATATCATAAGTGTATGCACAAATTTGCAAAACCTAAAGTAAAAACTGGTCAATATCATATAGTATTTTGTTCAATGAGGGATCAATCTGGCCAAAAGTAATTCATTTATTGATAGATTATGTAATAAACAAGAATGTGGACTTGATGTATGCGAATATGCCATGGATCAGGGTTGCGTTTCACAAAATAGCTTACGATAAAAATAGTCATAGGTCAATACGACAAATTATTTGTTGTATGTTTTTGATCAAGTCCAAATTTCAAGGATATTGCATTTATACATTTTGAGATAAATCCATAAAATGTCAGGTACATAAAATGTCAGGCGGCCGGTTAGCTACATTGAAACAACGCTGTTGACCACGCAGTTATGCATAAACTAGTAATTGCCATTTCTTTTTCAGCCGTCGTACTGTTCGTTGGCTCGCTGCTATACGCAACACTCTTCAGATTGGATATCGGATTTCGATTTGAAGAACTGCTTTTTCCTTGGTATATTTACATGTTCGGTGGAACAGTAGAAAGCTGCGTCATCATCATCCCGACGCTTGTCAAACTTTACACTTTATACAAAAAAGGTATGTCGTTATATGCGTGGCAGAAAGTCCGTGATGTTGGCGAGGAGCATGTAAGCCGTTTAGACTTTATGAAACAGTTGATGAGAAACATTTGTACAATATTTCATTTGTGTTAAACATTTTCGACATAAATTGTGTGATAAGTTATAAATGAACTTTTTTTCTGATATATTCTTTTACGCCGCCTTTTGATGATTTCGTTATTTTTGTAATGTCGGAATTCTGACTTAATGTACGTGTGAAGAAGAAAGGGGTTTAACGCCATTTTCAACATATTTCAAGTTATAAAGCGCATATCCAGTTTAATTGACACAGAAAGACCTCAGAATACATCTGAGTAGAACAACCGTCCTTCCGCCCGTATCTGGCAAACTTTCTCACATAAAGATTTCGGAACGAGCGGAGCTCGAACCTACGACCTTAGAGGTGAGAGGTAAGTGATCTTTAGACAGCGCCTTAGACCACTCAGCCACGGGGGACCTTCTGTGACGAAGAGAAAACAAACAATGCTATCAATATGTAAACGATTCCGAATGATGAAATGTGTCAAATTTCCTGCAAACACGAATTATTTAATTGCTTGGTACTAATTGATACTCTCAATGTAGTTTTATTTTATTTCAACACATGCCAGGTTATATATGTCATCCGATTTATTTGTCGAAGGAAGACCTTAGGATGAATTATTAGAAAGCAAAATTGTTCTTACATAAGTATACTGTACGGAACAGCTAACCCGCCACCCTGACATTTTATGTACCTCGCATTTTATATCTTTTCTCAAAAAATATCAAAGCAATTTTCTTAAAATTTGGACTTGAATAAGAAAGAGCATTTAAGTTATGAAAATACTTAATTGTCTGTTAATGTCGTACACAAACGTTTAACAGTTCGTTACTTAGATACGAAGATATTGGAAATACAAAACTGGCGAGTTAGCTGTTCATTTTAGTATATGTTGATTGGTCACCACATAATGAATACATCTAGCGTAACGTTTGAACACACTGCTTGGGTAATGAGGAAATACTTAGCTAATTACATAGCTAACATTTTACTTCTATTAGTGAAGCGTCGTTTATGACATGTAGATGTTTGTATAAGATGTACATATTTCTCCGTATCGTAAATGTACTTGCAGTTTCTTAATGAAATATTTTTTTTCTTAAACGAAATAAGTTATTTAGAGTTCATATATGAATTCTCAATTGACCTGACACGAGCTGTCAATCAAACAAGATAATTATCCAATCATCCATCGCTAATGGTTGCTACATTGCCATTTTGCTAAGACAAACAAACTATGCCTAAGTTAACACTACCTTGTATTTACTTAGACAAATAAAGCCACGTAACCAGTGGGCAGAGCGATAGTGGTTCGCGCGTCAGGTTAATTATTTGTCGTATATTAGGGGGAGGGCCATAACTTAAAGACGTTTCTGCGGGTTGTTACTGCGCATCGCTACGCGCATAATTCCTTTCTGTTACTTTCAGTTTCGGGGTCTAATGTCGCTGTTTGGTTAATTCAAAGTCGAGTAGCATTAGGATATTTACAAAGCGAAGTATTTTCATTTCGAGATGTCAGAAATGTAAATTTTGTCAATGAAGCGATCGAAAAGCACGGAAGAGTATATTGTTTTTCGTTCTTAACCACCAGAAGTGCTTGTACATAACGAAGTCGAAGAAACAACTACGAAAATATAATGAATACTCGTAGTGGTAACATTTCGGATAACTCATTTTTCGGATATGGATCATTTGTGAATTTGTTCCAAAGCGCTGAATACATAATGAATTTACCTGAAACAAAATTATTCATACTCGGATGGAGACAAGGAAGAATAAATCTTTAATTTTGACATTTGCTGACCTGATGCATGTAAAAGTTTGGTATTGAAGGACACTATGGAAGACACTTATATGGGTCAACGTTATACATAAACTGTATATGTGGAAGTATAAGAACAGTGGAAACAAACAAGACACATCAATTAAACAGGAAAAGTCCAATATCATTTGACATCAACACAAAGCAATTGAGTATAAGGTTAGTTGATGCTTTATCATAACTCACTGATCAATATTGATGTATCACATAAAATGATAACTTACTTTATGATTTCTAGAGATGAACAACTATAAAAAGTGATTCATTGGTTGAATATTTACATCATTTTCATGCCATCGAGGGCTAATAGACGACCACCTAACCACTGTTCCTGGAATTAATCAGTATTTGAGCACACCCCATCTCCGCAAGTAACTGATAGCTTTCCCACTTGAATCAGCGGTGAGAGACGATTGATAAAGAGACATAATGCTGTATATCTATCATCCTGGAGACTGTTGCTAGGCGGGGATTCGAACAGTATTCTTACATTGAGTAAATGTTAAAAATAAATTTATACACCGTCATGTTCTGTGTTTCCTGTTAAACAGAAAGTTGTTACATGAATTATGAAAATAAGAAACTATTCAACACATTTCAGGAATGCTAAACAGAGGCTCAGGTTACAGATGGATTGAGATGTCGGTGCTTTAAATACCTGTAGTGGTTTCATTAACTATGAAGAGACAATCAATATCGTGACATAGACAACGTGTACAGAAACACTAAATGAAAGAGTGACAATCATCAAAAGGGGCCAATGGTAATTATTAATGTAATTTAACCGTTTCAGCTTATTTCTACTATGGATTACAACAAAATAATCATGAGCACAACAGATGATCTGAGGAGGATCAAACCTGTGACTACTTGTTTGGCACACCCAATATCCGTGCAATAACTGACAACTTTCCCACTTGAATCAGTGATTAAAGATGAATGAACATGAGACACAATGTTGGAATTTGCATATATTTAAATAATCACAGAGACTGGCAAAGTGGGGATTTGAGCTTGCAACCCCTTGACTGCTTGTTACATAACATAACAGTTTCAGTCAGTAAAATATGTCCACATACATGTATGCAAGTTTATAACCATTAGATTTTGTTCAATGGTTTGAACATAGATATCATAACAGGAATTGCTGCTCAGTTATAGCCCTCGAGTTGTCAAACTATACCCATATATTGTGCTGTTTTATTAAAATGCATTGTCGTTTTTTTAACCAGACCAATGAGCTCAGTCAGTAAAGCACGATACTTCTAGCTCAGGGTTGAGAGTTTGATACCTGAGGCTGGCTAACTTACAGTGCTAACTGTCATTCAGATGGGACTTTAAGCTGAGGACTTTATGATGGTGCTATACACCAAGCAAAAGAATCAGGTGAAACATATGATTAGGTTTCTATGATATGTGTTTCCTGCGCTATCCCCCACAAACCTAAAAAGTCTACACTGTTCACTCTTCTGGGTGTATCACCCAAATGGGAAACTGGTGATGATGCAAATTAAGCTTACATACAAACAAACATTGTCATTTATTTGTTTATCTCATATAAGCTTCCTTTAATTTTCAGTGATGAAGTCAGTCAAGTAGTACACCAGGACCAGGCCAATTTATTACAATATGTGTTGCCAGAAGAATGGATTGTGACAGTAAATCAGATACTGGGACCATGTTAACAAAAAGTATTCGAAAAACATATGATGTTTTCCAGAAGACTAGTAAATGCACATATTATGAAAAATTAAGAACAATCACTACCAGTTCACCAGGCAGTGTTCTAAAATTTTAATGACAATTCAAAGATTAAAGTTGGAAGTAGCCCAGTACAGGAATAAAAATTTCAAGTTAATGTAATAATAATGGATGACAGTGCGACTACTATAGCCAAGATAAATACCAGAAAAAATGACTTGAATGGACTCGTAGATTAAGAGATATTATGTTGAGTAGCAGGTCACTGGTGATCCAACCTTGATTGACAGTACATGGTTTTACCACTAGGCCTCTAACATTTCAAACTTTTACAACTATTGATGTTCATCAATTACCCAGTATATATGAAATGTATAAAAGCAATTTAACAGTAATTACATTATAAGTTACAAATATTATAATTGCTATTTAGTGCATCATTTAGAAATATGAAAGTTACTTCTGCAATGAAACTTCATTTATAAAAATTACAACAGATAATTTTCACAATTTTGACAATTTTAGGCCATTTTATGAAAAGGGAAGTAAACATTTAGCACTGTAGCTTGATAACAAGCAAGGTGACATGTATTTTTTATTTTATTTCATGATATTGTTTGTTGTTGTGCTTCTTTGTAGAAAGAATGAAACAATTCTCCAAGTAGAACATTTTTTTTTATTGAATTGGTGTGAATATGCATCGATTGCGGCAATTTTATGAAAAGGGGAGGTAACATTTAGCACTGTTCCTTTGGTACAAGCATGGTGACCTGTATTTTTTATTTTATTTTCTGATATAGTTTGTAATAATGCCTCTTTGTAGAAAGAATGAAACAATTCTCCGCATTAGAACTTTTTTTATTACTGAATTAGTGTCAAAATGCATCATTTACGACCATTTTATGAAAAGGGAGGTAACATTTAGCTCTGTAACTTTGTAACAAGCATAGGGACATCTATTGTTTGTTTTATTTTCTGATATAGTTTGGTTTAGTGCCTCTTTGTAGAAAAAATGAAACAATTCTCTGCATTAGAACTTTTTTTATTATTGAATTAGTGTCAAAATGCATCGTTTACGGCCATTTTATGAAAAGGGAGGTAACATTAAGCACTGTAACTTAGTAACAAGCATGGGGACATATATTTTTTATTTTATTTTCTGATATAGTTTGTTATGGTGCCACTTTGTAGAAAGAATGAAACAATTCTCCGCGTTAGAACTTTTTTTATTTTTAAATTAGTGTAAAAATACATCGTTAACGGCCAATTCTATAATCGTAGAAATTTATGAAAATTACTGTATGAAATGTGAAACTCAAAAGAGCATCATGACTTTTTCTGTTTTAGATACTTTATCTTTTGTTACATGAGTGACAATAATATTTTGTTGAAATATATCGCTTTGTAAGTAAATTAAACAAGATTTATAACTTACACCAATTTGCTGTTTTTTCTTTAAAAAATGTAAAACGGTGTAGTTTAAAAATAGTCATAGCAAAAAAACAAGCATGGGGACCTTTATTTCTTTAGTGCTTTAAACTTGTCTTACTTCAAAGTACTTGTGTGCAAAATTTAAAAAAAATCTCCGCGCTAGAACTTACTCGAAGAAACGTCTTTAAGATGTGAGAACTTGTGACCCAACCGCATTGATGTAAAATATCATTAATCTAAAGTATAAAAAAATTCTCTTTTTTTTTCTTTCAGGGTCATTTAGTATACCGTTTAATAAAATCCATCACTCGGAAGACTGGAAATATCGTTTTATATTTGAAAATTGCACCAAAAAAAGTTCGATATAGAAATGATGCGCACAGGTACCTATCCTGTGATTGACAGGAGCCGAGCTACAGAAGGCAATGAAACCGCGTTGTTTATATCTGCAGAAACAGCTAAACATACTGACATAATTAACGAATTTAGAGAATTGTTTAGAAGAATGTGGAATCCAGCTTTAACAGGAATCGGACGTGATGCTAAACATCTTAGCCATAACGATGTTGTGATTGAAAATGTGGTGAGAGTAACCAATCCCTCTTTGTTTCAAAAGTATCAAGAAAAACGAGTAAAGATAAGAGAGAAATCTTATAAACATGAGTTTCCAACGTTAGAAAAACATGACTGCTTGGCGGTGGAAACATCAGATCCGATAAGCAAACTCCATGGTAATTCAGAACTCCGTGCTAACATTGACGAACACGTGTTAAATGAACACTATCTATTTCATGGAACAAGCGAGGAAAACATACATTCCATCGTAAACAACGGCTTTGACCTTTCAAAAGCATCCCATGGAATGCTAGGTAAAGGAATTTACTTTGCTGAGAGCCCAATCAAGGCCGACCAATATACAGGTACGACAAACGAGACATATTTCATAGCTCTCTATTGTGCAACTGAACAAAGGTATTAAACTGGGTTTGTTTGATTTGGTACTGTGACGACAAATTACACAAAAGAAACTACATGCTCATATAGCACTTCTCAAAATCAGATCAACTAATTTCTATATCAAATTGATATTTTCTGGCCAATACTGAGAATCAAATTCTTTTGAAAGTGTAGTGAGATAGCGTTACGATAAACGTCTCACTACACAGTTACGCCCCTCCCCCCTCCCTTGGTAACATGATTCCTACGCTTAAAAAAAGGGCTATGTAATTTGGTTTTGAAATATTTTCAAAGTGGTGCATAGTGGTTGTGATTTCTTGCTGCAGATGAGTAAAGCAAAAGTTGGCATAGTATATACTGCAATAAGACATCACTGGTGCTTAATAAGTGACTTTTATAGGATTTCAACTTATGCATGTATTTATGAGCATTTGAGGAATTCTTTTTTTTAAAAAACATCTCAGGGTGTCACTGCACCCTCTTAAAAAGGGTCAACCTACAAGTTGTTGTGCATTTTTATGTGGGTATACAAAAATACTTTAACTGTGTAGTGAGATCTATACTATCATTTTAAATATGTATACGGATTGTAATTTTAGTAATGTTCTTACGTAAAATGCATGAGTATATGTTTTTGAGGAGTATACATAATACATATCGCTTTTGTCTCATACTTTCTCTCAGTAAGTGTTAATGTGTATTAATGTGTAATGAATAGCAATATTGCAATATTACAATTATAAATTATATAATTTTTTTCTTATTTAAAATTACAGATCGTTTGAACAGAACTCAGTGTTTAGATACGTCCACAAAATACCAGATGATATTAGCAAGGGTAACATTAGGTCACCTAGTCATAAGAAAAATGACGGACCAAGCATGCAGACAAGCCAAAGCACCGCCGTGCGAAAGTTGCCGACACCTTCAGTGCAAAAATCCATTCCATAGGAACTTTGACTCCGTCGTGTTTGAAAAGAAAAGCTCGCTTTTCAGAGAATTTGTCATATACAATGGTAACCAGGCGTTTCCAGCATACGTCATAACATACAGACGCATTAACTCTGTAGTTTGACTTCATTGTGATATCAACTGTTTTGGTGTTCATGCAAATCGTTAAATGATATTGACACTTAATGTGAAATGTCGTCGTCATTGTTCAGAGGCCGAGCATGATACCTATCACCGACCTGACCAAACGAAAAACAATTTAAAGGAGAGGCAACAATCTAACGTAGGCAATTCAACATTGGGAAAATAGATTTGATGGATCTGATACATTGTGTAACTAGTACCATTCTTTCTCAAAATAATGCCACCATAACGCCATCATTAACTGGTTGCCTAGAACTGGCTTACTGACAGGGAAACAATCTGAAAAAAGGTATCTGCGACGCATAATTCAATTAGAATATGTTACATGCCTACAAAACAAATTCAAACATTTCTCGAAGTTCCGCATACACAAATACAACATTACGCCACAGGCTAGTAAAGACGCTATAACGACTAGAAAAATGTATGTTGTTTAAGCACCAGAAATGACATATATCTAGTCTTATTCTCTACAATTTAATCAACAAAGTCATATTAAAAACATAACACATTCTAAATGTCCACGCACCTGGTCGACCAACTACAGAGACGTCTGAAGACCTCTTCGATGATACAAATACACGTAGCTTTATACTGCAATGATTTTAGTTTGAAAATGTGTTCATGATGTGCATTTGCTTTCTATCTATTCTCATCTATAGGCGATTGGCCGATCCAATAAGGATATACACAGGCTAAAGGTTGACCTAAAAGTATCGCACGATTAAATGCAAACAATTAGGACATACAAAGAGTGACCTAAAAGTATTGCACGATTCCAACTCAAAATTGCATAATGTTAATACACAACTGCACAAGGAAATTATAGATCTTAAATGCCGAGCGATGCAAGATAATCTTGTGTTCTTAGGTATACCTGAATCTCCAAGAAAGCACACGGCGCGGCTCATGCACTGGATGCCACTGGATGCCACAGAAGCAGCTATTGGGGAAAATTGTGTATCAAAGATTTAAGTCATTTTAATACAAAATTAAAAATTGTTTAAACGTGAAAGTCAGACGAAGTGATTACAATTTAATCAATCCTTTACGTCATATGTATCTCGGGAATCTTGTATATACTACACTCATTTACTGCATGTGTAAGTCTATATTTTTGTTATAGAATGTGTGAATGATTTGTAAGCTCTGTATCGTGTCATATAGAACGACGTAGCTTGTAGGTTTTGCTGGGCCAGAGGGACAATAAATAGTTTAATTATCAAGTGTAACAAACACATAAAATCTCTATGCGTATATGTTTATATTATATAAACTACGCATATTATACATCTATATCTATTTATGTTTTCTTCTTTGAGATATTTTGACACGTACATATTGTACGAAGTTATACATATTATATATATTCTATATTTCCCAATAATCTTGACAATGTTACATGCTCTTATCTGCCTGAGTGTAAGTGTGAATCGGATTGTCATAGTTTAATAGTATTTTGTGTTAACGCCTTATATGTAGTAATTATATTTAATAATGTTTTTGCCTAAATAAAGAAATTGAATTAAAGATTGTTGTGACTGGTTCCCAGTTGTCATTGGCTTAGCACTGTCAATCAAGCCGTAATGTGGCACTGGCTCCCAGTTGTCATTGGCTTAGCACTGTCAATCAAGCCGTAATGTGGGACTGTGTAACTTTTAAACAAAGCAAGTTAAACGAGTACAAAAGTCACTGTTTCTCTTTTATATCGAATATATCGAATTCAGAAGTTAAAAAATAGTTTGAGATTCGTTTTTCGTCTTTTGATATTTAAAATGTTTGATATTCAAAGTTGAATTTACGGTTAGAATTAAAGCAAGGGTTAGCGTTAGATTCATGATGAATATCGAATATAGAAAGACAAATATTAAACTAACTTCACTCTGCCGTCGAATTCGAAAGAAAAGACTCGAACATTCGAAATTTTAACTCGATAAGCAAAGCGCATGTGAGTTAATTAAGTTGCATATATGGTTTGATTAAACTTATCACATTGCCAGATGAAGCGTAAAATTGTGTAAAGCAATTATATTTAATTATTTACTGTATTTCGTTTTTTTATATCTTTTACATAGAATTGACTTACTCGTGTAATATAACCACTCTGAATTCAAAATGTGATAATGATATAAAAATATGATAATGATATAAAAATATAATAATGATATAGAAATGTGATAATGATATAGAAATGTGATAATGATATAAAATGTGATAATGATATAAAAATGTGATTATGATATAGAAATGAGATGTGTGGTAATGATATAGAAATGTGATAATGATATAAAAATATGATAATGATATATAAATGTGATAATGATATAAAAATGTGATAATGATAAAGAAATGTTATAATGATATAGAAATGTGATAATAATATAAAAATGTGATAATGATATAGAAATGTGAAATGTGGTAATGATATAGAAATGTGATAATGATATAAAAATGTGATAATGATATAGAAATGTTAAATGTGGTAATGATATAGAAATGTGATAATGATATAAAAATGTATATTGGTGAAATCCAAGTTGCATTTTTAAAAGTTGATACATTTCTTATTTTAGAAGCTTTCGCAATATTTTTACACATATTAAACATGTTTTAATTGATGATTCTAATAAATTAAACAAACTGCGTTGCAATTTCACTAACTCAGGAGCTACTTAAAACATAAGCGATAATAGTATAATGGTGATAATATTATAATGGCAATAATATTATTATGGCGATAATAGTATAATGGTGATAATATTATAATGGCGATAATAGTATAATGATAATAGTATAATGGTGATAATATTATAATGGCAATAATATTATTATGGCAATAATAGTATAATGGCGATAATATTATAATGGCAATAATATTATTATGGCGATAATAGTATAATGGCGATAATATTATAATGGCGATAACAGTATAATGATAATAGTATAATAGTGATAATATTATAATGGCAATAATATTATTATGGCGATAATAGTATAATGGCGATAATATTATAATGGCGATAACAGTATAATGATAATAGTATAATAGTGATAATATTATAATGGCAATAATATTATTATGGCGATAATAGTATAATGGTGATAATATTATAATGGCGATAATAGTATAATGATAATAGTATAATTGTGATAATATTATAATGGCAATAATATTATTATGGCGATAATAGTATAATGGCGATAATATTATAATGGCAATAATATTATTATGGCGATAATAGTATAATGGCGATAATATTATAATGGCGATAACAGTATAATGATAATAGTATAATGGTGATAATATTATAATGACAATAATATTATTATGGCGATAATAGTATAATGGCGATAATATTATAATGGCGATAACAGTATAATGATAATAGTATAATGGTGATAATATTATAATGGCGATAATATTATAATGGCGATAATAGTATAATGGTGATAATATTATAATGGCAATAATATTATTATGGCGATAATAGTATAATGGTGATAATATTATAATGGCGATAACAGTATAATGATAATAGTATAATGGTGATAATATTATAATGGCGATAATATTATTATGGCGATAATAGTATAATGGCGCTAATATTATAATGGCGATAATAGTATAATGGCGATAACAGCATAATGGCGATAATATTATAATGGCGATAACAGTATAATGATAATAGTATAATGGCGATAACAGTATAATGATAATAGTATAATGGTGATAATATTATAATGGCGATAATATTATTATGGCGATAATAGTATAATGGCGATAATGTTATAATGGCGATAAAAGTATAATGGCGATAATATTATAATGGCGATAACATTTTAATGATAATAGTATAATGGCGATAATATTATAATGGCGATAATAGTATAATGGTGTTTTAAGTTAGTTTTACAGTATGCATATATGCATATGGAAGTGTTGGAAAACTCGACACTGGTCGTTTAGTATGTTTTAGTAGCGTCATATTAGTGCGAAAATGTGTAAAAATGTGTTTGCAACAAGCAGGTATTTGGGATGTTTTGCATTTATGTGTAATATATTTCTCTCTTATAGTACAAAACGCTTTACATTTGATTTTTAATTGGATAAAACGCAATATATGCAAAGCTAATAATTGTTTTGTGTTATCAATTATACTTGTTACATATGCATACCATTGCTTGTTGTTGTAACAAGTTAACTGGTGCTTACGGTGCTTATGGTGTGTGCGGTGCGTTTAGGCTACTGAATTATATAGATGATCACCCTTACACGATCATTTATTATTAAATTTATGAAACGCGTTGGACATACAAGGCTATTAGAGCATAATATCACTTTGCCAACGAGTTCAATAACTGTAATGTTAATTGTGCACGAATATAAGATTCGTTTCATGAATAAGGAAAATGGAACATTTGTCATTTGTTCTTCAAGGCATCCTTGTGGGGTGGTACATATTAATCTTTTCAGTTACCCCATTCAATGATTGAGCATTTCATTTAACCCATTCAATGATTGATCATTGCATTTTAATTATCCCATTTAATAATTGTCAATTTAAGTTTTTATTTACCCTTGCGTTTTGAACTGACCATTTTTTGGGAGCAGTGAAAGATGATTATTTAAAAATAAATTGATGATTAGTGTAGGTTTGTATGAAAGAATAATGATTGATGATGCATCATTACCAAGTGCAGATGCGCATGCTGTCTTTCTGTTTCGGTTCGATGATTTTTTACGGAGTTATGGCCCTTTGATTCTGTTTGTGACCAAATTCTTGTCCAGGCTATTTCTCTACATCCTCAAGTTAGAATTTTATGAAACTTGCTACGATGCATCATTATCAAGTGCAGATGCGCATACTGTCTTTCTGTTCCGGTTCGATGATTTTTCACGGAGTTATGGCCCTTTGATTACATTTGTGACCAAATTCTTGTTCGTGCTATTTCTCTACAACCCCATGTTGGAGTTACGACCCTTTGATTGAGTCTGTGACCAAATTATTGTCCGCACTATTTCTCTAAAACCCCATGTTGGAATTTTGTGAAACATGCCAGGATGCATCATTACCAAGTACAGGTGCGCATATTGTCTATGTTTTCCGTTCGATGTTTTTTCTCGGAGTTATGGCCCTTTGATTGAGTCTGTGACCAAATTATTTTCCGCGCTTTTTCTCTACAACTTGTGGTTGGAATTTTATGAAACTTGCTAGGATGCACCATTACCTAGTGGAGATGTGCATATTGTCGTCATGACGCTATTTCACTACAACCTCTGGTTTCAATTCTGTAAAACTAGTTAGGATCTGCGCATATTGTCATTTTGTTCCGGTTAAATGATTTGCGAATTAGTTCTGTGATGTGCAGAGTCACATATTGTTCCTGCTATACAGTTTGGTATTCTTCAACCAAGTAGCCATACAGAGGCAAATACTCACTTGGGGAGCATCCATCGATATTTTCTTGTTTATTGTATTCGGTGATTATAACTACTTGTTTCAGTTTTAATTGATGAAGATTAATTTTAATGTGTTCAACTTAATTGAAGATTAATCATATATTGATGTAACAAAATAAGTGTGTTAACATGACCTGAATTATCAGTGTCAGCTAGTGACAACATATGTACATTATATAGACGTATATCAGTCAAGTAGAGTAGGTTTGTTAAACTTATCACCAGATAGATAGCGATACCACATTTTAATGATATTTTGGATATTAAATTTTGGTTTAAATAATAAGTCATTTTGACGTTTATATCATAATTATCCATTGAGTAATGAGTATTTTAGGAAACAGTAAAGGGATTAATTATTGTAAAACTAATCATACTTCACCATTAGCCTGTTTTGTACTTTTATAATCGTACCACATCGGATGATAATTTAATTGCATGATTTCCTTGAGATAAACCTGTGGTATGTGGATTACTTGTATAAAAAAACGAATATAAGCTTAGACCGGAAGACGGACAAAACCCCCTACGGACAAAACCCCATACACTGTTTTTAATAGGGTCAACAAAAACCCCTACAACAATTTATCAGAGTGGACAAAACCCCCACACTTCTTTTTACAGAGTGGACAAAACCCCCTTCATAATTATTTTTTAGTGGACAAAACCCCCTAAATATTTTTTATATAATGGTCAATTGTGAATATAATGTTTTACAGTAATAGCATATAATCTTCATATAATAAAGCCAGTTTCAGTCAAGGCAATAATAAATCACATCAGCCATTCATAATTGATGTCATTATGGTTAGATGTTTGTTTGTAAATGAAATTTTAAATTGAATAATATAATTAAAAATTAAAAAAAATATTGGTAATTAAGGTTGTTTGTTGCAATAATAAATCAGCCATTCATAATTGATGTAAATTATGCTAAATGGTTAGATGTTTGTCTGTAAATAGTAGTTTAAAGTAAATAATATAATTAATAAAATATTAGTAATTAACGTTGTTTTTTGTTTGTCTTTAAGATAATTTGTACTATAATCAAATTATCATTAAATGTTGGACACAAATTAAGACAATTAAAGTTGTTTTCATATTTAGTTTGATCAGTGTTCAACTAATTAAAGAAAACTGAGAAATGAATATATTTATATATAAGATCTAGTAAAATCTTTATGGCTCATTTAATGACATATAATAGTTAGTAAGAGTGTGCATCGCGACATCGGTGACATATAATAGTAAGAGTGTGCATCACGACAGCGGTGATATATAATAGTTAGTAAGAGTGTGCATCGCGACATCGGTGACATATAATAGTTAGTAAGAGTGTGCATCGCGACATTTATGACATATAATAGTTAGTAAGAGTGTGCATCGCGACATCGGTGACATATAATAGTAAGAGTGTGCATCACGACAGCGGTGATATATAATAGTTAGTAAGAGTGTGCATCGCAACATCGGTGACATATAATAGTTAGTAAGAGTGTGCATCGCGACATTTATGACATATAATAGTTAGTAAGAGTGTGCATCGCGACATCGGTGACATATAATAGTTAGTAAGAGTGTGCATCGCGACATTAATGACATATAATAGTTAGTAAGAGTGTGCATCGCGACATTAATGACATAATAGTTAGTAAGAGTGTGCATCGCGACATCGGTGACACATAATAGTTAGTAAGAGTGTGCATCGCGACATCGGTGACATATAATAGTTAGTAAGAGTGTGCATCGCGACATTAGTGATATATAATAGTTAATAAGAGTGTGCATCGCGACATTAATGACATATAATAGTTAGTAAGAGTGTGCATCGCGACATCGGTGACATATAATAGTTAGTAAGAGTGTGCATCGCGACATTAATGACATAATAGTTAGTAAGAGTGTGCATCGCGACATTTGTGACATATAATAGTTAGTAAGAGTGTGCATCGCGACATCGGTGACATATAATAGTTAGTAAGAGTGTGCATCGCGACATCGGTGACATATAATAGTTAGTAAGAGTGTGCATCACGACATTAGTGATATATAATAGTTAATAAGAGTGTGCATCGCGACAGCGGTGACATATAATAGTTAATAAGAGTGTGCATCGCGACATTAGTGATATATAATAGTTAATAAGAGTGTGCATCGCGACATTAGTGATATATAATAGTTAATAAGAGTGTGCATCGCGACATCGGTGACATATAATAGTTAATAAGAGTGTGCATCGCGACATTAGTGATATATAATAGTTAATAAGAGTGTGTATCACGACATCGGTGATATAGCACGACGTAGCTTGTACGTTTTGCTGGGCCAGTGGGACTATAAATAGTTTAATTATCAAGTGTAACAAAAACATAAAATCTCTATGCGTATATGTTTATATTACATAAACTACGCATATTATACATCTATATCTAGTTATGTTTTCTTCTTTGAGATATTTTGACACGTGCATATTGTACGAAGTTATACATATTATATATATTCTATATTTCCCAATAATCTTGACAATGTTACATGCTCTTATCTGCCTGAGTGTAAGTGTGAATCGGATTGTCATAGTTTAATAGTATTTTGTGTTAACGCCTTATATGTAGTAATTATATTTAATAATGTTTTTGCCTAAATAAAGAAATTGAATTGAAGATTGTTGTGACTGGTTACCAGTTGTCATTGGCTAAGCACTGTCAATCAAGCCGTAATGTGGCACTGGCTCCCAGTTGTTATTGGCTAAGCACTGTCAATCAAGCCGTAATGTGGTACTGGCTCCCAGTTGTCATTGGCTAAGCACTGTCAATCAAGCCGTAATGTGGCACTGGCTCCCAGTTGTCATTGGCTAAGCACTGTCAATCAAGACGTAATGTGGGACTGGCTCCCAGTTGTCATTGGCTAAGCACTGTCAATCAAGCCGTAATGTAGCACTGGCTCCCAGTTGCCCTTGGCTAAGCACTGTCAATCAAG
This sequence comes from Panopea generosa, assembly GCA_029582155.1. Taxonomy (NCBI): domain Eukaryota; kingdom Metazoa; phylum Mollusca; class Bivalvia; order Adapedonta; family Hiatellidae; genus Panopea; species Panopea generosa. The sequence goes on along the minus strand of CM055910.1, from coordinate 46,746,443 downwards.
CCGTAATGTGGCACTGGCTCCCAGTTGTCATTGGCTAAGCACTGTCAATCAAGCCGTAACGTGGGACTGGCTCCCAGTTGTCATTGGCTAAGCACTGTCTATCAAGACGTAATGTGGGACTGGCTCCCAGTTGCCATTGGCTAAGCACTGTCAATCAAGCCGTAATGTGGGACTGGCTCCTAGTTGCCGTTGGGTAAGCACTGCCAATCAAGCCGTAATGTGGGACTGGCTCCCAGTTGTCATTGGCTAAGCACTGTCAATCAAGCCGTAATGTGGCACTGGCTCCCAGTTGTCATTGGCTAAGCACTGTCAATCAAGACGTAATGCGGGACTGGCTCCCAGTTGTCATTGGCTAAGCACTGTCAATCAAGCCGTAATGTAGCACTGGCTCCCAGTTGCCATTGGCTAAGCACTGTCAATCAAGCCGTAATGTGGCACTGGTTCCCAGTTGTCATTGGCTAAGCACTGTCAATCAAGCCGTAACGTGGGACTGGCTCCCAGTTGCCATTGGCTAAGCACTGTCAATCAAACCGTAATGTGTGACTGGCTCCCAGTTGCCATTGGCTAAGCACTGTCAATCAAGCCGTAATGTGGGACTGGCTCCTAGTTGCCGTTGGGTAAGCACTGCCAATCGAGCCGTAATTTGGCACTGGCTCCCAGTTGTCATTGGCTAAGCACTGTCAATCAAGCCGTAACGTGGGACTGGCTCCCAGTTGCCATTGGCTAAGCACTGCCAATCAAGCCGTAATGTGGGACTGGCTTCCAGTTGCCATTGGCTAAGCACTGCCAATCAAGCCGTAATGTGGCACTGGCTCCCAGTTGCCATTGGCTAAGCACTGCCAATCAAGCCGTAATGTGGCACTGGCTCCCAGTTGCCATTGGCTAAGCACTGTCAATCAAGCCGTAACGTGGGACTGGCTCCCAGTTGCCATTGGCTAAGCACTGTCAATCAAGCCGTAATGTGGTACTGGCTCCCAGTTGCCATTGGCTAAGCACTGCCAATCAAGCCGTAATGTGGGACTGGCTTCCAGTTGCCATCGGCTAAGCACTGCCAATCAAGCCGTAATGTGGCACTGGCTCCCAGTTGCCATTGGCTAAGCACTGCCAATCAAGCCGTAATGTGGCACTGGCTCCCAGTTGCCATTGGCTAAGCACTGTCAATCAAGCCGTAACGTGGGACTGGCTCCCAGTTGCCATTGGCTAAGCACTGCCAATCAAGCCGTAATGTGAGACTAGCTCCTAGTTGCCGTTGGGTAAGCACTGCCAATCGAGCCGTAATTTGGCACTGGCTCCCAGTTATCATTGGCTAAGCACTGTCAATCAAGACGTAATTTGGCACTGGTTCCCAGTTTTTATTGGCTCAATCAAGCCGTTATGTGCGAATGGCTCCCTGTTGTCATTGGCTAAGCACTGTCAATCAAGCCGTAATGTGGGACTGTGTAACGTTTAAACAAAGCAAGTTAAACGAGTACAAAAGTCACTGTTTCTCTTTTATATCGAATTCAGAAATTAAAAAATAGTTTGAGATTCGTTTTTCGTCTTTTGATATTTAAATTTTTTGATATTCTAAGTTGAATTCACGGTTAGAGTTCAAGCAAGGGTTAGCGTTAGATTCATGATGAATATCGAATATAGAAAGACAAATATTAAACTAACTTCACTCTGCCGTCGAATTCGAAAGAAAAGACTCGAACATTCGAAACTTTAACTCGATAAGCAAAGTGCATGTGAGTTAATTAAGGCGCATATATGGTTTGATTAAACTTATCACATTGCCAGATGAAGCGTAAAATTGTGTAAAGCAATTATATTTAATTTGTAGTAGACTTTTTTTATAATAGTTTAGTCGTGTTTTTATGTAATTATTTACTGTATTCTGTTTTGTTTTTTATATATTTTACATATAATTGACTTACTCGTGTAATATAACCCCTCTGAATTCAAAATGTGATTATTATATAAAAATATGATAATGATATAGAAATGTGATAATGATATAGAAATGTGATGTGATAATGATATAGAAATGTGATACTGATATAAAAATGTGATAATTATATAGAAATGTGATTATGATATAAAATGTGATAATGATATAAAAATGTGATAATGATATAAAAATGTATTGGTGAAATCCAAGATGCATTTTTAAAAGTTGATACATTTCTTATTTTAGAAGCTTTCGCAATATTTTTACACATATTTAACATATTTTAATTGATGATTCTAATAAATTAAACAAACTGCGTTGCAATTTAACCAACTTTTACTTGACTCAGTAGCTACTTAAAACATAAGCGATAATATTATAATGGCGATAAAAGTATAATGGCGATAAAAGTATAATGGTGATAATATTATAATGGCGATAAAAGTATAATGGTGATAATATTATTATGGCGATAATATTATAATGGCGATAATATTATAATGGCGATAAAAATATAATGGTGATAATATTATTATGGCGATAAAAGTATAATGGCGATAAAAGTATAATGGTGATAATATTATAATGGCGATAAAAGTATAATGGTGATAATATTATTATGGCGATAATATTATAATGGTGATAATATTATTATGGCGATAATATTATAATGGCGATAATAGTATAATGGCGATAATAGTATAATGGCGATAAAAGTATAATGGTGATAATATTATTATGGCGATAATATTATTATGGCGATAATATTATAATGACGATAAAAGTATAATGGCGATAATATTATAATGGCGATAATATTATAATGGTGATAATATTATAATGGCGATAACAGTATAATGATAATAATATAATGGTGATAATATTATAATGGCGATAATATTATTATGGCGATAAAAGTATAATTGCGATAATAGTATAATGGTGATAATATTATAATGGTGATAATAGTATAATGGTGATAATATTATAATGGCGATAATATTATTATGGCGATCAAAGTATAATGGCGATAATATTATAATGGCGATAATACTATAATGATAATAGTATAATGGCGATAATATTATAATGGCGATAATATTATTATGGCGATAAAAGTATAATAGCGATAATAGTATAATGGTGATAAAAGTATAATGGCGATAATAGTATAATGGTGATATTATTATAATGGCGATAATATTATTATGGCGATAAAAGTATAATGGCGATAATATTATTATGGCGATAAAAGTATAATGGCGATAATATTATAATGGCGATAATAGTATAATGGCGATAAAAGTATAATGGCGATAATAGTATAATGGCGATAATATCATAATGGCGATAAAAGTATAATGGCGATAATATGATAATGGCGATAATAGTATAATGGCGATAATATTATTATGGCGATAAAAGTATAATGGCGATAATATTATAATGGCGATAATAGTATAATGGCGATAAAAGTATAATGGCGATAATAGTATAATGGCGATAATATCATAATGGCGATAAAAGTATAATGGCGATAATATTATAATGGCGATAAAAGTATAATGGCGATAATATTATAATGGCGATAAAAGTATAATGGCGATAATATTATAATGGCGATAATAGTATTATGGCGAAACAATGAGGTATTTGGAATGTTTTGCACTGATGTGTAATATATTTCTCTCTTATAGTACAAAAAGCTTTACATTTGATTTTTAATTGGATAAAACGCAATATATGCAAAGCTAATAATTGTTTTGTGTTATCAATTATACTTGTTACATATGCATACCATTGCTTGTTGTTGTAACAAGTTAACTGGTGCTTACGGTGCTTATGGTCTGTGCGGTGCTTTTAGGTTACTGAATTATATAGATGATCACCCTACACGGCCATTTATTATTGAATTTATGAAACGCGTTGGACATATAAGGCTATTAGAGCATAATATCACTTTGCCGACGAGTTCAATAACTGTAATGTTAATTGTGCACGAATATAAGATTCGTTTCATGAATAAGGAAAATAGAACATTTGTCATTTGTTTTTCAAGGCATCCTTGTGGGGTGGTACATATTAATAATTTCATTTAACCCATTCAATGATTGACCATTGCATTTTAATTATCCCATTTAATAATTGTCAATGTAAATTTTTATTTACCCTTACGCTTTGAACTGACCATTTTGGGGAGCAGGAAAAGATGATTATTTAAAAATAAATTGATGATTAGTGTAGGTTTGTATGAAAGAATAACGATTGATGATATATGAAATGATTAGTTTAAACAATATTTTATTCACATAAGTACATATATTTAGCATACATTTAACAATAAAGTCATACGTTTAACGAATTATGTGGAAAGGATACAGAAAAAAGCTTTAGAAGCTTGTGTAAATCTGCTTCCATAACAGTTATTTTACATTTCTTATAAACTTTATCATATTGTTCCGAAATAATTTCAATTTGGCCAAATGTGCAAAAATTGATTAAAGAAATAATGGTTTATTCAGAATATTTCAAAAACTAATAAAGAGAGTATTGGTTGAAGAGAAGGAAAGAAAGAAAGAGACTCCACTGATTTTCTTTTCTTTATCGGTTCATTCCGATACAGGGGATAGGTATTTTCCAAGTTTATGTTTATCAATCCAATCCATTCATTAGCCATTGTTTCTTACTATCCAAGATCAAATAGAGGCTTGTTGTTATAATTAAGTAGGTAAAAAACATAACAAGTCATTATCTATTTAACTGTGTGCGATATTCAAAACGTTTGGTCTTTATAATATAATTTTGAACTGTCATGAAAATCGAGTTGTTGTCAGTTAATGTAAGATGTTAATTACCATACAGAAGATCGTTCAAGGAAGGATCATGTGGATAAGCTAATTTTATTTCAGTCATCATTCTTTGTCTATATTGGTGAAATAGTCTGCACCTGAATAAATAATGATATGTGTCCTCAATTTCACCACAAAGACAATTTGGACTTGCAACTATGTTTTTATTGAATAAATGTTGATTCAAGTTACTGCAATTTGTACGAAGTCGTGTATGATATATTTGGGCAGTTCGGTTTCCTGTATAATAATGATTTGGAACCTTTTGTTTATTAGCATTGATATTTGATTTGAATATATTAAGGGAAGGCGACTCTCTTATGAGGTGAGGAAGAGAATTCCATTCACGCACAGAAGACGGTAAGAATGAGTTAAAATATAATTGAGTATTACATGAAAACGTCCTAAGGTCTTGTGCATTTCGAATGTTATAGCCAACAAGATTCCCAACATTTTCAGGTAAGAGTGAACATAGGTACGAAGGAGATAGTCCATTATGCATTTTGTAATAAAGTATAAGTTTGTGTTTTTGTCTTCTTGTTTTTAAGGATTCCCAACAGGTCTCTTTGTACAGAGCTGATATAGAAACAAGTTTTGTTGCTCCCGTTACTATTCTTGCTGCTTCCAACTGAATCTTTTCTATTTCATTAACTTCATACAAAGTGCAATTATCCCAGACAATGTTAGCATATTCTAGAATTGGACGTATAAAAGTAGTATATATAATCTCAAGTGATTTTCTATCTAATTGAAATTTTAAAAGTCGCATAATGTTTATTCTTTTCCATGCCTTTTCTTTTATGTATTGAATGTGTTCATGCCATGATCCATTATTTGAAAAAGTAAGGCCCAGATGTTTATGAGTAACAACTTCTTGTATAACAGTTTGATTCATAGAAATATTTGGATGTATCGGTTTGTTGATTTTACGGGTAATAACCATCGATTCTGTTTTATTTGGATTAAAATTAACAAGCCATCTATCAGTCCAGTTGTGAATTTTTCTGAGATCAGAATTTAACATAGAAGCGGCAAGATCTGGTGATTCTACTATAATAAAAAGACTAGTATCATCAGCAAATAATTTTATGGATGAGCTTATATTTTCTACAATATCATTTATATAGACAAGGAACAACAGAGGCCCTAGGATAGATCCCTGGGGTACCCCGGCTTTCAAACTAGACATATCGGATGTACAGCCGGATACGACAACACATTGATTACGATTTTCTAGGTAATTAGTTAACCATGATAGGAGAGTTCCTGTTATTCCAACAGCATTTAGTTTAATAAGGAGTCCCTTGTGCCAAACCCTGTCAAAAGCTTTAGATATACCACAAAAGACTGTACGTATTTCTTTACCTTCATCCAGGGCCTTACAAAAGGTATTGTATATATCAACTAACTGGTTAACAGTTGAATTATGAAATGATTTATGGTGCCTTATAATTTAAGAAACTAGTTGATTGTATTAAACATAGTGTATAAGTAATTATTTTATTATGCTCTCCCAAAGGGGGGAAGCATATAGTCGCCGCTTCGTCAGTCCGTCCGGGCGTCACCAATTCTTGTCCGGGCTATTTCTCTAAAACCTCTGATTGGAAATTTATGAAACTTGCTAGGATGCATCATTACCAAGTGCAGATGCGCATATTGTCTATGTTCCGGTTTGATGATTTGTCACGGAGTGTTGGCCCTTTGATTCTATCTGTGACCAAATTCTTGTTCGTGCTATTTCTCTACAATCCCATGTTGGAATTTATGAAACTGCTAGGATGCATCATTACCAAATGCAGATGCGCATATTGCCTATGTGTTTCGGTTTGGTGATTTTTCAAAGAGTTACGGCCCTTTGATTGAGTCTGTGACCAAATTATTGTCCGCACTATTTCTCTACAACCCCATGTTGGAATTTTGTGAAACATGCTAGGATGCATCGTTACCAAGTGCAGATGCGCATACTGTCTTTTTGTTCGGGTTTGATGATTTTGTGGAGTTATGGCCCTTTGATTCTGTCTGTGACCAAATTATTGTCTGCGATATTTCTCTACAACCCCATGCTGGAATTTCATGAAACTTGCTTGGATGCATCATTACCAAATGCAAATGCGCATATTGTCTGTGTTTCGGTTCGATGATTTTTCATGGAGTTATTGCCCTTTCATTGTGTCTGCGACCAAATTATTGTCCGTGCTTTTTATCTACAATCTCACATTGGAATTTTATGAAACTTGCTATGTTTGTGTTTCGGTTCAATGATTTTTTCACGGAGTTATGGCCCTTTGATTCAGTCTGTGACCAAATTCTTTTCCGCTCTATTTCTCTACAACTTGTGGTTGGACTTTTATGAAACTTGCTAGGATGCATCATTACCAAGTGGAGATGTGCATATTGTCGTCATAAAGATTTTACTAGATCTTATATATATATATATATTAATTTCTCAGTTTTCTTTAATTAGTTGAACACTGATCAAACTAAATATGAAAACAACTTTAATTGTCTTAATTTGTGTCCAACATTTAATGATAATTTGATTATAGTTCAAATTATCTTAAAGACAAACAACAAACAACCTTAATTACTAATATTTTATTAATTATATTATTTACTTTAAACTACTATTTACAGACAAACATCTAACCATTTAGCATACTTTACATCAATTATGAATAGTAAGAGTATGCATCGCTACATCGGTGACATATAATAGTTAGTAAGAGTGTGCATCACGACATCGGTGACATATAATAGTTAGTAAGAGTATGCATCACGACATCGGTGACATATAATAGTTAGTAAGAGTATGCATCACGACATCGGTGACATATAATAGTTAGTAAGAGTGTGCATCGCAACATCGGTGACATATAATAGTTAGTAAGAGTGTGCATCACGACATCGGTGACATATAATAGTTAGTAAGAGTATGCATCGCTACATCGGTGACATACAATAGTTAGTAAGAGTGTGCATCACGACATCGGTATATAATAGTTAGTAAGAGTGTGCATCACGACATCGGTGATACATAATAGTTAGTAAGAGTATGTATCACGACATCGGTGACATATAATAGTTAGTAAGAGTGTGCATCGCTACATCGGTGACATACAATAGTTAGTAACAGTGTGCATCACGACATCGGTATATAATAGTAAGTAAGAGTGTGCATAACGACATCGGTGATACATAATAGTTAGTAAGAGTATGTATCACGACATCGGTGACATATAATAGTTAGCAAGCGTGTACATCACGACATCAGTGACATATAATAGTTAGTAAGAGTTTGCATAACATTTGAAAAATTATGTAAATTATCATTAATTGCAGCTGCTTTTTCAAATAAAATATTTCTAAGATCATTATAAAGAAGACATTCTAAAATTACATGACTTTCATCTTCCACTGTATTACAAAAGGGACATTTTCTATCACCTAAGATTATCCGGCATATCTACCGGTCTCAATTATTATTGGAGCAACACCACAACGAAACTTACTAAAAGCAGACCTATGATTAAATGGTAATAGAATTTTACAATAATTTTCAACTTTACAATGAGTTTTAAATAAACGGTACGTGCGTTGTTTGTTTTGTCCTTTACCAGACATACTGTCCACTCGCCTTATACATGAAAACTAATCACTGGTATAAATATCCATAACTTTCTTTGTGACGTCATCAACAAGAGTACGCATAGGGATGTTAACATTAACATTCGAAAACTGTTGAAGAATAAGTGATATAATTTGCTGAAATATATGAGAGAGAACATCAGTTTGTATCGGGACATCAGTGATTTATTAGTAAGTAGCAGTTTGTATCGCAACATCAGTGATATAATAGTAAATAGCAGTTTGTATCGCGACATCAATTAGACAAAAGCTAATTAAATTTCGGTCGCACAGTTGATTTTGTCCAATTATAGTTCTTTGTGTTTAATTGTCATTATGTGCTAGACTTTAGACCACAAGGGGCCGTAACATAGCATGGCAGACGAGCACGTTGATTTGTAAGTTGTTTCAGCAGAAGTTGAACACGTTACTTCACAATTTGGTTAAAGCATTGGAGTGATCTGAATTGTGGGACAGGCAGGGAATTCCATTCTTTTACATAAGTGTATGACAGACCTTAATCAGGAGATGTCAGGTACTGAGATAGACTAAGCTATGAATTGTGGGAAGGCAGGGAATTCCATTATTTTACATAAGTGTATGACAGACCTTAATCAGGAGATGTCAGGTACTGGGATAGACTAAGCTATGAATTGTGGGAAGGCAAGGAAGTCCATTATTTTAATTTAGGGTATGACAGACATTAATCAGGAGATGTCGAGTACTGATGAAGACTGATTATGTGTAGTCCCGACGTCCTTCCAATAGTACTTGATAAAACGAACCCATTCCTGCAAGTACGCGGCTGAAAAAATAAACTCAAATAGGTTCGCCCCCATATTTGATACGCGTCCAAATATGTATCCATATTGTACAGAACTATGTGTAATAAACTTATAATATATTACAATACAAAACGTAAAATGAATCTTATATAAGTTATATGATACAACTCGACACTGACCTTTCACGTAAAATGAACTTTGTACATTTTCAAATTTGGTACTATCTTTTTAATGTTATTTTCTGAATTAAATGTAATACTTTTCCATGGGCCAGATCTTTGACTATATTGGTACATGTGGTATGTAATGGCATTCTTGCTGATATTTCGTGCATCCATGCCACGTTTTTTCCACGTCTTGCATATTGTCTTCCGATATGTATTTAATGTTTCAAATTCTTTCTCACAAATTTTACGTATCTGTGGACCGCGCATGCGGATGAAATATTTGTCTTGAAAAAGGTCAGTCGGTACAATGTCGATGTAATCATTTGGATTCCGTTTATAGCTCATAAACATCTCCGTCAAGACAGACGGACCGGTGCAATCATACGCGTTCCGACATTTCTTTTTTTTCAGAAAATCTGGTAATTTGTTGACCATGTGACTAAAAATGTTATGCCTTGCTCTGCAAAGCATGGCGGAATTTGACAGCAGATAGTCCACGTTATATACTAACAAGTGCTCGTCGGGTTCTTGAACAAACGCACATACGTGTTGTTGTATGAATGATTCCAGCGGCTTTACGCTGACTGTGTCCAAATCAAAATACGCGCCTCCATATTCATACAGGAAAATATAACGCACGGCATCGGCTCGGGATAGGTTATCTAGTGAAAACAGAAAGTATAAATATGTTATGATGAGATTTTTTTCATCAAGTATTAATATAAAAAAGCGGGCGCAGCCAGGCGCGAACAAAGCAATCTCGTACGGTAACAGGCATACTGAGAAGAATAAAGACACTAACGGATTAAAAAACCTTGGTTCTTAACTTGGTTTCATGGTATGGGGTGGAGGCTTGGTAATTTTGTCAAAGGGGTTTGTTTTATTACTAAAATCTGTCGTATATTAAAGCAATCACTATGAACATAACCAAAAAGTGCCAGAACTACGTCGTCATAATGGATTGGTTGCAATGATATGAACAAAAGTAAATATCTTTACAACATTTCATAACCATTAAACATGAAAGCATACAGAATATTCACTTCAAATTATTTGATTTTATTACAAACCCAACGATTAATTACCTGAATATACTGAATAAAGAATTCACTAACTAGTTTTGACTACTAGGAGTTTAATTTCAAAACGTCATCAACGTCAATACGTGTATATACAACACATACTATAAATAATTGTATCTAAATTCTGGGGAATGTTTAAGGTAGTTCGCGGGTTTACACATGGATTTTCGAAAGTCGTCGGATTTTAATGATACTTTTAGTGATTGTTGGAATACATATAGCGATTTTGACGTCAGTGGCATCATCTGGCGACAAGCCATATATTTGCCGTTTTCTACGTTTCGGCGCTCTAGTTCGATCATTAATTGGCTGATTTTTAAAATATAAATACTCACTTGAATAGGACACAATCCTATAGGAGTTTAGGTACAGTTGTATGCATTTATAAACATTAATATGCGCAGTGAACGCTTGTTTATGAATGAAGGTGTTCATTTGCGTACTTATTATGACCTCGAAATGTGTTACAAAATTCCATATCACGCGAAATATACGAGGTAGAAGTTTTTTTGTTTTCAGTTAGTCCTTCTACGACGAATGGGAAACTTGATGAGGGAATAAAAAAGGGGGGTTTAACCGTGACATTTTTTTGCTAAACAACTTTGAAAGTATTTGAATTACTTTAATAAACGCCGTTTTTACAGCGTCACGTCGACAACGTGGTGACGTTAACGTTTTTACATAATGACAAATATGCTGTTGATATGAGTATTATATTTTTTGAATTTATATATTAAATTGATGCTCAAAAGTTAAATAACGACATAACGACTTATACGTATGAAACATTTGCTGGGGAAAACAATTTAAATACTACGACATAATGTATCAGTATTTTTCTGCGGAATTTACAGCAGAATATAAATTAAAAGCAGTCTTCCCTGGAGTTAACAATACATTATTTAATAAAACTGCAATTGTATCCTATTCAAGTGAGTGCTTGCATTTTAAAAATCGGCCAATTAATGATCGAACTAGACCGCAGAAACGTAGAAAACGGCAAATATATGCTTGTCGCCAGGGGGCGCCACTGACGTCAAAATTGCCATATTTTAGGTAAAAAAAATAACATCATATAAAAGACAAGGTGTGTTCCAACAATCACCGAAAGTATCATAAAAATCAGACGACTTTCGAAAATCCATGTGTAAACCCGCGAACTACCTTATGTACGTATTTGAGAGCTTAAAACTTGTATATCCAGAAAGAATGACAATCCCTCATAAAGTATAGTATTCGTTATCAATTAAATATCGCGATCTGAATTACATTTTATAATGTCATGAACTATTTTTCTACACTAACTGTTTTAAAATGAGATATAGACACACACAAACACACACTCCCAATCCCTCCCTCTAAAATATGGTTAACTATGTTTTTAATTGGGGCTCTCCGTGGGCGAGTGGTTAAATCGCTGTCGTCTAACGACCACTTCACTGTCACCGCAAGGAATATGGGTTCGAGCCCGGCTAGGTCCAAAACACTTTATATGAGAATGTTTACCATTACTTGCGGAAGTAAACGGTTATTACAATAGTTAAAGGGAATTTATCAGGATTTTTCAAAAGTTTACAATTGGCTATAATCATTTCCCCCAATATATCATACATATATATACTCATTGACCCCGTATTGCAAAAACAAATCTATTTAAACATGCCAGATTAATATATTGAAAAGGGGTTTCTTAACTTGGGCTACGCGCCTAGGTTAGACTTAAATAGATTTCTCGCGTAAAATTGCAACATATTTAAATGAGTCACCGTGGTTTCATTTTGATTTCAACTTGATCCCTTATACAGGGTTCACACGTAGTAAAAATGGTTTCATCATAGAAAGAGTCCGATTTACGATTTGATGGTCGTATAGCAGTATTTAAGTGTTGTTTTTTTTTAGAATGGGGATTTCGTTTCAAATTTACACCTCCGATTTAAATAGCGATTTTGATCATATTTTGCCAAATGTGACTTACGGATTTTATTTGTTTATGGTAAAGAAATGTATTTTAACCATTTTAAAATACTTTTTATTTTCTAAGACAGTTATGGTGGTTTTTTTACTGATGTACTCCCTTTAAATTACATATAGGATGACAATGTAACAAAAAACAAGATGATGTCTGTCTGCAATTTAACACGTTGAAAGCTATTTCAAATCATTCGCCAGTAAGTTAATATGATATAATAATGAGTTGATGTTCACTTTGATTTCTGTGTTTGCAATAATTTAAACTAATCTCCTGTATCTGCCGATCGTCCTCTGACATCGTCTAATGACCACTTTACTCTCACCGCTGAGATCGTGGGTTCCGGCTCAACTGGGTCCAAAACGCTTTGTGTGAGAATGATAGTATTACGGTGTGATTTCGATGAATGGAATCGAAAGCGTTTGGTTTTAATAAGCTTGTTCATAAATGGTTATTGTAATTTCTATAAATATAATATTTCTACAGAAAGTCATGTTACGGGTGTTTTTTTTACAAACATTATTTTTCAAATTCGGAAGATTCAAAGTTTATCACGAACCTGGATAGTTGTCGTACGTGTCCAGGAACCCTGGGTATTTATCCTGTATTAACTGCCGAGCGGTGTGCGGGGTCCAGAAGTAGTACTGCCAATCTGGGCCACCATTATCCCGGATCAAACTTTTGACGCCCTCTACAAACTCGGTGGGTATAATTTCGTCGTCCCAATACTGATGAAGGATTTTAGGGATCCGCGTTATGTTGGGGCCGTCTGCAGTAGCTTCAATAATCGGTATGTTATTGGTATTCTGAATGTATACAAGTAATTGATTGATTAGTTAATTGATCTGACAACTTTTATAATTTGTAGTAAAAAATTATGTTATGAGTATACATTTTCAAATAACTAACACTTTAAAAAAATAGTGTTCGTTAAAATATGATAACATCAAATTTACCAATATGTTGATATATTTAGTATCCGAGCACATTGCTCAAGTAATGCGTATTTAAGTTAAACTGTGAAACTCATTTGAATACAAAACAAAAATGTTACTTTCGTTTTAAACATTATTGATTGCATAATTCACATAGCAAACGGGTTGGGCCACAAGTTCTAGCAACATAAGTGGCGGCCCTCCCCTTTCAATAAACAAATAACATTAGAATCAAGATGGCAATTTTAACAATTAATAGTAAAAGTGCTACTTTCATGATAAACGACTATTTAACGCTTTACTTTATATTTACAGAGGCATCACCTATCATTCCGATATTTTTAGGATAAAATATTTAACACAGATTATTTAAATGCTATAATATAAATAAAGCTATTTTATGAACTTTTTGTTCAGAAACATGTGTTATTTTTTGCTTCTGTAAAGCGTGTTTACAGTCAGAGTGTGGAGCGTTGTTGCTCTGAATTAAATCGCGTCCCGCTCTAAATGATACAACAACAACTATAAAGCCGATAATTCCTGAGCGCCAATAACAAATCTTTGGATTTCCTGTAATCAGCAGGTGCATTCCGAAACTATCCGATTTCACTAAATCAATCACGAATACAATTGTTTATAGATGACTTTTTTAAACACTTATTTTTATAAAGTAACACGTGTTGTTGTAGAAAATCGCATCTGTTCTTGCAAGTTACATGGGTTTCTTTCATACTAAGTACAGTTGGATCATTTTGTGGATCTAAAATGTATAGGTGAGACCTCTCTAAGTAAACAGTATGTTAAGTTTAAAATAAAAAAAAAACCAACTAACATGACGGTTTCATACATTTGACAATTGTTATTCACAAATATCAGATAAAAACATGGAGGATAAGTTTGTCATCAAATAAAGAAGTAAAAATTTATTGATTTTGATTTTTTAAGCCAAATATGGCTCATGAACATTCATACATTTATACACAAAATTAATGGAGCATGTAAGTTTGTCCTTGTTATAGCATGTTAGTAGTCATGAATCCTTAACTAAATCCTACTCATATAAAGCAATCAGTTCATGTATGTAAATTGTCTGTCCAGTCCAGATGTGTTGCATGTAAAATCACAGTATATAAATCATGGTTGGCACCAATTCTATTGGGTTAGTAGAGGTCTTGGTTTTATGTCTATGATTTGCATTGTAGTTAGGCGTGCTCGCAAATAATTATCTTCATATCATACTTGTGAACGTGCATCTGAAAAGCTATCAAAAATTGAAAATTCCGTAGTTGTGATTTCAATTATCTCCCTTTCTAATATATAAGTTCAAATTAATTCACTCAATATTTAATTTTCGGCCAGCTGGCCTTTATCAAAAATTTAAAATTTAATATTGCAGCTAATAAAGGCCAGGTGGCCGAAAATCAAATATTGAGTGAATTAATTTGAACTTGTGTAATATGGTTACTTCCCTGAGGAACATTTTTGAATGAATATATATATTTATATATCATTTCACTGTATCTTTATGCTCCAACGGGTTTCTGTGCCATTTATATAACATATGAATTGTCATGAATCCTTAACTTGATCCAACTCATATAAAGCTATCAGTTCATGTATGTAAATTGTCCGTCCAGTCCAGATGTATTGCGTGTAAACCATAGTATATAAGTCATGGTCGACACCAAATTTATTGGTTTGGCAGATGCCTTGATATTGTGTCTATGGTTTGCATTGTAGCTATGCACGCTTGCCGAAATCTGGTTTGTACTAAAAAATATCTCCATATATATATTACCATTTTACATTGCTAAAACTTATAACGAGATATCCTTAGCTAGCTTTCGGCTTTCGCCTTCATCAGAGGACAGAAACAAAAGAAAACAAAAACAAAACAACAACACAAGAATAAACAATTTTCTATATATATGCAATGCTGCAGACAGACTGAGAAACCTACTGTAAAATATTACACACCAGGGTACAAGCTGTAGGCTGTTTGGAGCGAATCAGGCGAAAAGATGGCATCTCGCCCGCCGCCAATCTCCGCCGTCGGCTAATACTTGGGTTTCAATGGACACCTCAGGTATCTTCTACACCCTCTGGCCTGCCCAGTGACACCAAGTTTATGAGTGTAGCTCATCTAGAAGTGTCTTCAAACGAGTGTCGTGAACATGGGGACACACACCAGGGTGCAAGCTGTAAGCTGTTTGGAGCGAATCAGGCGAAAAGACGGCATCTCGCCCGCCGCCAATGTCCGCCGTCGGCTAATACTTTGGTTTCAATGGACACCTCAGGTATCTTCTACACCCTCTGGCCTGCCCAGTGACACCAAGTTTATGAGTGTAGCTCATCTAGAAGTGTCGTCAAACGAGTGTCGTGAACATGGGGACACACACCAGGGTGCAAGCTGTAAGCTGTTTGGAGCGAATCAGGCGAAAAGACGGCATCTCGCCCGCCGCCAATGTCCGCCGTCGGCTAATACTTGGATTTCAATGGACACCTCAGGTATCTTCTACACCCTCTGGCCTGCCCAGTGACACCAAGTTTTTGAGTGTGGCTCATCTAGAAGTCGTTCAACGAGTGTCGTGAACATGGGGACACACACCAGGGTGCAAGCTGTAAGCTGTTTGGAGCGAATCAGGCGAAAAGACGGCATCTCGCCCGCCGCCAATGTCCGCCGTCGGCTAATACTTGTGTTTCAGTGGACACCTCAGGTATCTTCTACACACTCTGGCCTGCCCAGTGACACCAAGTTTTTGAGTGTGGCTCATCTAAAAGTCGTTCAACGAGTGTCGTGAACATGGAGACACAAACCAGGGTGCAAGCTGTAGGCTGTTTGGAGCGAATCAGGCGAAAAGACGGCATCTCGCCCGCCGCCAATGTCCGCCGTCGGCTAATACTTGGATTTCAATGGACACCTCAGGTATCTTCTACACCCTCTGGCCTGCCCAGTGACACCAAGTTTTTGAGTGTGGCTCATCGAAATGTCGTTCAACGAGTGTCGTGAACATGGGGACCACACACCAGGGTGCAAGCTGTAAGCTGTTTGGAGCGAATCAAGCGAAAAGATGGCATCTCGCCCGCCGCCAATGTCCGCCGTCGGCTAATACTTGGGTTTCAGTGGACACCTCAGGTATCTTCTACACACTCTGGCCTGCCCAGTGACACCAAGTTTTTGAGTGTGGCTCATCTAGAAGTCGTTCAACGAGTGTCGTGAACATGGGGACACACACCAGGGTGCAAGCTGTAGGCTGTTTGGAGCGAATCAGGTGAAAAGACGGCATCTCGCCCGCCGCCAATGTCCGCCGTCGGCTAATACTTGGATTTCAATGGACACCTCAGGTATTTTCTACACCCTCTGGCCTGCCCAGTGACACCAAGTTTTTGAGTGTGGCTCATCTAGAAGTCGTTCAACGAGTGTCGTGAACATGGGGACACACACCAGGGTGCAAGCTAAAACTTTTAACTTTATACACTACAAATACGCGCGACCACGCACCTATAACCCATATGACGGTAGAATCCCATACATTTGTTGTTTTTAGAAAAGGCAGAAGCATATATTACCAACAAGTAGTTAAAATGAGCGTGACCTACAAAACACACAGGTAGTGTTTACATTAACGAGTTTTGTTACAGAATCACAGAGCAGTTAAAAATAGAATCGCAGACAATTGCGTGTAGACGGTTTTGTACGCCGACATTTATTATAAACTGAATATTAGATCAAAACTGTATAAATGGAATATATCGTCAATTGTGATTGCTATATATTGTGTTACTTTGAACACTATTTATATAACATATTAAAGCAGTTTCCTTATCAGTTTGTTGTTTCATACACGGTATGAACAATTATTGATAACACTTATTTAATATTGCTGTGCTCCACATTACATAGAGTAATTTGTGTTTGCAGAACCACAGAGCGGTTTAAATAGCGTCGGTAAAATCGAATAGCAGAACAATTCTAAAATTCGGTTCTGCTATTCTGCAAACACAAATGATGTTATATTCAGTTTATAATAAATGTCGGCATACAAAACCGTCCCAGCTACAGTTATATTGATTGTTAGCATTAAAGGGAGTATATCAGGAAAAAATGCTACAAATGTCTAAAAAAATAAAATTATTTTTAAAATGGATAAAAAAGCACCCCATTATTATTTATATATAAACTCCGAATGGTTTTATCCATCAAAACGTGACAAAATTTAAATTTAAATTGGAGTGGTAAACTTCAAATGAAATCCCCAGTCTAAAAATAGACAGCACCTAAATACTGATTGACGACCTTTGCATTGCCATTCGGTCTCTTTCTAAAATAAACATGTCTAACTGCATGTAATGTAACTAATATCAAAATGAACTCACGTGACTCATTTGATACGTCACAATATATGTTGCAACTTTAAGCGGAAAATCTATTTAAGTCTAACCTAGGCGCATAGCACAAGTTAGGAAATCCTTTATAAATATTATTTTGGCACGTATAAATAGATATCATTTTGGCAAAACGTTGCCATTGAGTATATATAGGCATGGTTTATTACAAAATGAATGCTTTAGCCAATATGAAAACTTTAAAAAATTCTGATACATTCCGTTTAATCGTTCATGATATGTGATAATACACGATTAGCTCCTCATGCTGAACTGTCGACCTGTTTAAACGAAATTTGATATGTTATCCTTCGCGCAGGTTCGCTTCCCCATTGAAGTGATTTCTTTCAATTATTTATTTTTAGTACATATTTCATTACGAACAGTAAAAGTGTTTCTGATTATTATGTGTGTTGAGTTACCAGAAAAACAAATAAATTGGTTAAGCTTTAGTAAGCAGGATTGTATATGAAAACACAGATGTAGTTCGACCATACTTACCTTATCACAATCTTAAAGGTTTTTTAAACATTGGTAATTTGATTATTTATACTTACCTTAGAAAAAACACCACGGTTGGGGGTAGAAAGTTTCATCGGAAGTTGCGTTGGAACAGTATACTGTAATTTTGTCATTTATATTTCTTTATAAGTTATGTATTTCATTGTATGTTTTCATTCCAGTTTTTACAGGTAGAATGTCGGGATGCCATTTTATACGTTGGGAGAGTATGTCGTAGGGTTATTTTCGATTTACTTGTATATTGCTAATACAGACCCGATACCGCTCACGTACCCCAACTGCAGGCAAACGGAGTGCAATCAGAGCATAAATGGAGCAAGGAATGAGCGCTGACGGAGCGCGAGCCAAGCGGACATCGGCCGTGAGCGAACGCTGGATTTTGAATAATAAGCGCGCTCCTAAACGCAAGAAATAGACTAGGAGCATTCAGAAACGCTGAGTTCACTCAGATGCGCAGTACACAACATATACGCTACACATTAACATAACCGATAACAATTTATTTCGTGCACTAGTGAGTGCACTCGTTCATTTGGATACACTCCTTTTTTCGTTATAGGTGTAACCCCACCATTAATTTTTGTTCTTTATTCTATAGTAAATAATAAAAGTTTGAAGGCTTGTCATTCATAGAGTTTCCCAAATGAAACAAATGAAACCTACATTTTACTGTGTGTCAACCTCTGCACTATCAAAATATGATGAGAAAAGTAGGAGTCATGTGTCATATAAGAGATTTTTTCTGCTCAGTGTGTACACTGGTGACAAAGTGAAAGTAGACTTCCGAAATCATGTATTCATACCCCAATTTCCAAGAATCAATTTTTTTAATTTTTTAAAATTTTAGAATTTTCTAAATTCACAGTTCAAACATGACAATGCTATCAAAATGTTCAAAATACATCAATAATGCCATTCAAATAAAAAAAATGAGCATTAAAATAAGGAAAATGCATTTTTAAAGAAGAAGAAAAGAGGATTATTTATAACCGCCATCATGCGACTACCCCACGGAAGCACTTCCTTTTTGCAATGGTGGTACTATGCCTATAAGGGAACTTTTTTTTTTTAAATTTCGTAATTACCTCTTTTTTACTAAGTACTATTAATTTGAAGTAATACTGCCAAGTTGCAGGCATTAAATACTGAAACTTTTATCAAAATACTACTTTTTCCATGATCATTATATACAGGCGCGAGAGTTTGACCGACATGCAATTTTCATTTGTTCGACTATTTTTACCCAAACAAATTTTTTTTTACCGAATTCCATTAAAATATTTACACCAATATAGTCTCATGATACAATGAAGACATTATCTTACCAAAATACATTATTCAATACAATGTACATGCTAAAAATTGCACATTTCAATCATCCAAAATAAAAAATCTCCAAAATTTTGTGATTTTTCATGAAATTTCAATGTACATGTAGATATGCACATATATGCTTAATTTGAGGCATAAACTTGCCAAAATGTTGAAGCAAATGTCTCCAATTTGACATTTAAGACTATGAGAGTTAAAAAAGGAGGTTATTTTACCTACAATTAACATTTTGGAAAATCACCCCCATTTCACTCAAGTCTCTCTTATAGGTGTAACCCCACCATTGATTTTTGTTCTTTATTCTATAGTAAATAATAAAAGTTTGACGGCTTGTCTTTCATAGAGAATCCCAAATGAAATATGTGAAACCTACATTTTACTGTTTGTCAACCTCTGCACTATCAACATATGATGAGAAAATTAAGGGTCATGTGTCATATAAGAGATTTTTTTCTGCTCACTAAATTCACAATTCAAACATGACAATGCTATCAAAATGTTCAAAATACATCAATAATGCCATTCAAATAAAAAAAATGAGCATTAAAATAAGGAAAATGCATTTTTAAAGAAGAAAAAATGAAGATTATTTATAACCGCCATCAATGCGACTACCCCACGGAAGCACTTCCTTTTTTGCAATGGTGGTAATATGCCTGTCGGAGAGATAAGTCGATAATTGAAATCGAGATAAAAACGAAATTTTATTTTCATATAGTTATAAACCATGTAGTATTTATTAATGTTTTTGCTGTAATGCAGTATAAAACTTTGAATTTAGTCCTCAATTAGGCAATTATATCATAAATATCAATGTATAACTAATCAAATATTGTGTTAAAAGACCATTTATACAATTACGGCGCGCCAGTGCTTAATTACGGCCTCGATGTCAACTCTTCTCGCAGTGGCATATTTATACATGATTATTTTTGCGCAACAAAACTATAAATAATTTTATATATTATATAAATAACAATTCGAAAAGATGTAATATGAATTCACTATTTGCCTTGTTTTCTCGATATAAATTAGTTTAAGAACATATAGAGCAAATCTTTTATTTTGATTTAAGTATATACAGGTATCATACAAAATACACAAAACCAATGTATGCGTGAACAAACAAAACATACAACTGTTATTTTGCAATTAAAGTTTGTATACAGTATACTCGTGCACATCTCATTTAATTATTCAAATAAAAGTACTAAATAAATTGTGTTCCTGATGAATATAAAGTTGGATATTAGTGTAATGGATAGAATGTTGGCTCCTGATGCCAAAAGTCACGAGTTCGACCCCAGGTTATATTCGATGGCCTCTTAAAACACAATTCAGTACCAGATCTAATAAAGGAATGTACTCGAGAATGATGTGCAAAGCTTACTTCACAATCAAGTTAAATAAATAAATATAAACCATCTATACGTATATTAGGTCGAAATAAAACAACAGACACAGGAAATAAAAGCTAGTAAACCCTAATTTCTACCTGCCTTTTTGTCATTTTGTGATTTTACGTCCCGCTTTTTGTATTGACTAAAGATCCTTAGGAAAAGAACAGCTTTTAATTATGCAGAAGACGAAAATAAACAAAACAGAACATTTTTATTGCCTAAGTATATAATAGTAAAGATAGCGTTTTCCTATAACTAAATCGATACGCCTGACCACGTGCACGTAAGCACATAACAATGTATCGAATATAAAAGCTGTGACAGAGGGGCAAGAAGTAAGAAATGACAACACTAATACTTATGATAATAATGATGGTGATGATGATGTTATTGATGATGATGATAATGATGTTTAAGATGAGGATGATGATAATAATGATAATAATAAGTAGTAATAATATTATATAATAACAATAATAATAATAGATAGTAATAATAATGATAATAATAATATTTTTTAGAAAAATACTACATTGTTTTAGTATTGATTAATCCTTATATATTTCTCATTTAAGCCAAGGTCAGATAGCACTCCCAATGTGTTCCCGAGGCTCGTAACTGCCCAACAATGGCAAAATCTTGCGTTTGTCGAACGATTCTACCGAGCACCGTACGTTTTTTTTTACCTCGTAGAGTGCTGCGATGGTTTTAACTCTGAGTTAAAAATTATTCTTGAAATCGTAGCATCGCGGGCCTGGGAGGCATTGTGACCCCCTCGCACGATGCTCATGTGAGAGTCGCACGATTTATCCGACAATCGTCGACCCCAAATGGTCCTTTGGGGCATAAAATTATACGATTGTCGTATGATTGCCGTAAATATCGTGCGATAACGTACGCTTATCCTGTGAGGTGCGTGCGATAGTAGTACGATACGTGCGTATGCCGTGCAAGCCTCGTGTAACATCACTCGTGTTCCTATGTCCTCGCACGCGTGCCGTGCAGGTATCGTGTTAGTAATTGTCCCTGCTATATATACCCCTCTCTCCGCAGGACACTGCTAGTTGTACCACAAGAACAAGAAGACAAAGAAGATGGCGCTGGTCCCCCCCCCCCCCCCCCCCACAGAGGCTGAGGTTGCACCAGCTGAGACTCCGGTTAAGAATCGCACGCGCTTCGCTCGAGAATCCGATAATCGTACGATGCTCGTATGGTTACCCTGCTTTTCTGTTCCGATTGTAGACCGTTATTTTCAAACTTAGAGTAGCACGCACCTCCTAAACAATGTGACCGCAATAGAAAGATAGAAAGTACAACGTGCGATGTTGTCATACCCATGATTCGTCGTAGCCAAAAAATATTCTACTAGCTCCCTATTCTATTTTATGGAAGGGTATCACCGCCATAACTCTAAGTTTGCAATTTGTCGTTTGTTCTTTGTCCAATGAGTGTAAATGTTTCTTTCTTCTTAGTTCTTTGTGGGAAATGAAATATTTCAACTTTGTAACTTTACTATTTGCTATTTGTCTGTCCTACTATATCCTATCATTGTAAAAGTTACATACTTCCTGTCATAATATAACGAGTTCAACATAATCACGTGATTCAAAAGGATTCGAATTGCAAACGTTAAAATATACAGTAAGCATGTTGTACAACGCACTTAGGCATATGTAACAATGCGAAATACACAGTTGGCATTGTCAATTATGACGACAGGTGCCGCTAGACGTATAGTGAAAGAATAACGACTGGTCCCTAGTAAATCGGTGTCGCTTTGTTTTCATATATTGAATCAGCGTTTTTTCGTTTTCATCGTTGTTCATATGGAACATATGGTCAGCTACTACCATTGAGAGGAGCTCTCTGATCGGCTGAAAAAAATATACGGATGTTCAGGGCATATATTTTTATAGTAAGCTTAGTTTTGGTTGGATGAAAATGTCAAACTGGCAAATGATCACAGTATAATATAAGTTTATTATGCTTATGTCAATAAAAAAACAACAAAATTATCTTTCTGTGACTGACTAAATTCATTTTATTAAAGAAACTGTGTTGAAAGTAAAATTGGTGAAATTTACTTTTTTCATGCTGAAAATGGGGGTACCCAACTTAAGTGGGCAAAAAGTGATTAAAAGTGATACTTTTGATCCCATTTTGGGGACATTTTAATTTGAGTCTAGGATAGAACTTTACTATGATGTAGGACTTTTTGGTGCGGCGCGTGGTCTAGTGGTAGAGCATCTAACCCATGATCGGAGAACCGTGGGATCGATCCTCCGCCACGGCTATGTGTGGTGTCCTTGAGCAAGACACTTTTCCGCATATGTTAAGCACCGGTTCTAACCAAGAAGACTTCGAGCGTGATTTGATTCAATTCAATTCAAATTTATTCAGGTATATAAGATCATTATACAACGTATATATATCATGATGATGATAAAATAACAGTAATAAATCAAGAAAATAAATAAGTAAAATAATCATAGTAATCATCTAAAAATTAAAGATCTTATAACCTGGGATAACCCATTAAAGCAACAAACGCGCTTATTTCCAACGGGGTCCCTTCCCTTAAAATTGTGATTTTTTTAAAATATTAAAAAAATATGATATACATGAAATGTTAAGAATGTAAACATTTGATATATACTTGTTAAAATGTAACAATACAAAAAACATTGAATTATCTTATACCCTGAATAACTGAATAGTACATATAAGTGGTTCACATTACAAGAAATATTTTCAACCTATACTTAAACGTTAAACATTCAAATTTTCTCTAGCCTGCGAGGAGATACATAAATGTTTTTTAACTTCACGTTTAAAAGTTTGCTTATTGGTCAACTTCTTCAAATCGTTAGGCAAATTATTCCAGTCAGCAATTGCATTGCAATAAAAGGTGCCCAAATCGAAACTCTTAGCATGCGGAACTATAAAATTACTTTCACTAAACCGTGTGCGGTTATGAATAGAAGACACCCTATGGAAGTTATCATAAAGATATGTTGGTGCGGTGCCATGGAAAATATTAAAAACATGATTAAGTCTTAGTTGTTTTACTCTATCCTCAACCCTCAATACATTAACTGTTTCTAACATAGCGCAGGTTATACTAGACCTTGGTGATAAGTTAAATAAGAATCGTACAACTTTATTTTGAGTGACTTGTAGTTTGTGTTTTAACTTTTTAGTATTTGCCTAAGTTGTAATAACTTGTTTCACAATCGAAATTTGGTCCACGAATGGTAGAAATAGTTAAAGGTCAAACGTTATAATGTAAATCTATGGGAAACGCAATGGTGGTGGCTGGCTTAGAAGAAACCTCACACTTAACTTTTGTGATCAGCTACCACCATTGCGTTTTCCATAGACTTGCATTATAACTCTTAACCTAATTTTCACTATTTCTACCATTCGTGGACCAAAAAGTCCTACATCATATTAAAGTACTATCCTAGAATCAAATTAAAATGTCCCCAAAATTGGGTCAAAAGTACCACTTTTCATCACATTTTGCCCCCTGAAGTAGGGTACCCCAACTTTCAGCCGAGCTTCTCTCAATGGTGGTAGCTGACCTAAATTGTGTAAGGCTGTATTTAGAGTCGCGAATTCTGATGATTGTTTACAGCAAATATTTCCATTCACAACTTATTGGGTTGTTTACAGGGGACTTGTCGATAATTTTGCAGCGCCACTGAACGTTATAATTTGAAGTTGGGATTTATTACAATGATGACGTTCAGCGGCAGCACAGTCGAAATAGTCTGGTACCCTGTCAAAATACATTTCCTACACTCATTACAATGGGGTGAACATTGGAATAAAAAGATATTCGTGACTGACTGCAGCCGAAACACATATCGAAACATACATCAAATTCTAAAAATACATTTTACGCAGCAAGTAATGTTTAATCTGACACGAAGAGACAAGACGTATGTAACTTTTACAATGATAGGATATAGTAGGATAAACAAATAGCAAAGTTACAAAGGTGAAATGTTTCATTTCCCACAAAGAACTAAGAAGAAAGAATCATTTACACCCATTGCGCAAAGAACAATTGACAAATTTTAGATTAAGAGTTATGGCGCTGATACCCTTCCATATTATTTGACTGAAGCTTTAATCACAGGCAGCGTGTTAAATTAAGATTCATTCACCTGACACAAGTTACAATCAAAATAAAATTTGCATACCGGTAAGGTTATTTCGTGGTCAGTTGACCGATAAATCATCAATTAACTATTTATTCAACTGACACATATGCGGTTCTCACCATTGGGGTCTGTTTTGCTGACTGCCATGCAAGTGTCGGTATAGCACACTGTGTATATTGTCAATCAACTTTGATATCTTTGTCATTTTACATAGAATAGAAGCATAAATCATACTAACAGTGAAAAGTTTATGTTAGTTTAATGAAGCTACATTCTAACCCTGTTTGGGAAACAGACTGAAAAAAGAATGATATCGTTCAAAAGCAACGTCTAATGCATATATCACATTATAAACTATTTTTTGCACCTAAGCAAAACAAACACAATGATAACAAAAACATTCATAAAAAATGTGATTTTAGATTTTTTTGGTAAGTGTACTTATACACTTATATCTTTTATTCAAAATCATTTAAGTCAACTTTCTAACACACGTATCATAATAAAACTCGCTGCTTCCTCGTAATGCGTATCATTGGTTATTATGCGACTGAATATCTTTAGAATTTATTTTTCATACAGTCATTGGAAATAAACAAATCAGAAATTATTTTATCAGTTGCGAGCGACTGACCACGTACACGCACGCACGTAACATTTTATCCAATATAAAAGCGGTGATAAATGAAGATGCCCAAAAAGACAATGTATATAATAAAAAAGATCTTAACAAATGGTAAAGGTTTTAAAACAAAATATCAATAATAATAGTAATAATAATAAAAGTATATTGTTATTACTTTTAAAATTGTTGGATTGTTTTGTCTTGTTAAATTAACAAATGCTGATTTTAATTTTTATCTGTTTTTTTATACGAAATCGAATCACTTCAGACTGTATCTCTATTTTGATGAGTATGTATTAAATATGTCCATCATTTTGTCCAGTCCGAATTTAGAAAATGATATTTAAAAGCATGTCGTCGGCAACGGTGAGACAATTACAATTGATGTTAGATTAACATAAGCCACACCAAGAACGTTTTAGTTCGTCAATAAGGCCGTTTATATACACAATATAGAGAAATGGACTACTGATACCCCCTTGTCTTGTTTCTTTGCGTATATATACCTAATTCGACACACAATTTCCGTAACGAACACGACACTTTACGTTCGTGTACATATTAACAATAGCTTTGTATACAGTAGAATGTATGTTAAATTGTGACAACTTATAAAATAATCCATTGTGCCAGTCTATCAAAAGCTTGTTTTGATTCCATGAAGCATGCATACACTTTAGTTTTATTTTCGTTTGCGTAGTAAACACATTCACGAAAGGTAAATGACGACATAAGGCACCCAAGGTTTTCTCGGAAGCCTTCTTGCTGATGATTGTTAGTTTGGCATTATCAATCACACAAGCGTGCTAAAATCAACTTTTCATACAACTTAATAAATGGTTTTTGATTGATTGAATATTTAGCGTCATTTTTATGCCATCGAGGGCTAACAGACGATCAGTTAACCTAACCACTGTTTCCTGGGATTAACCAATACTCGAGCACACCCCATATCCAAAAGTAACTGATAACTTTCCCACTAGAATCAGTAGTGAGAGACGAATAATAATGAGACACAATGTCCTATATCAATCATCACGGAGACTGTTGCCGGGCGGCGGATTCGAACTCACGACCCATGGATTAATAGTCAGACGCGTAATAAATGGAGATGATCGTGTAATTGTTATATAGTTATTGGAATCTCTGTGGTTCTTTTTACCACTTTTGAAGAGAGATATGATGATAACACGTTTCATTTAGTCAATGGTATGGGAAAACTTTAACATAGCCGTGTATTGTGTTCCTATAAGACTAGTTACTCTATTACCTCCTTGTATAAGATGTTCAAAATAAATAGAATCTTCTGAACATGCTGTATTTCTTTTAACCCCTTAATAATTTCAGGAGTTGCCGATGTCACGTTAGATTCACACGCACTCCCGATACTCCACTCGTGTGAATCTGCGGTAGGGTCATGAGTTTCACACGCGGAAAAATCATACGCATTTGTTACTGTTTTGAATCGAATAGTTCTATGTGTTTAAAGGTTATTAATCATTTGAAAACGCGTGTCTTTGTTTAAACATAGAATGAACTGGCATAAAACCCACTGGAGTGTTATTTTACTCTTAATAGGTACACTTATAAAAATAGAAAATAGACGTGTTAATAACCGCTATAAGAGAAGGAAAATTACCAACAGCTAATCACGGTTAAACACAATTTTTACTAAATGAATAACTGTTATTTTAGTGAAACATACACCGATCGAAAGCTGAACTTTTACTTGATCGAGTGATGTTAACATATTAATAGAAACTGGCGTAACTCACTCACTCACTCACTCACTCACTCACTCACTCACTCACTCGCTCATTTATTTATCCTTGTCACTAATATATTTAGATTCATTAACAGTACATAACGCCCCATTGATGCAAAAATATACTAAATACCTTCTTATTTCATATAATAAGGTACCTTATTGCTCTAATGGGACGGTAAATGGTATTAACCAAATATTTATATTCCTTGTTATGTGTACACTATAGAACTTCCTTTTATTTAAGTATTCTGACACCAGGCTTAAACTTAGAAACATTTCTTATCAAAATAAAGTTGCATGTAGTCATGTTTATTGCAATTTATTATTTCCATTCCGTATACATGTGTAAATAATGATCATAAAAAATGGGGGTTGTGACTTTATGACCCCTTATCCCGGTTGAGTAATTTTGTTATGTTAACAAGGTGCCATGTTCGCACTTATTTCCTGTCAGAGGTCAGGTTATTGTCTGTATCTTAATTGTTTATATGTCTCTGATCTAGTTGAAATAAAATGCTTTATAAAACAACAGCAATAATAAGTATTATTACCTCGTGTGCGATGTATAACATTCATGATCATCCATGATATATGTTTACATTTTATTAAATGACATATTACTATTTATGATGATTGTGCTGTCAGAATAAGAAAATTGAATTGATCTGAAGTGAATATATAGTAGTCATATTCATGTACATATAGTTTTTGTGATTTTTTCTTTTATATGTTTATGAATTGTTCATGGTATTGATGCTCCAAGGGGCTTTTGTCCGGATACCTTCTCAACTATCCCTATTTCGTTACTACTGGTGGTGGTGGTAGTAGTAGTAGTAGTAGTAGTAGTAGTAGTAGTGGTGGTGGTGGTGGAAGTAGAAGTAGTAGTAATAGTAGTAGTGGTGTAATAGTAGTAGTAGTAGTAGTAGTAGTAGAAGTAGTAGTAGTAGTAGTAGTATTGATAATAGTAGTAGCAGTAATAGTGGTGGTGGTGGTGGTGTTGGTAGCAGAAGTAGTAGTAGTAGTTGTAGTAGAAGTAGTTGTGGTGATGGTGGTGGTCGTAGAAGTAGTGGCAGTAGCAGTAGTAGTAGTAGTAGTAGTAGTAGTAGTGGTAGTTGTGGTGGTAGAAGCAGTAGTAGCAGTAGTGGTAGTAGTAGTAGTAGTAGTAGTAGTAGTATTAGTAGTAGTAGTAATAGTAGTAGTAATAGTAGGCAGTAGTAGTAGTAGTAGTAGTAGTAGTAGTAGTAGAAGAAGTAGTAGAATTAATTATTGTTGTGGTTGTGTAGTAGTGGTAGAACCGTCTCTTGTAAATTGATAACCTGACATACAAAGCGATTTAAATTCAAAAATAATAAATGAAAATGACCCAAATACTCATTTCAGTTAAATTGATGACAAGCAGTCTAGGACTTGACCTCGTGCTTGAAAATATAATTTGGATTTAGAAGAAAGTAGTCACTTTATAGTAATTCATTTGAAACGTGCAACACTCCCCATATCAGTTCCGTGATTCCAAGAAAGCAGAAATAATAATAACACTGGAGAGGCAAAATTCTAACTGTCTTAAATCTGACAACGGACAATCAAAACATAATATGTACCACTTGTTTTCGACGGAACGGTTGTGTAACACTTGACGATTCTGTTATTCCCAGACTGGTTTCATACCATTTAATGACATGTAACTTTGAACCGACTAGACAAGATAACTTATTGCAAAGACAAAATGTAACTTTTTACATGTATATGTTTTGCCTCTCAATCACACGTGGTCGTTACCAGATCGCGATGAAACCTGTGAAGATGCCTTTGGAAATGCAATGGATTATCAATGCTATTAATAGTTATTTCAATAAACCATATATTATGTCCTTTTTTTCTTTTAAGATAAATAAACAAATTGAGTATTATTGTGAAACTAAAAATGAGGAAAATATAACAACAGATAAAATATTTATTCATTTATATAATGACGAAATAAAACATTGTTTTATCATTTGATAATAAACATGGTATGCAAATGTTTGTAACATGATAAAAGTTTTATCTCAAGTATATAAAAGATCTTAATATATGCTTGTCTATCGTTACTTTATATCGCGGCGGTTTACCAGTTAGGTGAATAGCCTTCTGTTTATAAATACCCATCCATGGGGTCAACCAAAAACTACGGTTGTATTCTTACAATTGCTTAATCACCGGTCGTGGAGGATTAAGCGCCTTTCCTAAATTCTTACATGTTCTCATATACTTCTGCACCTAATTTTATTTTTCTTCAAATTTCTTAGCTTACAATGTTTTTATTTCATACTTACTTTTAACTTAAACCTTTTCTATACTTAGATCAAACTTCTTGCTTGTAATTTTTTTCTTTTGTATTTTTTTCTTTCCACCCTTACTTCATTATTGTATTCTTCATTCTTGTTTTCCTATCTTTTCTCACCTCATTCTTATTTTTCTTTCTTTTCAAACTTCATTCTACTTATCCTTTCAATCCTTACTTCATTCTGTTTTCTTTTCCATCCTTACTTCATTTTTGTTTTTCTATCTTCTCTTACCTCATTCTTATTTTCCTTTCTTTTCATACTTTTATCCTTTCCATCCTTATTTCATTCTTGTTTTCTTTTCCGATCTTATTTCAATCTTTTTTTTTCCTTTCCATTCTTACTTCATTCTTGTTTTGCGGATCCTTTCCAACCTTATATTCTTGTTATCATACCTTTCTTTTCAGTTCTTTGTGTATATCCATAAATAGTCCAATAAGGATACATCACAGGAACAATTTTGGTAGATTTAGGGACTGACGTGTTAAAAAAATATAGAAAGTTTACCAAAATCGGATATGTTTACACAAGACGGACACTAAAGGCATGAGAACCACACGTTAAGTGCCTGAATTATACAATGTATAAAAATATGCGTGATAAGCACGTGACA
Source organism: Panopea generosa (assembly GCA_029582155.1). NCBI lineage: Eukaryota > Metazoa > Mollusca > Bivalvia > Adapedonta > Hiatellidae > Panopea > Panopea generosa. Next base: position 46,715,966 of record CM055910.1, on the reverse strand, counting down.
CGTGATTGGTACAAAAGACAAGCACCAACTGCATGAGATGCACTCATTTCGTACCCAAACAAGACGATCAAAGCACCAACAGCATGGAAACTTGCTTATTTGGTACTTAAATTACATAAGAAAAGCACCAACTGCATGCGAACCACATGTTTGCTTCATAAAATACACAAGACATGTACCAACGGCATGATAACCACACGTCTGGTACCAAATAACACAAATTAAGCACCAACGGCATGAGATCCACACGTTTGATACATAAAATACACAAGACTTGACAAACGGCATGAGAACCACACGTCTGGTACCAAATTACACTATTAAAGCACCAACGGCATGCTAGCCACACGTTTGATGACTAAATTGCACAAGACAAGCCGTACCTGCATGATAAGCACGTGTATGGTACTTAAATTACACAAAACAGGCAACAAATGCATACGAGAACCACACGTTTGATACCTAAAATACCAAAGACAGTCACCAACGGCATGAAATGCAAACGTTTGGTATCTATATTTCACAAGACAAGCTCAAACAACACAAAAACCACACGTTTGGTACCTAAATTACAAAAGACAAGCTTTACCTGCATGATAAGCACGTGTTTGGTACTTAAATTACACAAGACATGCATCAATTGCAGGAGAACCATACGTTTGATGCCGAATATACACGAGACAGGCACTAACGCCATGAGAAACACACGTTTGGTATCTAAATTACACAAGTCAAGCACCAATTGCATAATAAGCACACTGTTGTACCTAAATTATACAGGACAAATAAACTGCATGATAAGAACATTACACTTGTTTAGTACTTAAATTACGCATGACAAGCATGATAAGAACATTACACTTGTTTAGTACTTAAATTACGCAAGACAAGCACGATAAGAACATTACACTTGTTTAGTACTTAAATTACGCAATACAAGCATGATAAGAACATTACATTTGCTTAGTACTTAAATAATGAAAGGCAAGCATGATAAGCATACGTTTCGTACTTTTACTCTCTCGATACACAACATCAATACTCAACTATAGATTTTTCTAACTGGGCACTAGATTTTCTAATCTATATATGCTTAACATACTTACACAACATTCAATTCCTTATATGACACTATATTTTCAAATGCGACACTAAATTTGCTCACTTGATACACAACATCCTTACTCGACTATAGATTTTCTTAATGGGCACTATATTTTCTAATCTATATATACTTAACATGCTTAAACAACATTCATTTTTCTTATATGACACTATATTTTTATACGCAACACTACTTTTTCTCATTCGATACACAACATCCTTACTGGAATATAGAATTTTCTTACTGGGCACTAGAATTTTTATTCTATATATGCTCAACATCCTTTCATGGCATTAAATTTCCTTATTTGACACTATATTTTCATAGGCTACACTAGATTTTCGCACTTGATACACAACAGCCTTACTCGACTATAGAATTATTTTACTAAGCACTAGATTTTCTACTCTATATGTAATCAACCTCCTTAAACAGCATTCAATTTCCATATTTGACACTATATTTTCATACGCAACACTAGATTTTCTCTCTCGATATACAACATCCTTACTGGACTATAGATTTTTTTACTGGGCACTTAATTTTCTAATCTATATATACTCAACATCCTAAAACGACATTCAATTTCCTCATCTTTATTCAACAATATATTTTTCTTATTGGGCACTGGATTTTTTAATCTATACATACATGTATTCAATATTTTAGTTGACATGTGATTTTCTTACACCACACTTAATTTCAAACTCAAAATTAAAAATGTTGTGGATATCAGAAAAGTGTGTCCACCATCGATGTAAACATTACTCATCAAAACACTCGTAAATTCCTTCAACATGTTAAACTTTATTTTGAAAATGTTTAAAATTTCACCAATGTTCATTCTTTAAAGAAAACTATTGAAAAAAATAAGGATTTGTATGTTCGCAAATTAACGATTAGATTTTCGAAAGCGAGGCAAAATATTGTGAAACAATTGCCTGGATTTATTTTTTATATTTCCCTCAAAACACAATGAAATATATATATAACTATATATATATATTTATGTTTACTATATGAATGATATATTAAACTTGCAATTCTTAACGGTCATGAAATAAAATAAAATAATTAACATTGTTTATTAGGGTCCAGATCTTTTTGAACGGTGCACGCGTAGAAGCAATGGCGGTGATATGTTGATTTTCGGAAATGGATCCATTTTGGAGGAACATTTATTAAACTAAGCTTATTAAGATAACTTTAAAAGTATCGCCATTGAAAATATAGTATACCAAATGGTTATTGTGAGGAATTCATATTGGTATTTTGGATATCGTGAATTAAGATTTTGAAATGAACCATTTGACAGCGAAAAATATATATTGCTCGGAAATAAGTAAATTTCGGATGATTTCGTTTCTAATAAAACTTATATTGATAACTTTGACAATATAACAGATTGAAAATGCATTATATCAAATGAGTTTTGCCAGGTTTTCTTGTTTTTTTCTTAAGTAACTTTCAAGAATTAAGGTTTCAAGAAAAAACATAGTGAGGATAAAACCGCTCATTTTGTATATAGTGATCGATTTTAAATGCGATTTTAAACATTTCATTGGACGAAACATTTCTTCTAACCTTTGCCAATTTGAAGTTTAGGTATTATGAAACACATCTTTTCAATATCAATATATAACTTAAAGTAACACCAGATAAATAAGCATTATTATACACCCATAAAGCGTGGACTTTCCGTAGTGCGTGTGAATCTAACACGACACCGGTATTACCTCATTGCTAAAAGTACCTAAAAGATTATTATGATACTCTGACATCGTGTTATCAAATAACTGCTAAAAATTTGCACCAAAGTCACTGTTATCATCAATATTGTATAGCTCACTAAAGTAAATTTGGCAACCGCTTATTATGTCTAAGAATTCCATAAGTTTGACCTTGACATGTCATTTCTATACCGGGTGTCGACAACGAAGTTTTAAACTCCTACATTTGACTTTGGAAAGCAGTGTGATGAAGTAAACACAATTCGATCAACTAAAAGATCTTGTAAGTTGTCTCTTTCTAAGGTTGATGTTATTTCACTCTCATCGGCAACTAGTAGATAACGGTCTGAATCAAGAAATTGACTATATCTCCGCAAGACTTCCGAAATCATTTATTCATATCCCAATTTCCAAGCATAATTTTTTTCTAAATTCACAATTCAAACATGATAATGCTTTCAAAATGTTCAAAGTACATCAATAATGCTATTCAAATAAAAAAATCAGCTTTAAAATAAGGAAAATGCATCATGAAGGAATCATATAGAGAAATACAAGTCCTTAACATTATTAAAGAAGGAGAAACAAGGATTATATATAACCTCCATTAACCTGTGACGGTGTGTCGACTTCTGGTAACGGGTACTAACCAATCATCCGTGACCGTGTGTTGACTTCTGGTAACGGGTACTAACCAATCACCCGTGACCGTGTGTCGACTTCTGGTAACGGGTACTAACAAATCACCCGTGACCGTGTGTCGACTTCTGGTAACGGGTACTAACCAATAACCCGTGACCGTGTGTCGACTTCTGGTAACGGGTACTAACCAATAACCCGTGACCCAATAACCCGTGACCGTGTGTCGACTTCTGGTAACGGGTACTAACCAATAACCCGTGACCGTGTGTCGACTTCTGGTAACGGGTACTAACCAATAACCCGTGACCGTGTGTCGACTTCTGGTAACGGGTACTAACCAATAACCCGTGACCGTGTGTCGACTTCTGGTTACGGTTACCCATGACCGTGTGTCGACTTCTGGTAACGGGTACTAACCAATAACCCGTGACCGTGTGTCGACTTCTGGTAACGGGTACTAACCAATAACCCGTGACCATGTGTCGACTTCTGGTAACGGGTACTAACCAATAACCCGTGACCGTGTGTCGACTTCTGGTAACGGGTACTAACCAATAACCCGTGACCGTGTGTCGACTTCTGGTAACGGGTACTAACCAATAACCAGTGACCGTGTGTCGACTTCTGGAAACGGGTACTAACCAATAACCCGTGACCGTGTGTGGACTTCTGGTAACGGGTACTAACCAATAACCCGTGACCGTGTGTCGACTTCTGGTAACGGGTACTAACCAATAACCCATGACCGTGTGTCGACTTCTGGTAACGGGTACTAACCAATAACCAGTGACTGTGTGTCGACTTCTGGTTACGGGTATTAACCAAAAACTCGTGATCGTGTGTCGACTTCTGGTTACGGGTACTAACCAATAACCCGTGACCGTGTGTCGACTTCTGGTAACGGGTACTAACCAATAACCCGTGACCGTGTGTCGACTTCTGGTAACGGGTACTAACCAATAACCCGTGACCGTGTGTCGACTTCTGGTAACGGGTACTAACCAATCACCCGTGACCGTGTGTCGACTTCTGGTAACGGGTACTAACCAATAACCAGTGACTGTGTGTCGACTTCTGGTTACGGGTATTAACCAAAAACTTGTGATCGTGTGTCGACTTCTGGTTACGGGTATTAACCAATAACCCGTGACCGTGCGTCGACTTCTGGTTATGGGTACTAACCAATAACCCGTGACCGTGTGTCGACTTCTGGTAACGGGTACTAACCAATAACCAGTGACTGTGTGTCGACTTCTGGTTACGGGTATTAACCAAAAACCCGTGATCGTGTGTCAACTTCTGGTAACGGGTACTTACCAATCACCCATGATCGTGTGTTAACTTCTTCTGACGTATACAATTCATCATTGCACATGCCATTAAACGTCGGATTGCACAGTCGTATTTATTCATTAAAACTATATGGTACTATATCTTTGATATACATAGTTATTAATTATTATTACAGGTTTGTCAAATTTTGAATATATATAAGTGTAAGAACTTTAATCGTTTAATTGTTTCTACAATGTAATATTAAGTATCTATGATTGTTATTGTATACCTTGATTCGTGTAAGTCTAGGCATAGTGCAACCATTGCAAAAAGGAAGTGCTTCCGTGGGGTAGTCGCATAATGGCGGTTGTAAATAATCCTCAATTCTTCTTCTTTAAAAATGCATTTTCCTTATTTTAAAAATCAATGGTGGGGTTACACCTCTATGTGTTTACTATGTAAAGGTGTAACCCCACCATTGATTTTTGTTCTTTATTCTATAGTAAATAACAAAAGTTTGAAGGCTTGTCATTCATAGAGGGTCCCAAATGAAAGAAGTGAAACCTACATTTTACTGTTTGTCAACCTCTGCACTATCAAAATATGATGAGAAAAGTAGGGGTCATGTGTCATATAAGAGATTTTTTTTCTGCTCAGTGTGTACACTGGTGACAAAGTGAAAGTAGACTTCCGAAATCATGAATTCATACCCCAATTTCCAAGCATCATTTTTTTTTTCTAAATTCACAATTCAAACATGACAATGCTATCAAAATGTTCAAAATACATCAATAATGCCATTCAAATAAAAAAATGAGCATTAAAAATAGGAAAATGCATTTTTAAAGAAGAAGAATTGAGGATTATTTACAACCGCCATTATGCGACTACCCCACGGAAGCACTTCCTTTTTGCAATGGTGGCACTATGCCTATAAGGAAACTCTTTTTTTTTTAATTTCATAATTACCTCATTTTTGCTAAGTTCTACCAATTTGAAGTAATACTGCCAAGTTGCAGGCATTAAATACTGAAACTTTTGTCAAAATACCACTTTTTACATGATCATTATATACAGGCGCGAGATGTTGACCGACATGCAATTTTGATGTGTTTGACTAATTTTACCAAAAAAAATTTTTTTTTACCTAATTCCATTAAAATTTTTACACCAAAACAGTCTCATGATACACTGAAGACATTATCTTACCAAAATACATTATTCAATACAATGTACATGCTAAAAATTGCACATTTAAATCATCCAAAATAAAAAATCTTCAAAATTTTGTGATTTTTCATGAAATTTCAATGTAAATATGCACATATATGCTTTATTTGAGGCATACACTTGCCAAAATGTGGTTTTTTATGAAGCAAATGTCTCCAATTTGTCATTTAATACTATGAGAGTGTAAAAAAGAGGTTATTTTACCTACAATTAACATTTTGGAAAATCACCCCCATTTCACTCAAGTCTCTCTTATAGGTGTAACCCCACCATTGATTTTTGTTCTTTATTCTATAGTAAATAACAAAAGTTTGAAGGCTTGTCATTCATAGAGGGTCCCAAACGAAAGAAGTGAAACCTACATTTTACTGTTTGTCAACCTCTGCACTATCAAAATATGATGAGAAAAGTAGGGGTCATGTGTCATATAAGAGATTTTTTTTCTGCTCAGTGTGTACACTGGTGACAAAGTGAAAGTAGACTTCCGAAATCATGAATTCATACCCCAATTTCCAAGCATCATTTTTTTTTTCTAAATTCACAATTCAAACATGACAATGCTATCAAAATGTTCAAAATACATCAATAATGCCATTCAAATAAAAAAATGAGCATTAAAAATAGGAAAATGCATTTTTAAAGAAGAAGAATTGAGGATTATGTACAACCGCCATTATGCGACTACCCCACGGAAGCACTTCCTTTTTGCAATGGTGGCACTATGCCTATAAGGAAACTCTTTTTTTTTTAATTTCATAATTACCTCATTTTTGCTAAGTTCTACCAATTTGAAGTAATACTGCCAAGTTGCAGGCATTAAATACTGAAACTTTTGTCAAAATACCACTTTTTACATGATCATTATATACAGGCGCGAGATGTTGACCGACATGCAATTTTGATGTGTTTGACTAATTTTACCAAAAAAAATTTTTTTTTACCTAATTCCATTAAAATTTTTACACCAAAACAGTCTCATGATACACTGAAGACATTATCTTACCAAAATACATTATTCAATACAATGTACATGCTAAAAATTGCACATTTAAATCATCCAAAATAAAAAATCTTCAAAATTTTGTGATTTTTCATGAAATTTCAATGTAAATATGCACATATATGCTTTATTTGAGGCATACACTTGCCAAAATGTGGTTTTTTATGAAGCAAATGTCTCCAATTTGTCATTTAATACTATGAGAGTGTAAAAAAGAGGTTATTTTACCTACAATTAACATTTTGGAAAATCACCCCCATTTCACTCAAGTCTCTCTTATAGGTGTAACCCCACCATTGATTTTTGTTCTTTATTCTATAGTAAATAACAAAAGTTTGAAGGCTTGTCATTCATAGAGGGTCCCAAATGAAAGAAGTGAAACCTACATTTTACTGTTTGTCAACCTCTGCACTATCAAAATATGATGAGAAAAGTAGGGGTCATGTGTCATATAAGAGATTTTTTTTCTGCTCAGTGTGTACACTGGTGACAAAGTGAAAGTAGACTTCCGAAATCATGAATTCATACCCCAATTTCCAAGCATCATTTTTTTTTTCTAAATTCACAATTCAAACATGACAATGCTATCAAAATGTTCAAAATACATCAATAATGCCATTCAAATAAAAAAATGAGCATTAAAAATAGGAAAATGCATTTTTAAAGAAGAAGAATTGAGGATTATTTACAACCGCCATTATGCGACTACCCCACGGAAGCACTTCCTTTTTGCAATGGTGGCACTATGCCTATAAATGGTGACATTTGCCATTAAACGTCGGACTGCACAGTCGTATTTATTGATTACGCATTGGTCAGTATCAGGTTATGCTAAAACATTGACGAATAATTATTACAGGTTTGCCACATTTTGAATATTATATATTATTGAACGAACTTGAATCGTTTAATTTAATTGTTTATACAATGTAATAATTATCTATGATTGTTATTGTATACCTTGACTCGTGATCAATTAGCCGTCAAGCTAAACAGTCGTGTTATTTTGATAACGCATTGGTCAGTATTGGGTTATGCTTAAACATTGACGAATAAAACGGAAAATGCCGACCGTGTTTTAACACATTTCTCATATATATGATAAACAACAAGGATGGAATCAACCATTATCTCCCAATTGGACCTTCCTCTTAATGATTAAATAAACTCCCCATCATTTACTACTGAACAGAGCCTAGTTTCGCTTAACATCTGAAACTGAGATTTTTCTAACCTAAAAAAATCAATTTTTCTAAAAGATTATTTGAGCTCATAATCTATATATTTAAATGATCGCACATGATTGAAATCAGAACAAATCTTTACTCATTGGTAAACGACAGCATGCAAAATTATCAATATACATAAAGTCATAGCATTTCAAAAACTTTAGTTGAGGAAAATCTCAAGTTGAGATGTTTAGTGAAACTGGAACCAGAAAGCTATAAGTGATGCACTATGAAGTATTACCTGGAGATCAACTGCGGGACCTTTGTTGCTTCCCTGCCATACTAGGACAATGAGCACGAACACAACCAAGGTCACCAGAAATAACACTCTAAAATAATCATAAGGATAAACATGAAACATATATGTATATTATAGTCACATGTCATAAAAGATTTGATAAACAGATTAGGTTAAATCTACATGTTACAGTAACACCAGATATTCAAAAGTGAAAGAGTTAGGGTAACATGGTACAGTACTTGATAATCAAATGCGATAGAGTTGGGGTTATATGATACAGCACTTGATAAACAAATGTTATAGCGTTTAGGTTAAATGGTACAGTACTTGATAAACAATATGATAGCGTTTGGTTAAAAGTGAATGAGTTGGGGTAACATGGTACAGTACTTGATAATCAAATGCGATAGAGTTGGGGTCATATGTTACAGTACTTGATAATCAAATGTGATAGAGTTGCGATTACATGGTACAGTACTTGATAAATGCATGTGAATAGTTGGGTTACATTGTACAGTACTTGATAAACATATGTGAAGAGTTGGGGTTGCATGGTACAGTGCCGCTAGATAACAAATGTGATAGAGTTGGGGTTATATGATACAGTACTTGATAAACAAATGTGATCGAGTTGGGGTTATATGATACAGTACTTGATAAACAAATGTTATAGCGTTTAAGTTAAATGGTACAGTACTTGATAAACAATATGATAGCGTTTGGTTAAAAGTGAAAGAGTTGGGGTAACATGGTACAGTACTTGATAATCAAATGCGATAGAGTTGGGGTTATATGTTACAGTACTTGATAATCAAATGTGATAGAGATGCGATTACATGGTACAGTACTTGATAAATGCATGTGAATAGTTGGGTTACATTGTACAGTACTTGATAAACATATGTGAAGAGTTGGGGTTGCATGGTACAGTGCCGCTAGATAACAAATGTGATAGAGTTGGGGTTATATGATACAGTACTTGATAAACAAATGTTATAGCGTTTAGGTTAAATGGTACAGTACTTGATAAACAATATGATAGCGTTTGGTTAAATGGTGCAGTACTTGATAAAAAATATGATAGAGTTGGGGTTATTCGATACAGTACTGGATGATTAAATATGACAGAGAACGAATAGCGTAATACAGTACTGGATAAACAAATGACGGAATGACTGTGGTTCTACTCAGATTAATTTCTTTCTGAGGTCTCATTCAAGTAATACAACTGGGTGACATATTGATATAAACGACCAATTACAACAAACAATATGTAAAATGCTGTACATATTATAAATTATAATTGTTATATTATAATGTATTGGAAAAATGAAAATGAAAAAAAAAAAAATACCACTACCCCACACCCCACCCCCACCCAAAATAAAACAACACACAACATCGACAAAAACAATGAAAACTGTGCAATAACAAGACCATATACATATAACAGCTAGTAATTAATATCATGGTCGGGAAGCGGAAACAAAGCCTTATCTAATTATCTAAACAAGTATCCGGACCGTATATAGAGATGATTAATTATAACGGAAATATAGCATCATCTTAATAATAGACTCGACCGTTTACGATATCATGTCTTACAAAGCATCAAACTGACAAAATGACAAGCGGGAGATCATAGAATATCGACACATAAAAGTTCCAAATAGCTGTTTCTAGAAGCGTCCGTACTTGGCGCTCAGCTAGCCCTGTGTCAGTAAAATATGACTGGGTGGGGTATCAGAACATGTGTCAGCGACTGTTACTCCAGTGTGGCAGCGCTCAGAATACGTTCTCAAGCAGAACATCGTCGGGATAGCTCTGAAACATTGTTGAAAGCGACAACAACAGCAACAACAGTAGTATCAGCAGCAGCAGCAACAACAACAAACTACTTATTTACAAAATATATAATTTAACTAGGTAGTTAGAGTTAGAGTTTACACGTCTGTGATAGTTGATTGCGATTTTTACAGAAAAAAATTGTGTCGATACGCTCCATTTGAAAAATACGTACACAGACGGAGCAGCCTCTACATTCTCTTTATCAAATCTGAAACATACCAACACTAGCATTGCTGCAATTTGACGTGGACATTTTGGAAATAATCTTAAAATTTCATCTGAAAACTTCCGCTGATCTGCAAATAATTTGTTTAGGAATATTCATGGCTTGATTGCAGACGACTCATTATAGCGGCACGCGAAAGCATAAACAAAAAAAAAACGGTAATAGAGGGATGGCCCGAGGCCTGACCCGATGACTTCTCAAATATAACATTCAGTACTCATGGAACACACTCAATGGTGAGTCATATAAGCTTATCTTATTTCGCAATCGGCCAAAATCATAACTTAACTCATATACTAAATATGTATATTTAATTCACTCAATATTTAATTTTCGGCCACCTGGCCTTTATCAAAAATTGAAAATTAATACTGCAGCTAGGTAACGTCCATTTTCCTTTAGATGTTTTTCTATAATGATGACGTGACGTCACATCCTGTATGGACAACGTCAAAAGATGTAACGTCATTTCCCGTTGTCCATACAGGATGTGACGTCACGTCATCATTATAGAAAAACAATCTAAAGGAAAATGGACGTTGCCTAGCTGCAATATTAAATTTTCAATTTTTGATAAAGGCCAGGTGGCCGAAAATTAAATATTGAGTGAATTAAATTGAACTTGTGTAATATGGTTACTTCCCTGAGGAAGATTTTTGAATGAAAATATAAATATGTATACTTTTTCCAAATAAAAGACTCGATAATATACGGTGTTCCGTTAAGGTCATCGGCAGGGACACGCGATTCTACGACAACACGATGGCCCTAATGGGACACCATCATAATAGTAACTAACGTGCACGCAGCACTTGAGCGAGCACTCAAGAGTTTAAATGTTCGCGATATACACTGGCCTAAAATGAAGACTTTACACCGATTTCAACAGTATCACTTTTGCTGATAATTATATATTCAGGGCTAAACATGTTTTCGTCGAAGCTTTATGGCTATATTGATATTTCTGTGTGATTTACTTGAAAAAATCAGACATTGTGTGTTTTTTCTAAACAACATAGGCGTAGGAGCCGGGGGGGCCAGGGGGGCCGGGCCCCCCCAATGTTCAGGCTGGGGGGGGGGGGGGGGGGGCAGTATATGCTTTGGCCCCCCCCCAATAATTGTCACAAAATTAAGCATATTTACATATGATAATAGTAATATACCTTATATAAAACAAATTTAACAAAAACAATTAAATCATTGATTATTAGAAATTATTGATATTTGTATTATGTATTGATGGATGCTAACTTCTGTTTTCAAATAGATTACAACAATAAATTATGTTGATCTTTTTATTTTATTTTCCGTAAATTAAACCCGACAGGGATTCTATTCCAGTGGTTCCCCGATATTATAAATACATTTTTTACGCTAGAAGAGGTCGCCGGAAACAAGTCTTATAATATGGCGCGATCATTTTAAAAAATATTATAAACATCATGAAATAAACGTGCCTCAGGCCCTGTATAAACATAGCAATGGCAGTTGCATCGTCGAGCAGGTAAGCCAGTTTATTTGATTTAGTAAGTCTTATTTTGAATTTGCCCAGGTCTACGCGAAATATTTATAAGGTTTAAAAGAAATTATTTGGAAAACCAGAAATTTACATTCGATCCGTAATATTTTAAAGCACTTCAATTCATTACTTAATTAGGGTAAATGTTTGAAATTGTTTCATTTTACAATCTTGCTACTCCGATTTATTCATTTTTCATTCCATGCAATCATATTAACTATATTGCATTTCAGTGATGACTCTGTCATCTCCGACCTGCGGAAGTTAAAAGATGCCATATCAACGGGGAATAGAACATGCGTTTTAGAGTTGGATGCTAGGTATAAAACTATCATAGCACCACTCACGTTAACTACCAACAACCCTAGCTACTCAAATATGCAGACGGATGGTCTAGCTGAGACACTGGCTCCTACAGACATACCTTTTTCAAAAGTCCGCCCTGTGAAAACAACTGGAAATGGAGATTGCTTGTTTAATGCTACTTCACTGTATTTGAAAGGTTAGTAGAGGCCGTTAAATCATTTTTGTAAAAGTGTCACTCGTCGACAGTTTGTTTAAAGGGGTTCGGTCCGTTCGTTACTTAATGGTTAATGGTAATTGACTGTCAATAACTGGCCGTTACTGCTTAAGCGTTTGCGTCTCATTGTAAAGGGATTGTGGTTTCATGTGATTTCTTTGATTGGCGGTAGGCTAAGCAGGTGCCGTTTACCACTGTAAACATGAAAATATCACCACTTAGCGTTTCATGAGATTTGAATGTATCAAAATAAAAATCCTTTTTGAATAAGATTGTTTTGTATGAACGTGTATGTCATTGAAATTCTATATAGATAATAATAAAAATAATAATAACCATTATTGAAACCAATCATCGATTTGCTGTGGTTATCTTCTATTTCGGGAAATAATACAGTCATTGCTTTGTCTGTTTGTGTTCCCGTCCGCTTTCAAAATACTGTCGTTTGCAATGTTTCTCCAAAACTGTTGGTTGAACTTCAATTAAACTTGTGAAATTATTTAAACTCCATCATTTTATTATTGTTTTTGGTGAAAACATTTATTCGCCGCTGCGTCCGTCTGGTTTTCAGCCATCGTTTAGGAATTGTCGTCTGCAATTTCCCAAAAAATCGTTGGGACGGGTGAACATTTATCACTGTAAAGTAAGTATCATGTCGTACATATCTTTAATCCATTTCGGCTTAAAGATTTTAGCTAACGAAGTAACTCTGGTATCCTGTTATAAAGTGACTGTGTCCGGGTTTTTTTGCTCTACTTGGCAAAGGCCAGAAGGGCTTATGCCGTAGCAATTTGTCCGTCGTGCGTGCATGCGTGCATCTGTCCTTCTGTAAACAATTTCTTGTTAACACGATACAGTCTTCATTTTTTATTGTATCGCAACTAATTCTATGCAGTAGTTATATATCCACAGGAGCTTGATTTCTTTTGAAAATCAGCCAGATACGCCCATGCAAGACTGGATTATGACTCTTGAAATGGTGAAAATTGCTATAAAAAAACTTTGTTAACACGATACAGTCTTTTCTTTTTTTCTGTTATATCTCAACCAAACTTACACATTAGTGAGATATCCATGAGAGCTCGGTACCTATTAAAAGCCAGCCAGATCCGCCCATGCATGACTGGATTATGACCCTTGAAATTGTCAAAATTGCTATAAAAGATTTTGTTAATGCGATACAATCTTTATTTTTATTGTATCTCAATCAAACTTATACACTAGTTAGATATTCATGAGAGCTCGGTTCCTTTCGAAATCCAGCCATATCCGAATTGGAATCGTGGAAATTGCTATAATACAGCTTGTGAAAACAATATAGCTTCCACTTACTATCTGATCTTCACCAAACTTGGGTGGTATTTGAATATTGATGACATAATGATTCCTTTTGAAACAAGCTAGATCAATGCCAGTAGAGTATAGGCCCTCATGGGTCTCTTGTTTAAAATATGTTGATCATATTTCAATGGCGGATATTAATAAGCGTCATGCATATCGTCCGTATGTTCGTCTGCCGATATGTTTGTCCTTCCATAATTAAAACTGTGTCCGTTCGAGTTCAATGAAACTGAGGAATTATTGATATGTGCTATGTATAGTGAATTTATACATGTGTTTTTTCCAATTTGAAAATTAATCATACCGTATCTTCCTTGTAACAGCCATACGTGGTCTCAGGTGTATATTTGTTATATTTACAGGTGATGGGTCATTGGCATCACCACTGAGATTGCTGTCTGTCTGTGATTTGTATCTGAATGCCAATTTTTACAGCGATCACCCCATACTGGAAGAAGCAGCATCAAAACCAAGTATCATGACAACAGATAAAAAAACTTTGTTTAGTGTACTTTTAACCAATGTTTCTGCTAATAGAAATGACATTGGCCTAGAGGAATGTGTTAGATTAGAAGCCATGCATATGTGTGAAACAAAAACTTGGTCATCTATGCTACAGGTTTTAAGCCTTCCGAATGTGGTTAATATTGATATTTATTCAGCTTATCCTGATACAAGTCACGGCATTAGACCCTTGCTTAATGGTCATATACGAGTACGCAATTCAATCAGCAGCCCAAGTACAAAACGAAACCCGTTCATAGTATTGTGGTCGCGTGACGGAAATTTGGACGCGCGTACGGGGAGTTTATTTCAACCCAACCATTTCTGTGCTATCTTGCCAACTGCAGAGACCGTCTCTTGTGAACCAAAACAATCTTCAAACAAACGCAAGTGTCCTCCGAGTCAATCAAACTATAAAAACACAACTAAAGTAAGCAAACCAAATCGATCAAAACAGGGTACACTGTTTTCGTTCTTTGAAAAAAAAGTCAGACAAAGTCACCAAAGAATCAACGATAAAGATAGAAAACAACAAAGAACAGAGTCTACAGCATGACATTGAAAATGTAGGTGAAAGATCATGTGACCAAAGCAGTGACAACAAAACAAGTCCATTAACGCAATCTGTTTCGGAAAACAGTGTCCACACGCCTGACAATAAACACATCGGGACCCATGGCCCTGTTCCAGTAGATCCAAGTGAAGTTCATGTTAGTACCTTACCGCGTAACGTTAATTGTAATGCTTTATGTTGTTCATCCTTGGAGCCATTTCACCCAACAGACACAGAAATATTAGACGGGTCTGTGAGAATCTATAAAAACCGAGAACGGACATGTCAGGCAAGTTGGTTTGTTGATTACCCATGGCTTACATACTGTATAACAAATAACCGTGTCTATTGTTCAACATGCCAATTCGCTTCCAACCATTCCCTGATATCATTCAGGACAAAGTCGGAAACTAACTTCATGAATGAAGGATTCAATAACTGGAAAAAGGCCCCCGCGAAATTTCGTGAACACGAACAGAGTCATACCCATAAAGAAGTAGTTGAAAAGGTTGAGTTCGCAAAGAAAGGGATCAACGTTCAGAGTAGTATACACAACCAGAATAAAGCCGATCAAGCTAATCATCGTGAATGTTTGATTAAACAACTAAAATCGTTGAAGTTTATGCTGCGTCAGGGCTTACCTGTGCGAGGTAAAAGAGAAGGAGAGGGGAATTTCGACCAGCTGATGATGCTCAGAGCAGACGATGTCCCCTTCTTAATAACTGGGTTCAACAGCGCACATACCAATCTCCAATCATAATCAATGAACAAATCAATCTAATGGGGCACAATTTACTAAGAAAACTTATCCAAAAAATATCTGAGGTGAAATGGTACAGCATATTGGCGGACGAAACAAGAGACATTTTCAACAGGGAGCAACTTTCAATAAGCATTCGTTGGGTCGACGAGCACTTTGTTGTATATGAGGACTTTATAGGCATGATTCAGGTGGACGATACCAAGGCTGCAACAATTCTCCTTTCTATTAAGGACGTTCTTCTTCGTCTATGTTTACCACTCAACAATTGTCGTGGTCAAGGTAATGATGGAGCGTCCAACTTTATGGTCATATAAATGGAGTGGCCGTTAAAATTCGACAAGAAGTTCCACAGGCCATTGTTGTGCACTGTTTTGCACATTGTTTAAATCTAGGTCTACAAGATTCATGCCGTCAAATAAAAGCCATGCGGGATGCAATCGATCTAGTTAAAGAGATCGCCTCACTCATGAAGTGGTCGCCAAAACGTCAAGTTTTGTTTGAGAAGCTACAAGTCGAATCGGGAAAATCTACAGCAACTATCAAGCCATTGTGCCCGGACTCGATGGACTGTAAGAACGTCTGCTATAAGTTCTGTGTTAGACAACTATGAAGTCCTCATAGATACTATGGATGAGGTGAACGCATCAGGGAATGATGATTATTCAAGACGTGCTGGTGGTATTTCAACCTTGATGCAGAAATTTAACACATATTTTGGGCTGCATCTTTCACATATGCTGTTTGCCGCAACTGAGCCACTGTCTATCACACTCCAAAACAAAGACTTGTGTGTGGTAGACGCTAAGAATGGTTGCAGGATGCTTATGTCCTTCTGTGCGAGACAGAGAACAGATGACTCGTTCAAAGTGTTCTATGAGAAAATCGAAACCATGTCACAGAACATCACGGAGACCCCTTGTCTGCCCCGATATAAAAGAGTACCAAAACGACTGGATTGCGGGGAAGATAGTGTGAAATTTGATAACACAAAAGACTACTTCCGCCAACAGTATTTCGAGGCTATCGACTGTATTCAGAATCATCTTGAGCGACGACTTCTAAACAAGAATATTGACGTTGTAGAGGACATAGAACGATTGGTAATAGATGCGGCAAATGGTGTCTCCGTTGATGTCACCGTAAGCGTAAGCAACTTGTACAAAGACGACATCGACATGCAAAAGCTGCAGGCGCAATTACCTTTAATGGAAGACATGATCAAAGGAAGTGCATTGAAGGTCGATAAAGTATCAAGCATTAGAACTGTTTGTGACATATTAAATAATGAGCCAGGCGCAAATAAGTTTATGTCAGCTGTCGTTATGCTAATACAGATGTATTTTACAATTCCCGTTACCACCGCAACGGCTGAACGTTCATTTTCGACTTTACGTCGACTTAAAACCTACTTAAGATCAACGATGTCACAGGAACGTTTGAACAACATGATGTTGTTACACTGTCACAAGGACGAAACTGACCAGATTAACATTCTACAAGTAGCGTCAGAATTTGTAGCAAAGAACAAAGAGAGGATGGAGTACTTTGGCAAGTTTTAAAAAGTGTATATGATAGTTCTATAGCCTCCTTACTGTCCAGTTTTACATCATTCGACGGAATTCGGCCCGCCACTACGATGGATTCCGACCCGCCACAAAGAGATCTTAACTATTATTTTAAACCTGGACTATTTCAATATTAACGAATAAGATCGTCTTTGCTGGGCTTGCTTGTATTATAAAAACCGATACATAATAATGCATTGAAGTAACGATGGTTGAAGTCTTTGATAGCAATGATATTTATTACATATAAACAAAAGGGACTATTATACTAAATAAAACATATAGATTATACTATCGGATCCGGGTGTGTAGGTGTCCGATCAAGTATACGCATATCACTTATCTGATTTGAAATACAATATCTGAAGAACTAAATGTGTATTGTAATCTGTATTAATGCTTTTTTGGTGCAAAACTGCTAATACTAACCCTGTATTAACAAATAAACGTAAATAATGTGCATTAAAATATTTAAGGCTGCGTGGTACATGTTGGCTGCTGTTATTGGTTGCCCCCCCCCCCCCCCCCCCCCCCCCCCCCCAATAATTGAAACGCTCCTACGCCCATGAACAATTAAGTGAAAAAGCAAAATCAAAATTCCAGAACAATGAAAATGATCACTTAACATTTGAAAAAGACATAAAGTGCTGACTGAGTCAGTAACCAGTGTGGCCTCCGGTTTTACAAACGCATTCCTGAATATCTCTATAAACTTACGTTGAATGGGCATGTTTGGAATACGTTGCCATTCCAACAGAAGATCATCTCGGAGGTCGTTTATTGTATCAATTTGATGATTGGACCTGACCCTCCGACTCAATTCGTTCCATACGTGTTCTATGGGGTTCAGGCTCGTGGATAAATAGCCATGATTACTAATTTCGCGTGTATTGAAAATAACGTCATGCCCATAACAATCTGGAAGCTCTGTGGCGCGCTGCCGGAATCTGATGAGTGTATGGCCGACGAGCACAAACTGGAACACGGTTTTGTCTCAAACGGTTTATGATCGTCTGTGCATGAACACCGTAACGCCAAGAAGTACTGGTAGCAGGTAAGAAACTATTACGTAGGTGAGTCAACGTAGTAGCACGATTAGTACGTAACGTTGTTGCACGTACGCGACAATGGAGGGTATTATCTGCTACAATTCAGATTCACCGTGTCCAAACGTTTCCGGAGGAGGCGGTGGAGGTAACGTTGGATGACGGTGGGGTAACGTTGAATGGCGGTGGGATTCGCGATCAGCGGTAAGAAAAGTACCTTTTTTAACTAGTGTTGATAATTTTTGTAAAATCTGAGTCGAGCAAGATGATGTCGTATCATTTCTGATCACTCGGCAGCAACTGAATCTTTGCAGACTGCAGACGTTTTCTTGATCATTCGGGAAATACAAGGAATTTTCTGTGTAAACATTGGCACGAGTGTTTTAAAAGTGCGAAAACTGTCTTGTTACCGAACATAATTTGATATATCATATTCTTTTATAAGCAACACCCTCCTCAACATGATATTTTTATCTCATTCGGTCTTTTACTGGTGTAAAATTGATTTAGTGACGGCTTTATGGTGAAAAATCAGCGTAACGATGGGGGAACTTTTGGAGCTGTTTGAAAGTTGCGTAACGTTGGAGGATGGTGGGCTTACTCAAAGCACTTTTTCTAAGGTTTCCCATGCAAGCGGTCAATGTTTCGGTTGTTACAATGTTGTAAATGTATTTCAAAAATGCTACTATGGTGTATGTATGTGTCTGTTTGTTCTGTAAAGAAAATCAAACTGATAGTTGCCATTATGAGCTGTATAAAAGAAGTATGAAATAATGCACTATAACTAACACTCTAAGCATAGTAAGTGTAATCAGTTACCCGGGAGGATTTTGTCGTGAGTTAATGCCAGTCATTACCCTTTATAAGTTTGTCTTCTTTATATTGGACTCGCCATGAACTGTCCTACAGAAAAGTATTTATATAAGACATTCACCGTGTGATAATTTGCGGTATCGCACTTTTAACCAGATTTATAAGCTGATTCTAATTTTAATGAAACTGGTTGACAATGTCAATGTATATTATATACAGATAGCACCATTAGCACTCGAGTTTCGTTCCTCAATTAATCAAAAGTGTCGAAACTGGCGACGTACACTCAGTAATAAAGACATTTTTGATCCAGTCGTGGTTACATATCGCTGCATTTCAGTAACTGGCAATGCTTTTGAGTAATTAACTGCCAAATGTATAAATAACTGTCAGTGTATTAGTGCATTTAACTGCCAAATTTATAAATAACTGGCAATGTTTTTGTGTGTTTAACTGTCAAATGTATAAATAACTGGCAATTTTTTTGTGTGTTTAACTGCCAAATGTATAAATAACTGGCAATGTTTTTGTGTATTTAACTGCCAAATGTACAAATTACTGGCAATGTTTTTGTGTATTGAACTGCCAAATGTATAAGTAACTGTCAATGCATTGATTTTAAATACATATATAGTTCAACCATTATAGCATATTGTGGAACGATGTATTATCAACACAGAACATTTTTTTAATATATTAGAATTTGAAATGTACCGCAACAGTTGAACATGTGATGTACATTATTATCAATGTAGTCAGTTGGTTAATACGGACAGGCTAAATTGTATCCGAAGAAAAGATACAGGATTGTACCATGGTACAAATAAGTGCGAAACGGAACGCTTAAACCTTTATCACACTTCACCTTAAAGTATACATGTACATGTACATTATATTTTCAGATGAGACCAAAATGTCAATGTCTACACATAAATCAATTTGTACTCCTATGAAAATAGTAACCTCCTACCTTTGCGATACTGTGGTGGCATAGTTCTGCCACCAGTTATCCACTTAACTAATGCAATAAGTTTCTAGTTAACCACTTAATTTTCGCAAAAATTATCTAGTTAACTAACACGATAAGTTTCTCATTACGATAAATAACATAATTAAAATAAATCACTGTTATTGCCACTTACTGCCACCATTTATCCAGTTAACTTTTGCGAAAACTATCTAGTTAATGCTAAGACCATATAGTTGATGTGTTGTCTAGTATATTTTCTAATGTTTTTAGTAAAATTAGCTTGTTTTACATTTCCATAAGCCGGCATCTATTGTTTTGGGATATAGCTTTTTATTGTTTTGCTTCATTTCTTGTGGATTTTGTAACATCTATGAAATGTTTTGTCTTAACGGTAACGGTTGAAGGTGGTAGTGATTGAAGATAAACACTTGGTGTAAAGTTCAGCCACTGTATTTCAATTTGTATATTCAATAAACGTTATGATACAACATAAACATCCGTTTAGTAAATAACAGTATATACACTTTCATGGAATTATATTAGTGTAACAGGAAAAACACTTGTACATCGTATGTCCGCAGATATACACTATAGTAATATAGTACAGAGTTGCAGTCACTGCTATTTAACATATTTGTCTGAAGTTGTTATTGTTCCTGTTTAAAGTTAAAATGATAAAAATCTTAGTTAGAAATCCTGATAAAACATTAAGCACGTTCGCAGAATCCACGCGTCGCGCCTATCGGCCAAAAACCGCTGCATTACTTAAGAACTACATTGTGAATGTTGAAATCCGAAAACTAAAGAATGCAACTAAGTTAATAAAGTGGTCATCACAGGTACGATAAGCGGATAGATTTTGCTGAACGAATTAACGTGTATAAATGTACCTGGCTGATAAAACAAGTACATTAAAACATAAATCTACATAAATAATAATTATTTTAAAATTTGAATAAAACGCTTTCCATATAAGTTTATGTAAGATACACTTACAGATGTAACAATATTTGGAGATTTATACAGAACGTTTTCGGTGCCGATTTTTCTATTTCTTTTGGTAATGTTACACTTTTATTTTCGATGAATCAGGACTACCTTGGTAGTCTTCTGGTTATCCAATTAAAAAGTTAGTGTCTAGACCTATTGTGGATCTTTGAAAACTATAGACCTTGTTTTATTCTGTTATTTTTGTTTGTTTCTTTTTTCTTTTTTATTTTATGTAGCTTTTTTAAACAAAAGAAACGCCTTACAATGTAATACTCGTGAGAACGCAAGTTCGTATGTCAGGCTTTTCTTGTCCGGACTACTCCAACTTAGGTACTGTTCAGATTTTCACGAAACTTGGTAAGAAATATATGTATGAAGTCGAATTGCGCGTGTTGTCGGGGTGTTTATGTTCATCAGCTTTTAGCGAAGGTATTGCCGTTTAAATTCGTTTAATGAACGAATATAATTATTGTCAAGACTACTCCATAACATAATTTGAGGATACTTAGTTTAACGTCTAGTTGCACATACACAGCGAGGGCATCCTTGTCAATAAACATATTTCTACCATAGTTTATAGTATATTTATTGTTAAACAATATATAGTTTGTTTAGTCTTTATTTATAAACCAGACTTTCTAATAGTGCTTTTGATTAAAAAAGTCTTGTCAGGCAGATAGTTTTAGATTGGCGTTGGCCATTTACAGGACATGTGTCTGGTAGTTTGGTAAATGACAAATTACTAAATGGAGATTTTTTTCTTCAAAACTAATGAAACTTTCACCTGACATGTTAAACAATAAACATTTATATGAACTATATCCCAAAAACAACAGGTACCGACTAATGGCAATGTAAACCAAGCTACTTTGGCTAAGAAAATTAAGAGATATACTAGACAACACATGTATATACATGTACTATAGTTGAACTTCCCTCATCCATGCCTGTTACTTTACAAACCAATCGTAACCACTCGAATAGAGACTGTTTAGCGATTTAATGAGTAAAAACCAAGTATTCCGAATATTAAATAAACTGGTAACACGAACATTATTTAGTTATTCAGTTAGCTAAGTAGATTTGTGGTGGCAGTTGCAGAGCAGTAAAATAGGCAACTTTTCGCGTTAAGATATTTATCTTAATTGGAAACTTATCGCGTTAGTTATCTAGAAAACAATTTTTTTTCGCGATAGTTAACCCTTTACTCCATATATACATATTTTCCCGCACCAATCACAGAAGGCATTTGAAAACAGTGCAGGAAGAGTTCAGATTGCTCGTAACGAGAAATATGAACACTTCCTGCACTGTTTTCCACTCTGTCAGTTAATATGAACATAATTCACCCATTGCTGATACGTGGTGAATTAACGCTTTCAATATATTAGAGATGTCCAAATGCGTCTATATGAAGTAAAGGGTTAACTAGATAAGACTAAAGTGGTGGCAGTAATGTGCACTTACATTTATTCTAGTAAAGATAATTATCTCAACGAGAAACGTATCGTGTTAACTTACTAGATAACTAGATATTTTTTCGCAAAAATTATGTGGTTAACTAAGAACTTATCGCGTTAGGTAAGTGGATAACTGGTGACAGAACTATGCCACCATACGATACACACCTTAATCATTTAAGAAAATTAGTTATTATCTTTTTATAAAGCTAGTGCTGGCTTGCAAGTTTTGAAACCATGAGTAAAACATCTTTAAAAATACAAAATGGTCGTTACTGTTATTTTATCACCCAGATCCAATCGTTTTGTCATTGATGATTTTAAGTCTTTCAACCATTTACTAGAATATTGCCCTTTTCCAAAACCACGAGTAATATTAAGTACTGTGGTATTTTAATGTCATGTACATACATTTCAGAAAAAAATTTTAAGTGAATATTAACGAAAATGTCAAGAGTGAAATAAAGTAATTTCAATGGTCAGTCGTGATTGTTCGACCTTAACGTCTAACTTATTAACTATAAAATAGCTTTTATAGTTATATACCCAATATTGGATAGAAGAAAAACATAATACAGCCAAACCTGTCTTAAGCAGCCAGTCATGGGAAGGAGCAAAAGTGACCCTTTTAGACAGGTTAATTTGCTTTGAAATCATAGAAATAGGAAATAGAAAATGTGGCTGCTTAAGACAAGTGGCTGCTTAATAGAGGTGACCCGTTACACACGTTTGACTGTTCTAGTTTGCTATTTTGAACATAAACGACACATTTTCTTAAATTATTCCTTAATTTTAAAAATATTATATATATGGCATTAAGTCCTACATTACGGCACCGGAAGGATAGTCAGTAACGATCATGGCACCTATTCGTGACCTGCGCACGGGAAAATGCATGTTGCTTTTAATTCAACGTTTAAATAAAACAGTTACTTCATTTCCTCACTTTTTTTCACTAAAGTATTAAAGACAAAGCACTGTGATATTCCTAAAACGATCTCAATATATACATAACATATTGAGAATTTTACGTGTGGATGTTTTGATAAAATCGAAGTCTCGTGTGATATAAGCATTTAAGGCATTTTTTAACTTGATTTGTCTTATATGAGCCTATTTCATCGTCGTAACATATTGTAATAGTTTTACATTGTATTGGCATTCGAGCAGACACGTGTTTGTACCGAAAACAACAAAAAAATGTCTTTTAGTAAATCCACCATCCTCCAGCGTTACGCAACTTTCAAACAGCCCCACCAATTCTTCCATCGTTACGCTGATTTTTCACCATAAAGCCGTCATTAAATTAATTTTACACCAGTAAAACACCGAATGAGGTAAACATATCATGTTGAGGAGGGTGTTGCTTATAAAAGAATATGATTGAAGAAAACGGCTTTAGTCTACATAGATTCGGTGGCTGTCGAGTGATCAGAAATGATACGACATCATCTTGCTTTACTCAGATTTTTAAAAAAATTATCAACAATAGTTAAAAAAGGTAGTTTTCTTACCGCTGATTGCGAATCCCACCACCGTTCAACGTTACCCCACCGTCATCCAACGTAACCTCCACCTCCTCCTCCGGAAACGTTTGGACACGATGAGATTGCTTGAGAATATTTGTCAACTTATTACAAACTACATTCATATGAATGACAAGCTTTATCTTCCATGAGTGTAAACTGTATGTTGCAACTGAATAATAACACATTCCATATAATCAAATGCCAATTACTTCCATGTGTGTTATTTTCATATTGAAACTTGTAACTTACACATGACATTCACTGAGATGTCACCATTGTTCGAATGCGTGTATATAATGTGTATATATGTATATAATGTGCACGTTACCCGTTTCATCATCTTAATTTCATAGAAAATCATAATTTGAAACTTAGAATTTGAAACTTAGAATTCATAAGTTAGTAATAGTGACACTTTTAAGTTGCTAGGTGTTTAAAACGCCGATACTTTGAGAAACGTCTGCTCCAAACAGTAAGGGAAATGGAAGAAATATAAAGGTGTTTTTTGTTGCCAAAAATCAATGTGTTTCCCCAGATTACGTCACCTAGTTGTAACACAATGGCCAAAACAGTTTTAGGTAGCAGTGAATAGTTCTTTAATACTTTTTTTAAACGGATTAAACAATATTTCTTCTTTGTTATAAGGTACAAGTAAGAATGGACCTGAAATCAACATTGATGACGCGTATACAAATGCATCTCCATGGAGATATCTCGATATACAATGACATTTGTTCTTTTAATTTCCATAAGAAAACTGAACAGAGGATGAAAGTGAACGAGGATAAAAAAGTAGTAACGATAGTAAGAATAGATAAGGTCGGGAAGCAGGAAGTAAAGCCTTATCTAATTATCTAAACAAGTAATCTGAGTAGCTGTTATATTCAGCAGTATTGTACCTGTTCGCATACTTGAGCAGCCAAAATCACTGACGTGCAACGGTATTTACCAATGACCCGGTAATTACCATACCAATAGCCTGATTTCTCTCAGGCCACCGCTAAATAAAAGAGTTTTTTTTCTGTGCTATAAGCAACAAATGATTTCTTGTCGGTGTAAAACCTGTAAGTGATAAATCGGATGTTGCGTACGTGCAAAGTAAGGAAATCGATTTTTGTGCTCGAGCGTATAAATACCACGGACATTTTGAAACAAAAATGCATAATGATAATCCACAATTAAATCCTGATAGTCATGTATAACAAAAAGTCATGGTGACAAAAGCGATATTAAAAAATTT